>BMAU01005850.1:0-78291 GCA_019973935.1 Trichonephila clavipes
CTGCCACTAATCATCAAGGGAAGGCAGGGTTTAAATGTAGTTGTTACATCTTTATATATATAATTCTTTTGTGCGTGTGTATGAAACTGAACTCTTCCTAAACGGCTGGACCGATTTTGATGAAAGTTTTTGTCTTTTCCAGTGGACTCGAAAATGGTTTAGATTTATAATTCGGTTTAGAAATGTTTAATTATTTTTTTTATTTATAAATTGTTGATCTTGGAATGTTTTACATTGGATCCGGCAGACTGTGCTACGATCGCAGTATCGAATATTCAAAAATATTTTATTATAATTCAAGTTGGTCCCGACAGTTGGTGCTGTGATAATTTCAGGAAAATATTTTGTCACTTCGTGTTATTATTTTGTTGAAATAAATCGTGTGTTGATTAAATTATTACATTCAGATGTAATTAGTGTTTGAAATTTTACACAATTTTACTCAAAACGGTCCAGATTTTTTTTTTTATTTTGTTAAAGCTTATTCATAAAAATTTGGAATTTTTGAATTGAAGATGTGTGTACAGGACAACGTCTGTCGGGTCCTCTAGTATATATATATATGTATATATGAAGCCCAATGGCTGAGTGGTAGAGTATGGCGCTTCCACATCACAGGTTCGGGGCTGGGCAAGGTTGACTCAGCATTTCATTCCTTCAGTGGTTCGATTGATTGATTGATTGAATCTTAACATCGCACTGTTCAGCTACACAAGGGCTTTTGGCGACGGACCGCGTAATTTTGAACAATGGTCAAGTGACGTGGATGACACCTGAGCTGGCATTCCTCTCTCCTAACTACTACACCACACCAACGAGAGGACGTTTCGGCTCTCGGCAGATTTAACGTGCATAGCTGCCCTACATGGCGGGTCTTTAGGGGTACTGGGCTCAAACTCGTGACAAGGCAAGCCACGATTCGATACCTATACCACTCGGCTACCGCGGCCACTAAGTGGGTCGATAAATGACTACCAAATTTGCTTTGTAACTTAACACTGGGGGTTTCGAATCAGATTGACCACCTGGCCGAAACATCTGCTCATTAGCCTCAGGGCCCAAGGTCACGTATGCTGAGATGGACACAGTAGCCCTTGGGCCTCATAGGCTGTTGCGCCACTTAGCATATATATATATATATATATATATATATATATATATATATATATATATATATATATATATATAATGTTATATGTATAATGTTAAAAAGATTTTCCACCTCTGGTATAGTATATAGATTGATGGTACTCATACTTAAAAAAAATAGCTTCATATGCATAGTTACAAATCTAATTTTAGTATTCTCATTTTTCCTTTAAAATAATTTAAGATGGAATTGAATAATTTACAATGGGCTAAATTCATAGACGTCATATTCACATGACAACTTCCATACGAGTTTCCAGTTAATCAGGTCATACATTCATGTGTATCATAGTCACATGATAATAACAATCACGTGTTCCCACCCAATCAGTTTACGCGCTTCGGCGTTGTAAACTTTTATTTTTTAAGTACATTTTTTATTTAAGTATTTGTTTACAATAATAACGCACATAGATAAACAAAATACTCAAACTCAATAGCGCAACAACCCATGAACTACTACATGATCTACTGTGCCCATCTCAGTAAGTCTCGATCAGGTGGTCAGTCTGAAACGAAACCCTCACAGTGTTTTAGTCCCCAAGTAAGCTTTGTACTCATTTTATCGACCCACTGAAGGGCTGAAAGGCTGAATCGAACTTGCCCAGCCCGAGGATATAACCCCGACCAGTGTTGTGGAAGCGCGATACACTACCACTCGACCACTGGTCTCACAAAAATACATTTGCTTTAAAAATACAACTATAATATAAGAATTTTTTTAAATTTTGAAAAAGTTTTTATAGAATTCCTTATGTTTGAACATCTTTATCCAATTATCAAATTTGAAACAGAATCTAAATTTTACAAGAACAAATCTAATATCATTTTTAAATTCAATGGAAAAAACGTGATTCTACTAATCATGTAACCGCCATTAATTTAACCCAGCGAGCTTCAAACTTTTTCAAAAAAAAAAAAAATTCACTGAACCCTTAGAATTTGAAGGTACTTTCTTGGAACCCCTCTAGAACTAAAAAAATTTCCATTCCATACACATATTTTGAAAAAAAATCTATCTCAAAATAACATGTAAAGTAGATCAACATGCTACAGGCACTTTATGTAAAGACAACGAAAAAAAGTATTGCATTTATTATTAAAAAGATTTATTGTAATTTTGTTAGCATAATTTACTCATTAATAATATTAATTTGTAACCCAAAGGTCACCTATCCATTTAATAACTGAGATATGTGCTTGCTTTTTTTTCGCACGAACTGTAGGTCTAGGTCTATTGAGATTAAAAGCAATCGCTTATTACATATTCTTAGTTTCATTTGTTTTTATACTTTGCTTTTGTAGGCATTCATGTTAAAAAATATTTTTCACTTGAATACATTAAATCTGAATGGCATTAAAATGTTTATAGCTGTAGGAGAAATCCCGTGTATTTTGCATGAATTTGCAACCTAAAATTTAAAAGTTTCTTGCTTAAATTTAGATTTTAACATCGAATATTTTGATAAATTGTTTCCTCTCTTTCATTATAATTTTTTACCCAAATGCAAAAAGGTACAATTTCCATCAGAAAACCATTTAGTTTTGTAAGACATTGCGCTGACTAACGAGTGTAAAATTATTTTGTAGGACCCGAGATAGTAAACAATGGGATATTCATAATCTAGTGTAGGAAGTATATTATATATATATATATATAAACGTTCTCTCTAATATTCTTTTATTAAAATAACAGTTTAAAAGTGTTGCAAAATAGTTATTATATATATAAAAAAATCAGTTTTAATGAATAGGGGGTATGAGCTTTAGTTATCTGTTGCTATACAAACTTCATAGAGAATCCATTTTGCATAAATATTTGTTTCTTCTCTATTTTGTTTATTGTGATTCGTGGCGAATGCTTTGTAGAAACCCAGGCTTCCGAGGAACACAGTTTGAAGACCACCGATTTAACCCTTTATCTACCGACGGTACTTATAAGTACCACTCACTTTAAAATTACATAGAATAACCATTTTTACGAATACTCTGTCGATACCTAGCAAGAATATTAGTTTAAATCCACTTTTTCAAGATATATGGCAGCACGTGTTCTATGATGAGTATTTTAGAGAGAAAGGCGAATAGTTTTACAGCAGAAGTTGCGTTTTCAGCTGACATTTTGATCGCATTGCGAAGATTGTCATTTTTGTTCAGAAAAAGTAGTTAATGTCAAAAGGTAAGTGCCTTATTTTTTATATGTTAATGAGGACCTTAAAAACCTATTCGACCATATATTTTAAGTGAACATTGCATATAATTAATTTTACAGTTGAATAACTTTATGGTACTTATTAGTACAGGCAGCAAGTTGGGTGTTGAAGCAAGAACTTACAAGAGGGCACGACTAAGGAAATTCATTTTGGGATGAGACTTTTCCGCCGAATGGCCAGCCAATTCGGAGAAAATAGCCTTCGAAATTCATGCTTAGCTTTTATACAATTAAGTTTTAGTTTCCTCCAACGAGTCCGTAGCCTTGTTGGTAGATCGCCTGCTTACTACGCGCGAGGTTAGGGTTCGATTCATGCGCTCAACTTTTTTTCCAATTCTCATTTAATTATTTTTTTAACTAAACAAATTTATTTATGAAAGGTTTATTAAATATTAAATGACATTTTATGTAATTATTTTGTATTTTATAAAATAAAAAAAATTACTGTAATTATATAAATATTTATATTAAATTTTATAATAATAAATAATAATAAAATAATAATTTTAATGATAAATTAATAATAATTCATTAATTTTAATTAGTAATAATTAATTTCAATTATTAATAATTTTAAATAGTTTTAATTAATAATGGTTTTATATATTTTTAATTAATAATGTTTAAAATATTTTTAATTAATAATGCTTTAAATATTTTTAATTAATAATAGTTTTAAATAATTTTAATAAATAATTTAAATGCGTTTTTAAATTTTTTTACTTTATAAAATACAAAATAATTACATAAAATATCATTTAATATTTAATAAACCTTTCATAAATATATTTATTTAATTTTAAAAATAATTAAATGACTTGAAAAAAATAAGTTGAACGCGTGAATCGAACCCTAACCTCGCGTATAGTAAGCAGACGATCTACCAACCATGCTACGGATTCGTTAGAGGAAATTAAAACTTAATGGTATAAAAGCTAAGTATGAATTTCGAAGGCTATTTTCTCCGAATGGACTGGTCATTCGGTGGAATGACATTGAGGTTTGAACACCCTAAAGGAGTACTACTATTACACCAAGTCTCGACCCCAAATAAATTTTCTTAGTCGTGCCCTCCCCCTTGTTAGTTTTTTTTCTGTCCATTTAGCTTTTTGTTGCGTTGAAACGTCCTTTTGATAGTGCAATAGAGTTATGTCTTTTTTTAGCATTTCTTTTTGCTTAACTTATTTATTTAGCTATTTTAACGCTTTCAAAAAATTTTTAACTTTGAATCTGAGTTTGTTTTGCCACACAATCAGATGAAATATCTATTCTTATTTCAAAAATTAACAATATTTTAATTTCTTTATGTGTAAATGAGATTTAACAGTAATTGGAGATTTTCACATGGTACTAATATATTATTATTATTTCCTTTTCTTAGAAAGTCCGAAAAAATGAATCTCAGTCTTCAAGATGCTTTGGTTTTATTACAGAACTTACCATCTGAAATCAGTGATCTGACTCACTAACAGATTATTTTTCAGATAAAGAAGTCCCAGCAAATTATCTGTTGGAATTTTCGTTAGATTCTTAAGATGACGATCACTGGCGTAGCTAGTTCTGAGGGGCCCTGCATCAAAATTCCTTCGGGGCCCTTTTCTAGATATGTCAGTGGGACTTAGTTACACATGGTAGGCCCCTGTAGCTTGGGACCGCGTATCATTGATATAGCCGATACGGCGGTAGCTACGCCCCTGATGACGATCAAGAGACTGAACAAGACTTAAGGTGCAGTAGTTTATGTTAAGAAAATACAGCAATTCCTACCTCAGAATGCAGTACTTTAAAAAACATTCAATCGAAACCCCACTCAAAATCCATAGCATGTAATGAATTTTTGTGTATTAATAAAAAGAAAAACTGTTTCTTTGAATACAATCAAATTAAGTTTATGTGTAAAAGCTGCTTTTATGTGTAAAAAAAAACAAATACATTTTAAAAATTTACTAATCTTTAAAAGTAAGCATTTTGTGCAGTAAAATATTAGTGTTCTCGGTTTATTTAGCATTTTTAAAAGTTAAAACTGCTTTAAGAAAATCATTTGGTCTTTTCGTATTATGAAAATATTTTAGACCTTGGTGTACTGACGTTACTTTAAAGCAGTGCTCCTCAACCTTTCTATCGCCGCGGACAGGTCAACGCTTGATAATTTTACCACGGCCCACTGAAGGAGGGGACGTTGATTGTTTATATTTTAGATTTCTTTTATTTAACAATTTTAGTTTAATTGTATTTAAATGGGCCTTCAGAATAAAATACAGTTAAACCAAGAAATTAATTTTAAGTTATTTAACATGGTGTATATATAAAATGATTACCATAAAACCCTAATGAAATACACCAAAATATACAAAATAAAAATAATTTAATATTCCCTATGCGGACCGGCACTATTTGGTCCATGGACCAATACCGGTCCGTGGACTGGGGGTTGCGGATCCCTGCTTTAAAGTACCCCAATTTAATTAATTATCTCTAATGAATTATATTTCCCAAAGTTGAATATTTTATTTATGTATATCCGTTAATTTTTAATGTAGTGATTCAAAAAAAAAATATTGCATGAAAAAATTTGCAGTAAATCTCAATGCGGTATATATATAGATAAGTTAACCCATTAAAACAACTATCTATTGAATCCAATGCATCTAACAGAAATGAATTTAATCAATTTCAATTACTTATATAAAATTTTAGTTATATTGAATATATAAAACCTATCTTAAATACACCAGAACACAATTTCATTAATATTCTACGATAACATTTCTCATACCCCACTATTTGTACACCCTCTAAAAAATAAGACCTCCCCCCCTCATTCTACATCTGCAACATGCATAATGTTTAGTACAGCAGGATGAGAGAATTATGTAAATCCTGTGGGTACCCGCTTCTAATAAGAGATCTAATAGAGGACAAAATAAATATTTTTCGAGCTTTAATTCGATTCTATGCCCCCGTTAAATAGGGGGGGGGTTGCAAACATTTGTCCTATTATGGTTGCTCACTTGGACAGTCTTTAAACTTCTCCCGCGAGTCGCATGCGCTTTCAACAATAGATGGCAAATGTTTAGATAGCTGTTAAGGCTTTCGGTTATTATTTGGTAAGCGAGATGCCCGTTTCCCCCATAGTAAAGCAAATTTCTCCCTGTTTATGGGGAAATTTTTCCCTTTATGAATAATAGTAAAAGTATGTAGAATTATAAATGGAGATTAAAAATCGAACAATGACAACTTTAAGGACAGAATAATCGTAGATAATCATTCGATAGAATATACAATCAGTGGCGCACACAAGGGGGGGGAGGGTCCAGAACCCCCAAGCCCTTGATTTTTTTCGAAAAATGATTATAATTCTAAGTACATAGTACGTAAAATGTAATTAAGTATTTGTTATTAATGATTAATTTTATTAATTTATGCTAATTATTTATTCAATAATTAGTTTTTTACTGTGTTTTGTTCCCGAAAATCGACAAAATCAAAAGGAGCATGATACAAGAATGGTGAACTTTCGACTCCGGACCCTTCCCCCTTGAAAAATTCCTGTGTGCGCCACTGTTTACATTTATATAGGAAATAAGAATAGAAGGTAAATTATATATAGATAAAGCAAATGAGATGTAAGAAAATGTCATATATTTGAGTCTATCTCGATCCAAATATCAAAATAAATTTAGGATTTATTGAAGTTAACTTAAGAAAAAGGAATGTTTTTCTAGGATTACTAAAAAAAACTCAAAAATATTTTGATTTGGAAAAATTAATAAAGTATAACCTGCTTTTGTGCGGTCATTTTTTTTATGTGATTTTATTTTTGTGCGATGTATTTATTTATTTATTTTGATGTCTTTTTTTTTATGCGGTATATGAATTTCAACGGCTTTCTTTAAATAGGTACCAATTCTCCGAAGGGAGTTTGTAATTCCCAAAAGAGCTTCGATCATACATATCTGGTTATCGTGACGTTTACAAATATTCGACCAACCAACCGTCGTCACAAAAACTTATCATTTTCTTTATGGTGCCGAAACATAAATGAACTGAAATTGTATCTTAAAATGACGAAAGAGTGATTCTGAGCTAATTCATCACCGAAAGATGCATGGTTTGGATTACGACGATTAGCAGTGAATTCTGTATGTGCATTTTAAAAACTTCTCCATGTATATAATGAGAAATTAAATGGTTTTTAAAGTCTCCGTTTGTAATTTAATTACTTGTTTTGTTTGGAAATATTTTCTCATAAATTTCTTAAATAATTGATGTATTTTCTAAGTGCGACTTTTTTTATGCGGTCCCTCTCCACCGCATAACAAAAAATTCTGTAGTATGGTGACAAAACAATTTGTTATAAGTATTTATGATATTTTTGAATATTTTTTGTGTGGTTTTATTTTATGCGGTCCCTATCTGCCGCATAAAAACAGGTTTTACTGTACAGCGAAATTTATCTACATTGAGCCTGAACACAAATCCCCACTACTGATTTAAGTCTGTTGTTAGCGGCTGTTTCTCAGGTTACTTATATAAATCTTGATATCCTGCTATACAAAACTTACTCTTAAACTTTCTTCAATCTTCCGCAACAATCCAATTTCTTTCTTCTCCACTGAGTCTTAAAATACAGTTAAACGTTTCCTTTATGTAGTGCATTTTAAATGCTGCTATAACACTCTGAGTGGCTGAATCAAAGAGATGGTATTATATGATAAAAAAAAACAGTATCTGAGTATTTAGATCTTGGCCTCGCTGATCTTCAGGCCACTAAAAAAAAAAAAAACCCTGATTCCTACAATATTACTTGTTTAATAGTAAAAAACTATCATCAACACAAATTATATTGGAAATTTCACCATCGAATTAAAAAAAAACTTTAATTTGAACATCAAATTTTAGAACTTTATTGAAATTAATAAAGAAAAAAAAGGATTTAAAAATTCGGGTATTCCCCGTTATTGCGCAATGGAAAGCAAACAAGCCATGAAGGAGATCAAGTCACTCGCACATGTGTGGGCACAAACCGACCGTTTTCTTATTACACTGTCAAAATTAGAATTTAAAAAGAAAATTGCAATGGGTGAGATTCGTGTTTGATCGAAAAATTCGTGTAAAATCATATATTCGTGAATCGTATTAATTCAAAATCGTGTAACAAGAAATATAAAAAAACAAATTTAAAATCAATTCCTACTAAGAAACAACAAAGAAAAATTTTATTGTAGTTACTTTTTATCAAATAATTACAATTAATATAAATATGTATATGCATATGATAGAATCGCAATATTAAGTGGAAATTAGTTTCTATTAATTATCATTAAAGTATCGTATTGTCATCCAAAACAATCGTGTATATAAAATCTCAATTCAACTGAATGCTTTAAAACGTGAAAAAAAAATTATTTTACAGTTTAGACCCAAGACGCTAAAAATGAAGGCAACGTGACTGTATCTATAATTCTCTAAATAATTAGTTTCAGTCAATTAATTTTAATTAATTATAATTAAATAATCGTATTGTGACCCCAAACAATCGTGTATAGAAAATTTCAGCTCAAATTAGTGCTTTAAAATGTGAACAAAAACCTTTTAAAGTTTTGACACAAGTCGCTAAAAAGGAAGCCAGCGTGGCTGTATCTGTAATTCTTTGAATAATTAGTTTTAATCAATTCAATTTTAATAATTATAATGCAATTACAGTATTCTCTTCGAAAATGATCGTGTGCACTAAATTTCAGCTCAACTGAGCGCTTTAAAATGTATTTAATTAACGATTGAAAATTTGAACAAGATATATATATATATATATATATATATATATATATATATATATAATATATTATATAGGGAGAGTATATTATAATAGTAGGAACTGAAAGAAAAGAGTTGGGTGTGTGTATATGGAATGGCATGCACTCTTGATTTAGTGAACTGTTAAGTAGAAAACAGGTGTTTTTTTCCCTTTCATTTATTTAACTCAGAAAGGTAGAAGTTACTGAACGGAATATACGCTACACTTATAATTAACTAATTTTTCTCGCCATACGGGATCTAATTATTGTCATTATCTTCTTTTCAAGCATGCCGTTTGGAACTGAAGATGAAATCTATCTAAATTTGCACGACGAAACGATAATTTTTACTTATTAAACAAATCTGTATTATTAAACCCATCATACAATTACGGGAATCCATAATTATGCTTCATTACACCACATGAATAATTTAACATTAATTATATGCTAATTAATCGATTCGATTTGATATATGCAATAAAAGTGTTAAATCGATACTTAATATTCTGTGTATGAGAACAGAATAAAGGGGGAAAGTGGCGATGTGTGTGTGGTTAAATCTACAGTAGCAATTAATCAAAAATGTTTTCCCCGACATTTAAAATAATAAATTATAAAACAAGTTCAAAGCTTGTATAGATATCAAGATTCAACAATGAAACTGTACAGTATAAAAAAGTGATTCGAATTATTTATTTTTAGTATTATTGTTATTATTTTACATATCCTAACGTAAGAATTGAAAAACCTACCTATGCTGAAAAAAATGTTCTCTGGTATACAGATAAAACGAAAAATAAACTAAAAATTAATTTTTATGTTAAGCACTGCCCTAAGAGGGATGAAGTTTAGATATTTGAACCTTTTGTGGTCAGAAGTCAAAGTAATTTTTATGAGAAAAAACCGGTATTCAGGTAAATTTTAAGAATTATTGCGACGAGAGGGCACCTACTAAGTAGCTACAAGAAAAAAAAACTCCAAGCACATTTAACAGCTCTCTCTCTCTCTCTCTCGTATTAAACTTTAAAGATAAACCGACTGTCGAAATTGCAGTACACGATCAAATGGAACAGTGAGTGAATATTAACGTCGCACTGTTCAGCTACACGAGGAATTTTGGCAACGGACTTCGTAATTTTGAACTATGGTCAAGTGACGAGTACGACACCTGAGATGGTACCTCCTCTCCTAACTACCATACCACACCACGGGAGGATATTTGAGCTCTGGACAGATTTAGACATCGCTCCCCTTCACGGCAGGTCTTCAGTGGTACTGGGCTCGAACTCATGACACACCAACAACGAGTCCGTTACCTTGACTACTAGGCTACCGCGGCCACACACGATGAAATGGAAGATGGAAAAAATTTTGGATCGGACTGATTCGATGGTGTGGGGACAGTGAGGGACTGAGTGAGTGAGTTAATATTAACGTCGCACTATTCAGTTACTCGAGGGCTTTTGACTACGGACCTCGAAATTTTGAACAATGGTCAAGTGACGAGGACCACCACCTGAGCTGGCACTTCCCCCTCTCCTAACTTCCACACCATGTGTGGAGACAGCAAACTCTGGATACAAAATGTTGTATTGCGCAAGGGTTCTTAAACTTTCGATCACTGTGTCCCCCCTTTATCAGCCTGACATCGCAAAAACCCAAGATGTGAACACCCCTCCCTGACTCCTAACACATGGCCGAATGATTTAGAGGTTCCGGTATAATTTTAAGACTGCCTCTGTTATTTAACTTTGCTCATGTGTTTCTACTACTTTTAGAAAGTAATGAAATATTACGTTGTAGTAATGGCTATGTAGTTGCAAACAATTAAAGAACTGAATATTCTAGATCAATGATTTCCAAAGTGGTCTATATCGACCCCTAGGGGTCTATAGCGACCTGTAAGGGGTCCACATAAGCAAAAAAAATAGTTTGAGGGTCCATGAGGTGTAAATGGGGTTCTATGATAGTAGATGACATTAAACCAGATTGTAATTTTAAAAGGAAATTTACTCAAGTGGTAACTAGATTTTACTAATTTAGAGAGAGCATATTTATTTACTAAATTTAATGAAATTAATTTGCAGTTATAAGGTAAAAGCGCATAGATTTTTTTTATTCAAACAAGGACCATTACAGCGTTTATTTCCAGAATTAAGTTAAAACCGTATAATATAGGAGGTGGCGAATTGTCTCAATTTGTCACAGACAATCTGTCAGGACATTCCAACCCAAGTTCGTCACTTAATTGCCATTTATTCAGGTTCTGAAACTAGGTATGAGAATGCTTTGACTATGGTAACAGCACAGTGGACAATCAATCCATGTGGTCACATTGAAAAAAAAATTCTTATTACTATAGAACTGATCGGATTTGGCACTAACGAAGGTTTTAAAGTAAAGTTTAGAAACGGATACAAGCAATTTTAGTTTTAAAAACACATCAGTTATTTGTCCCAAATTATGGACAATCGTTAGAAAGTTTTTAATTACTTTTCCTAGAGAGGTCCTAAGCGATTACCAATCTCCAAAAGAAAAAAGAAAGAAAAAAATTGTAAACATACTAACAGAGGCGATTTAAGGTTAAATCTAACAAGATTGATAGTAAATGTTGAAAATTTGTTTATTGAAGCACCAAGTTCATCCCTCTCTTCTAAAACATTTATTTTTTGTTCAGTTATTTTATGTATTAATTAAATTTTAATCAAATTAATTAACAAATGCTTGTTAGGTTTTAAACTCTATATACTTCATTACATTTTGAAATATAACACTCTTCCTGTAAGTAGCTCTATAATAACTGTCAAAAAGACATTTAAGTAGATAAATTTTAAAAAATTCAATATTAGGTAAGCAGGGGTCTACCTCAAACCGAAAAGCATGGTAAGGGTTCTGAGACAAAAATGTTTGGG
The DNA here is from genome assembly GCA_019973935.1 of Trichonephila clavipes. NCBI lineage: Eukaryota > Metazoa > Arthropoda > Arachnida > Araneae > Nephilidae > Trichonephila > Trichonephila clavipes. The sequence continues at coordinate 12,075 of BMAU01005850.1, forward strand.
AACCTCTGTTCTAGATTAAAATACAAGTTCTAGGGGAGTTTTTTCATTGATGCAATTTGTGACGAATCTGTACGGAACCTTTCCACTAATATTTTTAGGCATCTTTTTGGGGATTATAAATTCGCGTATATTTCCAATCAACTCTGAGAGGAGAACGAGATATGCAAAGTAGATAGGGTATTTAAGTAGAGCGTTGTAAGCTAGCAAGGTTGAAGGCTATTGAGCCAGCAGCAGCAGAGACAACCTTTAGAGAATTCAATTGGATTACGATAGTGAAGAGTTACTGCTAGTATTCTACGAAAGAAGTTTAAAAGTTAATATACTTCTGAAGATATCAAAGTATTACCAGGTGATATACTATAGTTTATTATCGCTTAAAACAAGCGTTAGTTTAATAAGTTTAATTTAAGTTCATGAAAGCTAATAATTCGAGTTACGTGTATTTCTCGGACCTCCTATTTCGGTAGACCTTATTGATCTTACGCGTAATTATTGATTCATTTCATATTTCGTAACTTAATTTAATATTAAAGGTAAATCCCTTTTGTTTGACGTAACATAGAAACATATGTCATTAGAGTCTTATATTTGAATCAAGTGAATAAATATAAGATATTACTATACAAATGGCTCTTAGTGATTCTTTGCCTCAAATTAATCTTGGTGTTCAGGGTGGAACCCAGGGGGTTTCCCACAAATTTAGTGATCTAGTCTAAGATGACACAACTTTCAATTTTTCCACTAGGCTCATCAAAGTCTGTAAAAGAAAGAAACTCAACTCAAACTCAGTGGCGCAACAGCCCATGAGGGCCAGAGCTTACTGTGCTTATCTCAGTATACATAACCATTGGACGCTGCGGTGTATGAGCAAATGTCCTGATCAGGTGGTCAGTCTGAAGGAAAAACCCCAGTGTTTTTGTCCCCAAGCAAGCTTGGTACTCATTTTATCAACCCGCTGAAGGGATGAAAGGCTGAATAGATCTTTCCCAGCCCGAGACAGAGCCCGGACCTGTGTCGTGGAAGCGCGATACGCTACCACACGGCCACTGTTTCTCAAAAGAAGGAAATCTTAATATTAAATGAGAGACCTTTGCAGACCCCCTAGTAAGGGTCTGGGGATCCTCAAGAGTCTGCGGACCGCTGTTCTATATGACAGATGCTTAAGAGATTGATTGATTGCTTATTGCAATGTCGCACTATGACTGGTCACATACCTCGTAATTTTGAACCACGAGCAAGTCACGAGGACATTTGAACTAGTATCTTTAACACAGAATCGGGATCGAACATCACTGGCTAACAGTTTGATAATATGAACACTTCGCTACACAACTGTCTATGTAAAAATAAATAAAATTCGACAAAATTCTTGAATAAATGTAGGTCACTTGATCAGATTTTAGTTAGGTCAAATTTTACACTGCCCATTTGATTATATGAATTTATTGTTAATTAACTTGGAGCTCTAAAGCAAAACGAGGGTTTTCAGAAGCGGGCCTCGAAATTTTGAATCTAGGTTAAGTAACGCCAGAAGGACACCCGAGATTGGCTCCCTATTTACAAAACTTCTACACCACGCCAACGTGACGACTTTGAGGGGGTCATTTGACTTGGTTGAATAAAAATAACTCTGGCTTTAACTGCTATGAACAAACTTTGTATAACGGATAAGGAACACGAAAATCTTTTTTCTCTATTACATAAAAAATGTTGCTTATTAACGTTGCACTAGAAAGCAACATGAGGTCAATTGGTGACGAATCTCACAATATTGGACATCGGTCAAGCGATCACGACAACACTTGAGCTTTAATAATCCCCTTTCCCCACTACCACACCACGCCAAAGAATAACAGTCAGAGATTGACCTCAAATTATTTTAAAAAAATATATGATTTAATTCCATTAAAAATAAATTAAAAATCCCTAAAATTAATTCTACTGATTTTTTTTCTTGTTGCAAAATAATTTTATTGGTATACTGAAATTCCTTTCGATATTAAATGCCCACGCTTCTAAATGAATGTTTGACTGATATTCCTCTTTTTTTTGTATTCGTTTTTTTTGTGTGTGTGTACGGCAGTGTTTCTCAAACTGTGGGGCGCGCCCCCCTGGGGGGCGCGATAACCTTACGAGGGGGGCGCGAGCATATCGAAAATAATAGATTTAAAAAATAATTAATTTACTGGAATGAGTTAAAACAAAATACTTTCAGACATAATAAAAAATGCACTTTTACTCTGATATAAGTTATATGCGATATTAAGTCATCAAAAAAAAAACTTCTTCGATACTTAATTAGCTATCTTTGTTCCTATAACCAAATAAAAAATATTTAATTTAATTTGCTGTAATCCCATGATGAGAGAGTTTTTATTACGCTTTCTTTTTTAAAACTAACATTCTACTCTTTCAGAGAAAAAACAGATCCCAGATCCAGAATCGAAAAAATATTTTAACATAAAAAATTCATCACTGTCATTATTTTTGAAATACTGCACATTATAGCTGTAATTTGTTTGACCTTCTAAGTTATTGGTACAGTTAGTTATGACCCCTCTCTTATGTGCTTATTTCTCATTTAAGGAAGCTGGAAGTAATGTATTTCTCTGTTGCGCTTTTTTCTATGCAAAACAGTTTTATAATATTTGGAAAACCACGGAGAGCACACACACACTTTGATGGATTACTTGGCCAAGACATAGATCAAGATGAGTATTTTCAAACATATAAAGCATAACAATTGTTTTTAGCAGTAACATACATATTATCATAATGAATACACTTTTTACCCGGAAGTGGTCGCGCGGGACACACAGATCACGAAATTGTTAATTCGGGCAAAACTGTTTATTTGTTACCAAATAAATTTGAAAAGTCCTTGAAAGTAGGTAAGTAAACTTTCTATTAGTTAAATTACTCACTGGAATAACGATTTGTATCGTGTACAATAAAATAATTATAAAAAAAAAGATTGGGGTGACTCAATAATCCCACTCGACCGTATCGAGTGCACGCCTGCTCTCAGGTTAAAACATGTTGAAGTCTTTTTGCTTTAAATATTAAAAATAATACAATTATTCTTCATCGGAATTTTATATTATTGTTCATTATTTAACATCAAATATAAATGCTAATTCTATGAGGCTTAAAATCAAAATTCGCTTAAAACTAATTATAATTTGAGCAATCATTTTAAAAAAAACATTTTACATTTTTGTAAACATTGTCGCGCACTTGGCTTTACTCTCCTTACAATACAGCTATTATATCAAGAATGCTTTATTTTCTTATAAAGGAACTTCTAATTAATTAATTTATTTTTTTGCTTAAAAGAGTAGTATTCAAAATTTAATACTTATGTTATTAATTTGTATGGTTTATAATTAAGATCTCGTATTATAGCTTTACTGTCAAAGTGCATTATTAATGTATAAGGGGGGGGCGCAAAAAATTGTGATTGAAAAGGGGGGCACCAGTATTGAAAGTTTGAGAAGCACTGGTGTACGGAAAAAAAATCAAGCAGCCAAGAAGAAAAAATGTAACAAGATAAGGAAAAAGAAAAGTCTACACTATAAAAGTGGTTAGTTTTAGGTATCTGATATTAAGCATTATTTTAGTAAAATAAGAATCAAAACTTTTATGAAAATTGTATTTTTTGTCAAAGTTATATGTTACTTAAAAACCTGATATCTCAAACTTTCATGAATGTATGGCATTCATATTTTGTACATATATTATTCAGTGGCGCACACAAGGGGGTTGACGTAGGGGTTCGGACATCCCCCCCACCAAGAACCCTCGATTTTTTTTCCGAATGATTATAATTCTAAGTATATATAGTATTTAAAATTTAATTTTTGTTATTAATGTTTAATTTTATTAATTAAAGCTAATTATTTATTCAATAATTAGTTTTTTACTGTTTTTTGTTCCCGAAAATCGACAAAATCAAAAAGAGCATGATGTAAGAATGGTGGTTGATTGATTGATTTAATATTAACGTCGCACTGCTCAGCTACACGAGGGCTTTTGGCGACGGACCACGTAATTTTGAACCATGGTCAAGTGACGTGGACGACACCTGAGCTGGCACCCCCTCTCCTAACTACCACACCACACCAACGGGAGGACGTTTCAGCTCTCGACAGATTTAACGTGCATCGCTGCCCTACACGGTGGGTCTTTAGTGGTACTGGGATCGAACTCGTGACCAGGCAAGCCACGATCCGATACCTATACCACTCGGCTACCGCGGCCACGTAAGAATGGTGGACTTTCGATCCTGGCTCTCCCCCCCCCTTTGAAAAATTTCTGTGTGCGCTACTAATGTTATTTAAAATATGATAAAGGCAATGTGAACTAAGGAGAATTAGCGTTACTCAGAATTTTAGTTCGTTACATTTATTTATAACTGTGATAAATAAGTTGTGTAAAAAAATAATTTTAATATATAGCTTTGAATTCCATGTAGAATGTTTTGAAATTCGGTATAATTTTCATCAAACTTTACCTAAAAAATACCTCATTTTCATAAATTTAAATTGTCATAAAATTTTCTGATGGGTGTTTTTCATTAATATAAGTCATAAGCACCGACAAAATAACATAAAACTACTAATAGCATGGCATTTTAGAAACCTTCGAACGTAGGCAGAGATATCGTAAGGTATATAAACTAGCTAATAATAAGAAATATAGCTACTCTCAGTTCAAAAGCGTCAACAGATTTAGCAGCAGTTACAGCATGCTTGTTCATTGTTTATGAAAGAAATTTTTGATCGGAAAAATCTTTAGCAAAATATACCCTACAGACGAGGGAAAAAACAAGAAAATATTCCCCAAATAATCTTTCTCCGTTCCCACCATACCATCGACGAAATATATCCAAAGGGATTACCTATCCCCTACTGCTCTTAGAAAAACAAATCCAGGGATTTGCTATACCTAAGTGAGCTTAAACGCTCAATACCCGACTGCTAAGGGGTGGTCTACCCCAATGTCCTTCTGTTTATTTAACTTGTTTTGTGCTCTTCAAGACCTTATCCCCCTTTTTCATGATCTGTTCATGAGATGATATTCTTGGGGTTTTTGTATCCCATAACATAATTACAGAACCCAGAGGTATACCATTGTGGTGTGGTTTATAAAACACGATATAAAGTATGTTTTCTTTGCACTCTATTACCTTCAGATGCAAAGGTTATTTGGACAGCTTTGACTGGTTTTTCAAAATATTGAGGGGGATATGCTGCTTGGCTTATAACATAAATGCACTGGGGGATATGGGGTAAGGATGGTATACATTGTGAGAAAGATTTTACCTTTCTTTGTAATGGGGTTTTCTAATTTTTCTTTTTTTTGCTTATATCCAGTCATCTAGAACAGACTTGACATAAGATTAAAATATTTGTCGCTGCTATGTAGGGTTCAACCCTCCGATTTCAACCCTTTTAAGTTTCTCATGGGTATTTTTTAAATTCAAAATAAGTGACTTTATCCCTTTAACGCGTGAGAAATTTTGTAAGAGATTGAAATAACTAGAGAGAATTGAAGACAAACATTTTGTAAGTATAGGGGTGAAAATTTTTCAGTTTTCCAATTGAAATAGAATGCAGCACAATTTATTAGCCTTTAAATATGTAGATTATTTAAAAAAAAAAGAGTATAAGAATTTATATATCTGAACTGTTGTCTAAGATAATTTTTTGTTGGGGGGAGGATTTTTTTTTTCCTCATAATATTTCTTGAGGAATTCATTATTTTAATGTTCAGTTGTTGGTTGTTGTCGTGTGTTTTTTATCCTGGGATGCATATGAAATATGAGTGGAAGAACAGAAGCCTACAATACAAACAGAAGCATATTGACATTTATTTCAAATGATGATCCCATCATATAACAAGAAAGGGTGCGCTCCTTTCCATTCGAGACGGGAATCCATTACAAGCGAAAGATCGACTTCTTTTCCCGAAGAAAATACAACCATGCCTTACTCGGGATTCGAACCCACTCGGTTACAAGCCGAGGGTCATATCCACCATACTGGCTGGGTGGCTAATGTTCAGTTCTCTAATTTCAAATAAATATAAATAAAGAATTGAGATGCAGCTTAAAAACATCAAACAAAAGTGAATTTATACTCATTTTGAGCCCTTAAGACTACACAGTACCCTAAAAATTTCATTTTTACGGAAAAAAAAAAATTTTTTTTTGCATGTTTTGGTGGCCCATATCATTGAGATGCTTGCCACGAAATTTCAGATATGTTAGCAAATTAGTTTTTAAGATATATGAAGTTTTATGAGCTATGGTTTTGGTTTCGGTTTCCTTTTAAAGCATTTTTTCACACTTAAGTTGAATTAATTAAAAATATTTTTGAGCTTTTATTTTGAAATGGTTATTAATTCCAATTTTCAGTATTAAAATCATTTCTGCTTGATTATGTTTTGAGTTTTTTCAGTTCTCATAATTAATTAATAAAGATTAATTTCATGGCCAATTTTTGCTTTAAAAATAGTTTATATAACTTTTAAGCTTTATCATTAATTTTTTCCTGTAGAGAAAATGCCACGGCAAATGCGTTCTGGGTTTCTGTGAGAAACAATATTTCGAAGAGATGGAATACTACTGGAAATGATGTATCTAAAAATTAGTCCTCAGCTGATTCTGCAATTAGACTTCCGAATACAAGTATTCTGAATTCAAATGCTGCAGATATAACTGAATATATTTCCTTGTGTGATGTACCAAACTACATTATACTTAACATATTGTAGTACTATATTTTAGTATTTTAAAGTCGTACGACAAGAGCTAAAACTTCCTAAACTGAACCAAATTAAAACTGAAAAAAATTAAATTTTATGAGCAAACCTGACTATTTTTATCTTAAGTTAGTATCATTATTATTTTGTACATAAATCCTTCGTGTTTCAAAACTTTTGTGAACTATTAGGTTAAGATAACGCTGAATGTGTGTGAATTGGTGTCTTAATAAATGCTATCAATATTATGCAAAAACATATTTTGAATTTAAAACATAGTTTTCAATCATATTTAATAAAAATAGTGTTTTAATGTAGAACTTACATTGTTAAATAACATATTAAAAAATTAGAGTTTTACTGGTATATATTATAAGTTTTTGTTTTATGACTGACTTTACAAACTTTAAATGCGTTTTTCTCAGACTTTTAATTTTGAAGGTATAAGTGTTTTCTAATCCCTAAGGCATTTTTCCTGTTCAAGATAGAGCCTTGAATTTCTTTTGTATATACTCTCAAATGTATGTTCTATAAAAGTTAGTATGGATTTAGGGCTGAAAAAAAAACTCTAGTTATTTTTCTAAAAAATGCTAAAGTAGATATTTCACAAATTTTCGTGTTTTTTCCAGGTTTTATTAGAAAAATAATTATTAAAAATCAACAAGGGAATAGATTTTCAAATTCATACTAAATATTGTTTGTAATAATCTAAGAATCATAAATAACTTAAAATTACTGAAAATTTTTAAAAATTGAGTATTTTATAAGAGTTTGAAAAAACTTCAAAAATTCCTAATTTTTTAAAATTGTAAAATAATGGCTGGTCAAACTGACTTTTTGCTTACAGAATCAGCTTAATAATATAATCTAAATATAAAACATCAATCATTTTTACTGTAACTGTCTCCAAAAATTTTTTTTTTGAAAAAGGGTACCGTGTAGTCTTAACTACCGATTAAAAGTTGCACGATTCCACTTTTTTTCCCAATAGGCGCTCGTATGGGTGTATCGCAGGCAAAAGAAAATAACGCATAAATAAGCAAATTTTTCTGTGAAATAAATAAATCCTTCGCAAACACTGTCAGTGCCATCTTATTGCATCCCAAAGCATTCGAAATAGTTTTACCAGCAGCAGCTTAAAGAAAAGGACCGGATTTCGGAAAGTCGTATTTATACGTCTTGGGCATTTAACGCACAGGTTGGGTGAGACATATATATAAGCCGGTACAGTTCCGGTTTATTCTGATTTCAGGCCCTAGGCGCATTTCGGGCCCCCTTGGCACTGGTGGATCCAAGGAGGGCTCTTGGATCTGGTTAAGTACATCTTATTTGGGCCCTTCCGGGTTGATTGATTTAATATTAACGTCGCACTGTTCAGCTACACGAGGGCTTTTGGCGATATTCATATTGTAATTTCTGTTTTGGTTTAAGGTAGCGTAATGTTTATTCTTTTTTCATGTTCACCTTTAAATGTTTACAGCTGACTTTTGTGTTTTGTTTCTGGTTTTAGATTTAATTAGGTCATCATTTTTAAAATAAAGGATGTGAAATTTTTGAAAGCAACATTAAAGTTATCAGAAATTCTTAACCTGGAAAAGAAATGAGACAACTTTAAATCTAAAACTCGAAACAGTACGGAAGTATCAAATGTATACATACAGTGAACCACAAAAGTGTTCCTACACTTGCAATTTCCAATAAAATTTAATGTTTTCGACTAGTAGTTAAATAAAAAGATGTTGTTTCCAATCCCCTTGGAGCAGGAAAGCCTACACGAAGTCCATTTGACCTTTCCGTATAATAGTCTCACACACCAGGTCTTGCTCTTCATAAATAAAAAGATAAATATTAAGGCGAGCCTAGTACTTGCACCTCTCTACACAAACACATACAGTTTCATATCCTAAAATCAAGGGTATAATGTGCGACTTTCAATTTGACACGATTTTGAACACTCAATTGTTAAACAATTTCTTTGTGTGCATAAGGAAAGATTTTTCACTTTAATATGTAGAACCAAAAGCAGAGTATACATTCAATTTTTTTCTCTTCAAACAATTAAATCTCTCCAGAAATAACATTCAATAACTTACAAAAAAAGCTTTATGCGCTTGTTATGTGTCTAGTCAGTCAAAATACAGTATCCGCAGTAGAAAAGAGTGCGTGTGTGTTCTTGAATTTAGCAAACTGTCACAGGAGCTACTTTTTTGGATATATTCTCTCTTTAGTTGATACTACAGTTGCAGGACAACATTGATAACTTCATTCTTCAATTGGATTGAGCACCAGCACACTAGTCGGCCAACGTGCGGGATTACTTCGATGAATATATGCCTCAGCGATGGATCGGATAAATCACGGGCAACAACAGACCACTTGCTCAATGGCCATCCAGAAAAGTCCTGACTTAACACTCTGTGATTTCTTTCAGTGGGGACAGTAAAGAACAACGTATTCGTCCATAACCTTCCTATTGATCTAGTGAATCTGAAACAGCGTATCACGACCACTATCGATGGACCTGATTCAGATATCTTAGCACGCATTTGGGCGGAAATGTGGGGATTACCGTTTTTGTGTGTTTCGTGTGACTTAGAGTTTAACTGTCTCTAACAAAACTTTAAATAATCCCATACAATTTTGATACAATACCTTAAATTATTCTTGATTTATAGAGCATTGGAACTGTATACTTTATAAATCACTCCGTATAGTGTTTTTAAACTTTCAAAATAGTCAATAAGTAAGTTTTTATTTTTACACGTTGTTGCGGTACCTACATAAGCCAGTAACAGCCGCCCGACAGGAGTGATCCTTTTTGTCTAGTGGTATGTCACATGCTTACGAATCTATAGGTCACGGGTTCTAATCTCCGACAACATAAAGGGATAGTTCATTTAGCATTATGGTATAGAAGAAAAAATGCGAAACACATTTTATACCAGGAAAAAAAAAAGATAAGCTCGTATTAAAATGAGGACTATGATACAATATGTTGCTCTCTATTGGATTGCGGATCCAGAATGTTATGTTAATGTTTCAGTTCTTTTATATCTGAAAATAATATTCCTAATTCGGGCCCTATTCCTTAACATTAAGCAAAAACAGCTCTAAACAAGCAAAAATTCTTGCCTGGGTACTCAAGAAATTTAAAATAGAAACTTGATCAAACGGGATTTTTTTTTCTTTCATCAATGAGAGAAACTCATTTAAAAATTCATATTATATTCTTTTATACTCTCAGTAAAATTAGAGCATTAAATCATAACGTAAATAAATGTTGAGCGAAAAATAGTTTTATATTTTAGCCGGCTGGGTGGCGTGGTTGGTTTGTCGCTGGCCCTCTGCACCCAAGGTTGCGGGTTCGACCCCGCATTTCATGATGCAGAAAATGGACAGTGGCCATGTCGTATGATTATTCGGCATATAAAAGTTCCTTAGAGTGTCTGCTTGGCTTGTGTGCTCTCGGCAAAATTAAATTCTAGCACAAGTTCGCATCGTCAGAGCGCCGGTGCCTTCCTCAAGGGTGGAAAGTGAGCGTCAAAATTACCTGCGGTGATTGGTATCCACCTATACGGTGCCGCACTAAAAAGAGACACCAGCTTCAAGGGAATGTACTAGGTCTGCAGTGGTAAAACACCAATCCGCACCCCATTAGATATAAAAAAATATTTTATGTTTTTTTATTTTATAATTTATGTTTACATAGTAGTAGCGCTTTGTAAAGCAATTGTATAAATATTAAAAATACTATTATAAAAAAAAAATTCCTTTTTTCTTCGGTGTGTCATTAAAACTTTAATTACTCTTCCCCACGAATATTTTCAATCGAAAATTAAATTTTTATCCGGTTTTTATTGCATTCTGCATTTAATAGCTTTCCTCTTTGTAGAAACCGCTTTTTGGAATCATTCAAAATCCCTTTGTCAAGACTATAAAAGAAACTGCTAACGAGAAATAATATTTTCTGTTTTCTTAAATGGATAATAAATATATAATATCTAAAACTGTGTGTGTGTGTGAAAACTCTCTTTTGTCATCAAGTATTTGGTGTAAAAACAAATTAACAAACAAACAAAAAAATGAATAATTTAGAAGGAAAAATCTCAAAAGAAGCAGTTTTGAAAAAATTGCAAACGGAAAAAAGAAAAATTTCTTTGAGAAGTTGAAGGGCATAATGTGTTAAGCTACAAACCACAAAACGGGTTGTGAGGGACTTCGTTCCCTCCCCGTCTTGCCTACCTAAGGATGTGGGAGGAAACAAAGTAGGACCAGAAACTTCCATAATAATTCTTCTTTCATATTATTATTCAAGCACACTTATCAACCACAAGTTAAACCACAAGAGGATGCCCTAGGAGTGACGTAAAGAAAGCAATAAACCCTAAGTGGACAAGCGAAAGTAAACAGTTTAATTTAATCTAATCTATCTTAGACTATAAATTCCCAATCCACTAATTTAAGTGGCAAACTCCATTCTTAACTCAAGTTGTGAAAATCAATTGACTCTCAACCTTCGTAATGCCGTAATAGTTTTTCCGCTCCTCTTATCTCACAGTTACAAAATTCTGACTTTATATAGTCGAACTAATCTCCACATCAGGGTTTCTCCTTGAGAGGGATAGCTGTGAATTAACGCGAATGTTAGCACAAAGAATCCCCAAGAGGATTAGTGTGAAGGTCGCGTAAAGATCCGTCACAGGGTTTCAAATTCGCGGCTCACAACGATTATTTTTGCGGCCCGGCCAATATATCCCGGCACACAATATATAATTTTAAAAAAAAACGAAATATATATAGGGAAAGGTAATAGCAGAGAAGAGAAAGACGTAAACATTACATTTCTTCTTGTGCTTTTATTTATTTTTAATCATTTTTTTTTTTTTTTTTTTTTTTTTTTTTTGCGATATACTTAAAACTTTTTTTGTCTAGCCCAAGTTCGTTTTTGAGTTTGAAACCCTTGAACTACACCGTAGTGTCATCTATTGGTTACTAGTAGCTTCACAAAGAGACCGCCCAATTGTATCTCTGCTGCTGCCATCTATATATTAAAAGATTTACTACCCAGGTCATATTGGTAATTACTTCATAAACTATCAAGTAAATTACAAACATTACATAAAATTAACTTCTGCTTATTGATTAATTTAAATAAAAAAAAGTTTGATGTATGGTTCAAATAGAATTTTGTTCTGAACATGAATCACAACTGAATATAAAAGAAACCATTCGCAACTTTTCTCTTTGTAAAAAAAATTCAAATATTTAAGCACTTTTTTAAATATCCTCCACGTATTTACATGTACTTCAGATTCCATCAATTTGTTAATATTTTATGAACAAAATTGAAGAAAAAATCATGAGTGCCTGAACTTTTCTTATTTCGCTTAATACATATTACAAATAAGTTCATATTTATAATGAATAAAAATAACTCATGGAGTAAAAAATATATACATCTTCCCATTAATGTATCCTTGATGAAAATTTTCATCTAAATAAGAAAAAAATATGTAGCAGTAAAAAAGAATTAGATGAGAAAAAAACCATTTTTTTAATCAAAATGTTTGAATATCATTAAATTCATTTTTATTAAAAAGGAGTATCATAAAAATTGAATCAACTAAAATCTTTCAAAACATAGAAATAATTTAATAATGGAAAAATCATTTTGAAAATATTTTATTAGGAAACTATTAAAATGTTTAATTTTATAAAAATTACCCCAAAACAATGATATATATATTTTTAAATATGATATTTCTAGATATAAGTTACGGATAAGGCCATCGTTAGTCATCTTTAAGATAACCTTTGTACGGATGTGAAACAGGGGCATAGTTAACATTGTATGAGTCGTAATGATACGAGGACCTCAAGCATCAGACGCCCCGAAATGTGTAAACAAAAAAACCATTAAAATGTTAAGGGGTTGCGAAAAGGATCCCCGAAGGAATTTCGATTCGGAGCCCACTAGGCCAGTGATGCGAAATCAAAAAATTTAATCCTATTCGATTCTTTAAAAAGCTTTTCTAAGAGTAAACCAATTCTGTCAATAATTTTTAAACCACACGTTATTTCTATAGAAACAAATGCTTACTTTATCATCTGTGATCAAATCGAATTGAAATCAGTGTCATCTACTCGGTAAGGCGGTTTTTCAAATATAAACATTCCCCTCCCATCAATCAAAATAATTTAGCCATTTTAAACAAATATCTGTTAAAATTACATTCATATATTTTAACTGGAATATTTTTCTCAGTTTTTAATAGTGCAGCATTTTTAAAAAACAATCTTTAATTTAGTGTTATTACAGTTGTCTTCTCTCAATGTGAAAACGCACACAATAAGATCAGCACATTTTAGAAAAATTCTTATATTTTGAATTAATAACATATTAAGAACATATATAATTTAATATGTTTCAAATTTACTATTATATAAAGAGAAGATTAAGACTAAACACTAAAATAAATAATTTTTTCGTGTAAATGTGTTCCATAATTGGCCTTTCATACTACTCTGTCATACGGGTTAATTGTATTACATTTTAAAGAAAAAAAGTAATATATTTAATGTTTCTAAAATTAAAAAAAATACAGCATGTTTAACAGTTATACAAACAATCATGGTATGAAGTTGGGGATATTTTTCTGTCTAAAAATTTGTATTTATTTAAGTTTTCTTATAGAATTAATCGAATGCGGTGAGAAAATATATTTATGTCAAATAAAATTTTAAAAATGAATGTGCTGCCATCTAGCGAGAGAGCTTGTAAAATGTACTGACTGAACGCTCTATTTGAAGAGAGAATCTTGTTTTGGATGAGCTCTCACTTTAAGATGTTATCAGTATCACAGTAACTCTGCGCCGTGATCGTATAGTGGTTAGTACATTGCGTTGTGGCCGCAATAACCCAGGTTCGAATCCTGGTCACGGCAAGTGTTGGGTTTTTATGTTTTACTAAATTGTAATAAATTCGTGCCTGAAATAGTTCATAATTTTCTCCTTCTCGGTTGAACTTTATTTACCGAAGCCTGTTACTGAATAAAAGAAAAGGAATATTCTTTATTTAAATGGGATATTCAATTAGAATATTCACAGAATTCATTTCGTTAAAAATTTCTCTTTTTTTTTTATTTTTTTTTATTTTTTAAAATTTTATTTTTAATTAAAAATATTCAACTTCTATATTTTCCGAAGTTGTCAAAGAAGAAAACAGAATGTATAGAATTGTTTCCAAACAAATCCTTTAAAGATTATACGTATTTATTTTTTGTATTCCTTTGAGCGTGTGTGTGATCGTAACTTTTCTCCCTGCGTTTCAGACGAGGTGGCCGAGTGGTTAAGGCGATGGACTGCTAATCCATTGGGCTCTGCCCGCGTGGGTTCGAATCCCATCCTCGTCGGGTTAACTAACTAGTTACCTTTTAGATTTCGTTTTATCGATGCATATAAATGCTGTTTAAACACCAAAGAAAAACCTTTTGGAAATCAATAAAAGTTATCTTATTCGGATTTTTGATCGGATAAAGATTTACGGATTGTTAGCTTAATAAAATTTTGTACAAAAACTTTAAATTTATCGTCCTTATCAACAGATCTATCAGTAATTGTGGCTACGAACACTTTTTTGATGGCTTTAAAGATTGATTTGAGCTTTAATTGATTTAAAATTATTAATAAAACATCACCAATGAGAACCACATGATGAGAATTATTTTCTGGGGGGAAGGACAATATTTAAATCAAATCTAGAATAGAAACAGGGCTTAATTCTCAAATTAGGATGTACTAAGAATTTTTCTTAGCTCTATTAACCCTTCTCAATGGATTACAGCAGAGTTTTCGCAAACTGTGGGGCGGAGCCCTAGGGGGAGTAATAACTCTAGGGGGGCGCCAGCATATTAAAAAGTCGAAAACAAGAGATTTTTTAAAAAAATTATTAATTTACTGAAAGTTAGCAAAAGAAATACATTCTGGCACATTAAAAAATGAAGTACAAATTTATACTGATATCAACCACTAATAAAAAACATTGTGCAGTACTGAAACATTTATAATCAATTCAACAATACTAAGTTAGAAACAAGCTTAATAATTACCATTGACCCTATGGGCTTGTCATATATAAAATTATATGCAAAAATTAACACTTCTCTTGATAATTTGTACGGCTTATAATTGATCCCTTCACTGCCGATTAAAAGTTATGCGACTTTCTCCCCAGTGCCTAAGTTTTTTAACACGTAGGCGAGTGCATGGGGTGTATTGAGGGAGAGAAAAGTAATAAATAATCAAATCCTTTGAAATAAATAAATCCATCGAAACACTGTCAAGATTCCATTATTACATTCCGAAGCCTTCGGAATCATTTTAATGATAGCAGTACAGAGAAAATATTGTACTTCGGAAAGACGTATATATACGTCCGGGATAATTAACGTTTTGGCTGAGTGAGATATTTATATACGCCGGTGGCACTTAAGAGGTTAAAGTCGTATCACAGCTTTAGCATCAAAGTATAGTATGTTTGAATTCAATACATTATATTTATGTGCGGGGGGCGATGAAAATTATGATTGGATATTGGATGAAAAAATATTGAAACATTGAGAAGCGCTGGGTTCACTCCTAGGAGAGCCCACACCCTTGGCGCGAATTACTTTGGTTGGCGATAATTGTGCCATCTTGGTAACCCTACTTTTAAACACTGCATATGGCAACCCTAACTATTTCTAGCATTTTCGTATTTTGTGGGCGTGCAATTCGATTTTCATTTTGTTGTTGGGCTCTGAGCTGGCTGCGTGTGTGAGGGAATATACTTTAGAATTTTTTACTTTGTTGAATGCGAAAGGTAAGAAAGAATTGATTGAATGGTGTAGGAAGAAAGAATTGATTGCTTCGAGTTATGAATGCCCTAAATGTAATGATCGGCAATAAAACGCTTTCTTCGAAATCGTACTAGCCGCGCCGAATGTATGTTCGACCATTACCTCGCAGAATAAATATGGCGCCGCTCACACGATCATTCGCTTAGTGATGAGACCTTTAAGGCTTTTTTAAAATCTGTTGTTACGCTGTTCCCTCCACTCGAAAAATATCAGCAGTAAGAAATAAGTGCTGTTTTCATATTTTTTTTATCTTAAATGTTTAATTTCTGTATTGTTTACATATATTTCCATTACGCATCCACCTTATACCACTATATTCCCTTGCCGCCATTGTCGGTTTCGCTTGGCGCCATCTTGTTCTGCTTTGGCGCTTTTTTCGGTTTGTCGCCAAGGGTGTGGGCTCTCCTAGGATTTTACCAAGAGCTGTATTACAGTCAAGTTCTTGTTAGAAATATATAAATCAACTCTTTCGTACATTGAGAACTAGTACACCAATATTGTTCGTATAACAGAACCTATTGAAATGATATCCATACAAAGCTTCTTAAAGGAGCCAGTTCTGCTTACTGTAGAACATATTTTCAATGATAAATGAAATGCTGCTATTGGCAGAAAAAGAATTGACACAGATCCAAAATCATGCAAAATTAAGATGTTCTTTAATATATTTAAAGTAATTTTACAATATAAAAATTATACAAAAATCTTTCATTTTTTTTAACATTTTATTGCTATAAATTTTTGGACACTAAGATGAACTAATACTTGTATGTGTGATTTAATTATACTTAATAAATTTGTTTTTTCTGTGTGGTAAAATTAAAAGTTTACTAATTTGAATTTTAGATATAAACTACTCATTTTTTTTAAAAGAAAATTTAGTGAAGTTTCAATTTTTATTTAAAAATACGGTTAGATTCTGCAATAATTCTGAAGTAATTATTATTAATATAAAAATAGATTATTAAATAAATAAAAATAGATTAAAGTTGCTTACTATACCCCAATTCTATGTCGAAATATTCCAAGAGGGGTTTTTTTTGTATATTTTCCGATACTAGTATCTCGTACAAATGGTTTCTCGTGCTGCCATCTACCGAAGAAATCCCAACCTATCCAATGCTGTCACGCTCTACTTGTAGCTTCCCTAACACATCCTTATTCAAACTGTGCTTAATTTTTCTTCAAGCTACAGAAAAGAATCGATTTCGTCGCCGTGATCGTATAGTGGTTAGTACATTGCGTTGTGGCCGCAATAACCCAGGTTCGAATCCTGGTCACGGCAAATGTTTATTTTATAATTTATTCAACATACATGGACACTGAACTGTCAGCTTGTTGTTAAAGATCATATAATTTGAGCACGTTTTTACGTTACAAATTTATTAATATTAAAGATATATCACCTACTATAACCTAATAGCACTGTGGTTCTGTAGCTTCTATAAATTAATTGAAAGTTTAACTTTAAGGTATCCGACTACGTTCAGAACCATGATTTTAAAAAAGCGCATGAATGGATAATCTTCATGATATTTAGTGTCACTTAGATTAGAATAAATGTATAAAATTATTTTAAGGACATTATGACAAAAAATTATTTGAATACAATATTCTGGCAAAAAATCAACTTAGAATAACCTTTTTTCAAAACGTTCTCCTTTTATAAAAAATGTTTCTATAGTAATAAAAAATATTTTGCTTAAGACTTCTCCAGAGAGTCTGAACTACGATTGAAACTATTACCCCCAATTGAAATAATTATAGGTGTTTTTTCTTAAAATTTCTCCTCTCTGTTGTGTGTAGCATAAAATATGGATAAATCTACTAAGTTATATTTTTGAAAAATTCTA
Organism: Trichonephila clavipes; assembly: GCA_019973935.1. Taxonomy (NCBI): domain Eukaryota; kingdom Metazoa; phylum Arthropoda; class Arachnida; order Araneae; family Nephilidae; genus Trichonephila; species Trichonephila clavipes. The sequence continues at coordinate 29,590 of BMAU01005850.1, forward strand.
GTTCAGCCTCTGTACAGAGGTCTGAGATACATACAGGCACACACACACACACACACAAATTATTATTATAATAGATGCATTTTTCATAAAAGGAGAATATTTCGAAAATTGGTCATTCTATGTTCATTTTATGTCAAAATATTGCACTTACATTATTTTTTATTGTAATACTATTTTTACAACAATTTTATACACGTTTTCTAATCTAAGTGACACTAAATATCACAAATATTACCTATTTATAAGCTTTTGCAAAATCACGGTTCCGAACGTAGGAATATTTTTCGAAATTTTCCCTTTTTACGTCACAACCATGTGAATTTGTATTAACACACTCTTTTCACTCTGAAAAAATTCTGTTACTAAAAACCACCGTGCATAGGAGCTGATGCACGTTAAATCTGTCGAGGGGTTCAAAGTCCTTAAGATAGCATTGCAGAGAAGTGTGGAGAGTGAGGTACCAAGTCAGGTGCTCATCTCTTCCCTTGATCGCAGTTCAAAATTACGAGTTTCGTCACCAATATGAAACTATATTTTTACCTTTTTTTTTCTCATGCCCCCTGGTGTGATGCTTCAGTTCTGTTTGTATTGTGCTTTTTATTTTTATATTTTCTTCATAAACAGTACCGGTGTAAGTTCATTTCGGGCCCTGGGCGCAGAAGGTTAACGGGCCTCTTTGATACTGGCGGATCCAAGAAGGGGCTCTTAGATCCGGTTAACTCCAGCGTATCTGGGCTTTTCTGAACCCCGGGACCCTGGGCGCCCACCACAAGCACCTAATGAATAAACCTGCACTATTCGTAAATGACTTATGTACTTTTGATCCATCCTCGCTCTTTCAAGGAACTTTGGGATTAATATGCATGCACTGTATGTAATGTACGTAAAATATTGTAAATCTGTAAATCTATGGATTTGTTTTTTTCAAATGGGGCTACGGATTAGTTATTACCATTGCAGATATAGTACATTCCCAGGGAACTGGTGTCTTTTAACATGCCGCATAATCATACGGCATGGATGCTGTCAATTTTTTGCATCATGAAAATCCACCAACTTCGGCTGGGATCAACCACGCAAACTTGATCGTTCAAGACCAGCGCCACCAACTGTGCCACCCAGCTGTTAAATTTGTATGCGAGTGTGTTTTTCACTTTTTTCGGGGTTTGATTCTTGGCTCCCTTTCTGCGTGATTCAATTCTTTCATTGTTTGTATAAGCATTTCAGCGTTCAGGATTAGCTTTTCCCCTTCTGTTTCACAAAGACCTATAAACTGTTAAGGGAACCAGGGCATCATACACATTAAAAAAAATCGATTTTTCAATTTTAGTATTAAAAAATAGTGCATATTTTTCTGAATACAAAAATGTATAGCACTTATATGTTCGTTGAGTAAACAAACATTTACAAATGTTCAATTTTTTCACTTTTTTTCCCAAAGCATCATTTTTTTGCTTTCAGATACACTTTTTTTAAAAAAAACTATTGCACTATATAGTTTCAACTTTTTTATACTTCTATGCAGGTTACCTGTGCATATAGTGAACCTGTTCTTTTTCTTCTTTATTTTTAGTTGAAGTAAAGGGTGTTTTTTTAGAGGTATAGAACTTTAAATTGCAATAAAACAACGATGTATTAATCGATTGACATGAATTTTTTTTATTCGAAAGATAATCTTGTGGCATTACATTTTAAATATGATTTCTGGCATAGGACTGCCACGGCTGGCTCGGATGTAGTCCAATCTGGACGTCAAATTTTCGATGACTTTTTCCAACATTTGTGGCCGTATATCGGTAATAACACGGCGAATGTTGTCTACCAAATGGTCAAGCGTTTGTGGCTTATCCGCATAGACCCATGACTTTAGATAGCTCCGCAGAAAATAGTCTAGCGGTGTTAAATCACAAGATCTTGGAGGCCAATTCACAGGTCCAAAACGTGAAATTAGGCGGTCACCAAACGTGTCTTTCAATAAATCGATTGTGGCACGAGCTGTGTGACATGTTGCGCCGTCTTGTTGGAATCACAGCTCCTGGACATCATGATTTTTCAATTCAGGAATGAAAAAGTTAGTAATCATGGCTCTATACCAATCACCATTGACTGTAACGTTGTGGCCTTTATCGTTTTTGAAGAAGGATTCCACCAGCCCATAAAGTGCACCAAATAGTCAGTTTTTCTGGATGTAACGGTGTTTCGAGAAATACACTTGTGGATTAGCTTCCCTCCAAATGCGGCAGTTTTGTTTGTTGACGTAGCCATTCGACCAGAAGTGCGCTTCATCGCTAAACAAAATTCTCTTATGAAAATCGGGAACAACGGCAATCTCGTTTTGGACCCATTCGACGACAATTTGAAAGCGTTGTTCAGGCGGGAGTCTATTCATGATGAATTGCCAAACCAAACTGAGAATAAATCACTTGACAGCTGTTAAATCGGTCGCCATCTTCGAAAGTAGTGCCAACTTAAACTTCTATACCAGGAAAAAAAACACTCTTTATAAATAAGGTTATTTTTCAGTTATCAAAAATTTATATATTCAATGACACTAACTTTTCTAGTTACTAAAAGAATAAATGAATATATTTCAAAGAGTTGATGTGCTACACAACATGACATTCTAGAACAGAGGTGGCCAATCCGCGACACGCGTGCCACATTGCGAGATTTTGGAATTTGAAGGAGCGCGTTTTAAAATATCTGGAAGAAAACAATAAACTGTGTCCGGTGAGTTCTTGCTACTCAAAAATAAAGACTGGCTATGGTATCCGACTACTTTTGGAACCGTGTTTTTGCAAAAGCGTGTAAATGGATAATATTTATGATATTTAATGTAAAAAATGTATATAAAATTGTTTTAAGAGAATATTATTACAATACAAAATTATTTAAGTACAATATTTTGACAAAAAATGAACAATTTTCAAAATATTCTCCTTTTGTGAAAAATGCTTCTATTATAATAATATTTTGCCTGTATATAGCTCAGACCTCTGTACAGAGGCTCAACTAGAATTTTGGAAGTATATAACTTAGAAGTGGATTTATCCATGCTTTACAACAGAGGTGTGAAATTTTAAGAAAAAAACGCCGATAATTATTTCAATAGGCTGTAACACTGAAAATAATGCGAATTTTTCAAAAATCATAGCTGAGCCTCTGTACAGAGGTCTGAGCTATATACAGGCAAATTATTATTATAATAGAAGCAGTTTTCACAAAAGTAGATTATTTTGAAAAAAGGTTATTCTAAGTTAATTTTTTGCCGAAATATTGTATTCAAATATTTTTTTTTGTCAAAATGCGTCCTTAAAACAATTTTATACATGCATTCTAATCTAGGGACACTAAATATAATGAAAATTATCTATTTATGCGCTTTTTTGAAATCACTGTTCCGAACATAGTTGGATACCTTAAGTTTTTCTTAACGATATTTTATGGGACATTTAAATAATTTAAATTTAAGGTATCCGACTATGTTCGGAACCGTGATTTCGCAAAGCGTAAAAACGAATATTTTTTTAAATATTTAGTGTCACTTATAGTTTAGAATACATGTATAATATTATTATAGAGGTATTTTTCACAAAAGGAGAACATTTTGAAAATAAAGAATTCTAAATTCATTTTTTGCTAAAATATTGCATTTAAGTAATTTTTTATTATAATAATCATCTTAAAACAATTTTATACGTGTATTCTGATCTAAAAAACGCTAAATATTTTAAAAAAAGCATTCGTTTGTAAGCTTTTGCAAAATTACTATTCCGAACATAGTCGGATACCTTGATTTTAAAAGAGGATTGTATTTCCCCCTACCCTTGTTGGTCACATATATTTTGCAAGCAAACTTTTGCATCTTTCGTCTTTATTTTGGAAAAAAAGGATTAGCACTTTTCACAATAATGCTAAATCTACCAAAATGAATAATGCTGCGAGCTATAATACATTTAAAAATTTAATATTCCTTTTGAAGAATTCGTTCGGTTCTAGGTTGGATAATTCGCAGGTCCAAAACGTAAAATTAGGCGGTCACCAAACGTGTCTTTTAATAAATCGATTGTGGCACGAGCTGTGTGACATGTTGCGCCGTCTTGTTGGAACCACAGCTCCTGGACATCATGATTGTTCAATTCAGGAATGAAAAAGTTAGTAATCATGGCTCTATATCGATCACCATTGACTGTAACGTTGTGGTCTTTATCGTTTTTGAAGTACGGACCAATGATTCCACCAGCCCATAAAGCGCACCAAACAGTCAGTTTTTCTGGATGTAACGGTGTTTCGACATACACTTGTGGATTAGCTTCACTCCAAATGTGGCAGTTTTGTTTGTTGACGTAGCCATTCAACCAGAAGTGCGCTTCATCGCTAAACAAAATTCGCTTATGAAAATCGCGCGCGCGACCATTATTTTCGAAATAAAATTGCACAATTTGAAAGCGTTGTTCAGGCGTGAGTCTATTCATGATGAATTGCCAAACCAAACTGAGAATAAATCACTTGACAGCTGTTAAATCGCTCGCCATCTTGGAAAGTAATTCCAACTTAAACTTCTATAAATGGAAAAAAAAAACACTCTGTATAACACTTATATGTTCGTTGAGTAAACAAACGTTTGCAAATGTTCAATTTTTTCACTTTTTTTTCCAAACATTTTTTTTTTTTTTTTTGCTTTTAGGTACACTTTTTTAAAAAAAAACTATTGCACTATATAGTTCCAAATTTCTTATACTTCTATGCAGGTTACCTGTGCATACAGTGAACCTCTGTTCTTTTTCTTCTTTATTTTTAATCGAAGTAGAACATAGTTCTTTAAAAAAAGTAGTTTTATATGAAAAAATGAGGGGGGGAATAAAAATTTTCAAAATTACAAAGTTTTATAAATTTTTAAAGAAACAATCTTAATATTTTACTAAAAAATAGGTTTGCTATATTTTGTGTATCGTTTTATATATATGCAAAAAATATTTTGCATATTTAAGATATATTTTTTTAAAAAAATGGTACTTAACCATACAGTAAAGAAGTCTTCAATGCCCAACCAATTAGCACATGAAGGGCAGGCCAAATTTTCGATGGATTGATGGCCTAGAAAAAGATCTCCTAGTTTTGAGAACTAAGAATTGGAGAACACTAACAAGAATTGATTGAATATTAACGTCGCACTGTTCAGCTACACGAGAGCTTTTGGCGACGGTCCGCGTAATTTTAAACCATGGTCAAGTGACGTGGACGACACCTGAGCTGGCACCGACGTCCTACTTTATTTTTGGGCACCTCTACTTTTAGTTACCCTACTCAGTAATAAAGAACTTAATGTACATAACCCGTGTAAATTTAACTGATTTTGTTAAATGTTATTTTGCGAATCTCCTCTAATTTGTATGGTTGTAGTTCATTCACCAAGGACCAGTTTAATAATTCCAAACCTTTTCGGTGGAGTCGGTCTCCTTCGGGGATTGCCGATGACCCCGATTTGAGTTCATCGGTAACAATCATTCAATAAATCAAATAACGTTGGGGAAAAAATTCATGACTCACAAACAACTAGGACAACCTATTACATCATTCCAATCTATTTCACTGTCACTATAAAAAAAATTACCTTGGGACGCTATTTTGAATAACGTTGCATTATACTGACACGACTTTCACAAACGTCTATAGAAAGTTCAGAACTTGACTTGAGAAGCAGAGTTGCCAGGTTCAAATCCTGGAGACAGCAACATTGAAAAGGTTAGTTGGGCTCTCGCTTCATTATTTGCGGTTTCTATTTAAGACTTCTAGCGCAAATTTGGCGTTTCCAAGAACAGAGTGTTCTTTTAACATTTCATTATACTTTATAAAGTCATGTACATTAAGTTAGAGCTCAGCCTAGTGTAATTGTTTATTTATAAGTAGAATTAGTTTGAAGCCCAATGACAGTGTGTCGCGATTCCACGCCACAGGTCCGGGGCTCAAATCCCGGGTTGGGTAAGGTTGACTCAGCCTTTCATCCCTTCAGTGGATCGATAAATGAATACCAAGCTTGCTTGGGAACTTACCGCTGGGTATTTCGCGTCAGACTGAGCACCTCAAGCACCTCAGGGCCCAAGGTCGTGTTTACTGAGTTGGACACAGTAGACTTTGGCTCTCATGGACTTTTGCTCCACTGAGTTCAGTTCGATATTAGTTTGGTTTAGATTATATCTGCAACTTAACTAATCGATATACGAGAGATATAATAAAATATTCTATTATTAAGAATGGACTTCCTAACTCTAACCCACGGTGAATAACAATTGGTTCTCAGTAACGCACACAAGAGTTTTTCAAGGGGGGGGGGCAAGGTAGGGCGTTCACCATTCTCGTATCATGCTCCAATATACCACCCAACATATTCTTTTGATTTTGTCGAATTTCAAGAACCAAAAACAGTAAAAAATTAATGAATAAATAATTAGCATTAATTAATAAAATAATTATTAATAACAAATAATTAAATTTTAAGTGCTATATAACATAGGATTATAATCAATCGAAAAAAAATCAAGGGCTTCGGGGTTCCGGACCCAAAGACTTTATAGGCTTTTTTTACATACTTACATATGCTATTAAGAAATAAGCGATTTAAACAAGGTTTTGAAATTATATCTCAGCAGAATGCATCTTCTTTTACTGTCTGTTGAAAGGAAAATATTTTACCATTCACAGAAACGACACGGTCTACTTACCCTCCAACTAAACACTTCCCTGTTTACATTGATTGCTTATTTAAGATATACTTATAACAAGCCTTTCCGTCGCCGTGATCGTATAGTGGTTAGTAGATTGCGTTGTGGCCGCAATAACCCAGGTTAGAATCCTGGTCACGGCAAGTATTTCCGTTTTGCTTAGTTTTAATATATTCGGGCATGAAACAATATTCTTTTTGAGTTCGGGCTTGTTTAGTTTGTCTTTGTATACGTAAAGATTAATATAGCCTTCTTCAGATTTTTCCTTATCAGCTTTAAATATTTGCTCCTGTCGCGGCCTTTTTTCTAGCACCTATAAGAATATACGCAATTCACTTACTTCATCAGTTAAACCGCAATTTGAAAGCGCACAACCAATGGCGTAACGGAGAACGTTTGAGGCCCCCTGCAAAGTCAGGTTTTAATAATCAATACAGCTCTATAATGATTAAAACCCGACTTTAAAGGCCCATAAATTGGATTTTACAAAGGGTCAGACTTTGGGCCCCCTAGAGCCCTGGGCCCCTCCGCGATGCGGTTTTTGCGGGGCTGTACGTTTTCCACTGCGCACAACTGTGTGTGTCACGGAAACTGAACGACGACGAGTATACTCGTCAATCACAGAGTAAGTGTTGCTGTTAAAATATTGGATCAAAAGATGGGTTCATTTTATAAAAATGTCAATTTTATTACCAATACATTGGTCTATGCACGGAGTTATATAGCTTGTTCACGGGTTCATGAGACCGATGGTCCTTCCGACCGTAAGTTTTTATGGATATCTGAATTTTAGTGACCATCAAAATTCCTGGACTAAGAGACTTAAGCACACACACAATGATTTACTTCCTACTTTAATGACAAAACATTTTCTACCCCTCTTGACACTATGGAAGCTTTGGAGTAGGTGCTGTAGGCAATGCCGATTTATCCATTGGGTGCTTGGGTCGGGCACCCAGAGTCCGGCTAAGCTGGACTTAACCAGATTGTCTAGTAATAAATGTCGATCCTTCAGTGCCAAAGGAGGCTGTAGATCTTCTGGCCCAGGACCCGAAATGACCTTAAATCGGCACTAGTCTTAGGGTTAATCACCAGTGGCGTACCGAACACCCCTCAACCCCCCGCAATGCAGGGGGGCTAATATTCTCAGTTACGCCACTGTTGATCACAGTCATCTTGCCAGAAAGCACTTTACTTTTCCCACTCCTATAAAATAACTGTTCTTTAAGCAGCACGGCATGGGCCCCTTAATGTCAGCACATTTCTGTAACATCAAACAATTGACATTTACACCACTCGATAGCTAGGTGACTTCGGGCCATCAAGTATCAATGGGTTCAGTGCCTGGTGTCACGCATTTGTCCCACTGCTGATCCTACCTGAAGAAACCTTATTTTAGTTTAACTTTACCTCTGCTCCTTTTAGGCTAACACCCAAAAAACATAATCGCACATAAATAAATTCGTCATGCTAACTCATACGCTATTTCAACCTTGGCAAACGGGGACGCATGAGTTCGTCTTAAATTTTTCGTATATTTTATTTATTTATTTTACTCCGGTCAGGCCTCAAAATATTCCTAACATCTTGAAATTTAAGAATATGTTTTGTTTTTCTCAAAAATTACCATTTAAATAGCTAATGGTCACTACTTTTTACGCATGCCGAGTATACTCGTCATGACAAAATTCTGCAACTTCTTCATGACGAGTATACTCGTCAATCACAGTTAATTGGTGTTAAAATTAATACCTCAATAACGAACCTGTGACTCCCTGTTGAAACACCGACTCACGAAGAAATTAGTGATCTACGCAAGATTAAACAAAAATGGCCGTCAATCCAGTGACCTAGACCAGCAACTTCCAACACAGCCACCTGTTCTAAAGGGATTGAACGATACTCTTTCTTTCTCCAGAGACACACACAAAAAATTTCCTGCCTCTCTTACACCTAAAAAAATCTAGCTAGTAATGCCTTTCCTCGCGACTCTTTCAAAACGGAACAAGTAATAATAATGCCGTGACAATGTGTGTGTATCATTTTTCTGAAAAAACACTTCAAGTGTAAATACCTAGTGTTTATTTTTTTAAAAAGTATTTTTTAATTTTGACTTATTTCAGTTCAAATTTTTCACTTGTGTACATGACAGTCTTATACTCATGGCATTCTAGAAAGAGAATGAATGTACCATAAAATAGCTCACAGTTTTTTTTTGGAAATTTTGGCTAACGTGTGTGTATCTAGGATTCAACTTTATTACCTTTTCTTCTTATTAAATTTTTTAATATACATATATGAGTACTTTAAGAGCGTATATTAAAGATTTTTTCTAAAAGTATTGCAATATACTTAACCCAGTGTTTCTCAAACTGTGGGGCGCCCCCCCGGGGGGCGCGATAAACGTACAAGGGGGGCGCGAGCATATCGAAAATAAAAGATTAAAAAAAAATTATTTACTGGGGAATGAAGTAAAACAAAATACTTTCTGACAATAAAAAAATGCGCATTTACACTGATATAATTTCTATATCTGCGATATTACGTCATAAAAAAATTAAAGCTTCTGCTTCTATTACGGTTTCTTTTCAAACCAAAATGAGAAAAAACAAAACTCAGACCCATAATCGAAAAAAATTTTTAGGAAGATAAAAAATTCATCACTGTAATATTATTGTCATCAGCTGTAGGCAGCAGAATGTAGTTGCTGCGGTTTGACCTTCGAAAAAACTTACTTGTACGGTTAGTTAGTCCTAGCTCTTATGTGTGTGTGTATTTGTTTTTTCATTTTGGGAAGTTGCAAATAAACTATTTCTGCTGCGATTTTTTCCTTGTGAAATATTTTTATGATTTTTGGAAAAGCACAGAGAGCTCTTTGAAGGATTACTTGGCCAAGATTTATTTCTATGAGTTATTCCCAAACATATAAAAAAGCATAATGAAAACGTTTTACATAATTTTTTTGAACATCCATATTGTAATAAATACACTTTTGTTCCGGAGCTGTCACGCCGAGCACAGAGTGCACGAAATCGGTAATTCTGGCAAAACTGTTTAATTGTTACCAATGGCTCTGACACTATCCTCCTGTTTGACAGTCTTAACGTGTGAACTAAAATATCTTTGTCACATATCTCCCTCTTTTTTGGGAGTGACAAACGTTTTTTTTTTTCAATCTTTAGGTACTTGTTTTGACTGAGTTCCCGGTGTGATAACTTTTTTTCCGAAATATTTTCTGTGTTCTTGAAAGTAGGGGTGAGTATATTTTCTCTTAATTAAATTATTCACTGGAATTACGATTTTTATTGTGTACTATAAAAATAATTATAAAAAAAAAAAGATTGGGGTGGCTCAATAACCCCACTCGCCATTAGTATAAAGTGCGTGCCTGCTCCAGGTTTAAAACATGTTAAGACTTTAAATATTGAAAATAATACAATTATTTCTCATCGGAATTTTATATTATTGTTCATTATTCAACATCAACTCTAAATGCTAATTCTGTGAAGCTTAAAATTACAGTTCGCTTAAAACTAATTATAAATGAGCAATGATTTAAAAAAAATCATTTTACATTTTTGTAAACATTGTTGCGCTCTTGGCTTTACTCTCCTTAAAATTCAGCGATTATATCAATATTGTTTTATTTTCTTATAAATGAACTCGTGCAAATAGCCTGTACTTCAGCCGGTATACTTTTAATGTATCAGTGCTGCACAGAGTATTTTATAACTAATTAATTAATGCTAAATTAAGAACAAGTTTAATAAGTATTAGCGACTTCCATGGGCTTGTCTTACAGAGCAAATTTTTCAAAGGAATGCTTATATGATTAGAAATTGACCCACTGAGTTCTTTCTAAAAAAAGCCGATATCTATATTTTGTCTTCTAAGCAGCCACTGCATTTTGCAATATGTTCCAATTTAAAAATTAGAGAAAGGAAAAACAACATAATAATTATCCTATTAATATTTTTTTTTTGCTTAAAAGCAACATATACAAAATTTAATACTTATGTCATGAATTTGTACGGTATATAATTAAGATTATTGCTTTAGCGTAAAAAAAAGCATTATTATTGCATTCAGTACATTATTAATGTATAAGGGGGGGGCGCGATAAAAATTGTGATTGATAAGGGCCACTATTGAAAGTTTGAGAAGCACTGACTTAACCTAACTCAGTGGCGCAACAAACCAAGGTATAACTGTGCCCAACTCAGTATACGCAACCTTGGGCTCTGAGGTGTATGAGCAGATGTTCCAGTTGGTGCCCCCTTGGCGAAGCCAATTTTTTGGCCACCAGAATCAGTCGCCAAGCTACCGAGAGTAATAAAGTGAAGCAATGAAGAGCCGAATTCATTCTGGCACCTAAATAAACATCGCCAAATCCAAGAGGACGCCTGTTCTACACTTTAATCCTCTGTACTATTATAAGTAAGGGATTGTGTTTCACCTCAAGCTATAAAGCAACACGATGGCGATTGTAGACGGACCTCGTAATTTTGAGCATGGTCAAGTGACGAGGACGATATCTGAGCTGGCACCCCCTCCCTCTAACTTACACATCACACCAATGGGAGGAATGTCTGAGCCTCAATAGATTTAACTTCATCACCCCCCTCTTCACGACGGGTCTTCAGCGGTGCTAGGCTTGGACTCATTACACGCCTGCCTCGAAATCACGATCACTTCTAAGAAAAGAAAGGGAATATAAGAGCAAAAAACTTTTGGAGAAAAAATAAACCTTTAATCATAAGTGAACTGCGAATTTTCTGATGGAGTGTAGAACTTACTGATTATGTGAAGATAAGAAAATGGCACCAATTCCCGCCAACAGCGCGTTTATCAACACCAAACACGTCAATCAGGACTTTGCAAAGCAATTACCAATAATTTTGAAGCATGAAATAATTCATTAATGATTGACTTCGTTGTAATAATAACTAAAAATTCTGAGGTAAATTAATATAATAACAATCAACTGAATTATTCTAAACAGAAAAAAAAATGATGAATTTCATTATTATTGATAAGAGGCCAGAACGAATTCAGCAGACCTCTAAATTCCCAAGTCAGTTTCTTGGAATTTGAGTGAAATTCCTTCAGCAAGGGTGTGCCAGAAAGTTCCCGCGCCTGGGGGTCACTAGACCTATAAATTGTGGGGTGCGTCAAGGGATTTCCCGCGCTTCCAAAAAGTTCACTAAACCCATAGATTTTGGAATACTGTAACTCTGCGCTGGTCTCTGGACCAATAGAGAAGCGCAGGAGCGGACAAGATAAGGAATCCACGAGAAGCCGCGTATGAATTTGGGTGTGAATTGGCGGACTTTAAAAACGGCCTGCAACCCCGATTTGAGGATAGATCAGGCAGATCAGAGAGAACAGCAAGAACCGAGAACTGACCAGATAACCTCGACTAATCAGTCTTCCCCGGAGGGCGCCGACAAATGTTTTTCCCCTGTCTCGCGTCACTCCTCCTCTTCAATATAACAGAGAAGTTGAATTTTGACCTTCATGTGTCGTAACTTAAGATGTAGCAATTAATTTAATAAATTTAATATTTCCTTTTAATGAGCGTAATTAATTGGTGTACAGTGTTTTGTTTTTGTTTATTAAGAATCTAATTTTACATTCAGTTTAATTGTCATGATGCGATGCGAAATTAAGAATCTGAGTTCAAGTTTTAGAAATTAAATAAATTTAAAATAGCGTCGCATCATTATACATGAGAATACAGATGTAATTCAATGATAATCAACTATATTATTAGAACTAGAAAAGAAAATCTTACCTTTACTTAGAAGAGACGTTTTTTTCTATCGCAAAACACATCGTAAGGATTTCTGTTAAATATCTTACAGAATCGCCATTCATTCACACACAAAGTCATCTATCGTACACTTTCGTGTTTGGCTTACCCAAATACAATTTCGGCACAAGTTTCAGTTCTTTACATTGAGAAGAAATCAAAACTGCATCCATACACATTTTAAGCTCAGCTTCATTGCCTTTTTCATTCAATATAAAACAGAAATAGATTCCCTTTCTTCAGCAATAATTTGTTGCCCGCGTAATACTGAGAAACGATGAAAATGATTGGTTGATTGATTGTTTGTTAACATCGCACTACCAAACAACATGGTGGTTGCAGTAGTCTAATGGTCAAGGTAACAGACTCATGGTCGGCGTGTCATGAGCTCAAGCTTAGTATCCTACCCATCGTGTGGGGGGGGGATGATGCGCATTAAATATGTCGAGGTTCTAACGTCCTCCCGTTGAAATGGTGTGGTAGTTAGGAGAGGGGTACCAGCTCAGGTGTCATCCTCGTCACTTGACCATGGTTCAAAATGACGAGGTCCATCGCCAAAAGACCTCGTGTAGCTGAACAGTGCGACGTTAATATTCACTCACTCACTACAAAGCAACACGAGAGCTATTGGAGAATGGAGTGAGTGAGTGAGTGAATATTAACGTCACACTGTTCAGCTACACGAGGTCTATTGGCGATGGACCTCGTCATTTTGAACCATGGTCAAGTGACGAGGATGACACCTGAGCTGTTACCCCTCTCCTAACTACCACACCAACGGGAGGACGTTTGAACTCTGGACAGATTTAACGTGCATCTCTGCCCTACACGGCGGGTCTTAAATGGTACTGGGCTGCACGAGGGCTATTGGAGCTATCTTGTAGTTTTTAAGCATGATCAAGTCACTAGGATGACACCTGAGCTGGCACCTCCATCTCCTGACTTCTTCTCCATACCAACGGGAGAACGTTTGAGCCTCGACTGATTTAAAAGGCGTCAGCCCCCTCTACACGACAGATCTTTAGAGGTATTAGACTCGAAATGATGCCACTCTCTGACCTTGACCACCGGGCTACCACGGTCACCGGACATGACCAAATTAGCTATCGTGATCAGAAATTAAAGGGAAGGTTTTGGAAATGACCGAAAATAGAATGACTAAATGTTTATTAAGCCCATTGAAACAACACGAGAATTTTTAATGACCAACCAAGTAATTTTCAGCCACGGTCAAATGTCACGGACGACACTTGAACTGGCACCCACTTTCCTAAACTTCCAACACAACACCAACGTGAGAATTTTAAGCCTCGTCAGGTTTAACATAGTCCAGCCCCTCTACGCCGTGCCCTTTTTTATTTTGTCATCAATCAGGACTCGAACCCGCTTCCTGACTGACTGGATGACTCCATCAGACTAAAAATTTACTGCACACTTTCCCAACTTGGCGCATTTATTGCATTACGTTGATGCAATTTCCATTTTGTCGCTGAGTCATGGGTACAAATAAAAAAAATCCACTTTCCCATAGATATTGATTTCCGATACGATAGAAAGCAGTTATTTAGTAATAAATATCCATGAACGATTTTTTGCCGTCAAGATTTTTTTTGTAAATTTGAAAATACAGTCAGATCTCCATTTTCAGGAAGTCGTTAAATCCCGAAAAAAGTTCGTTATATGGAAAATTCGTTATGTAAAGGTCCACCTTTCAATGTACTTTATAAACCACATAAAACAAATTTTAAATTCATAAAATCTATATATGGAAAAAAGTAATTATTCACGCCTTTTTGTAAATTAATATCTATTTATTTTATGTATCTTACCTATTAAGAAAGAAAACTGAAAACTGCAGGGAAAACAAGAAAAAAGAATGTCGAGGAATACACTGTATTTTCAACATTAAGAAAATAGTTTTATATTAAAATTAATGAATTTTATGGATATTTTCTTATTTATAAAGTACACAAGTAATTTTAAACATGCATTTTTTTATAACTAAACTACTCAAATGTGTTAACCCTTTATAGACCGCATTATGATTTACTGCAGTTTCTTTCATGCAATATTTTTTTTGAATCACTACATTGAAAACTTAGGGATATACATAAACAAAATACTAAACTTTGGGAAACTTAATTAGTTAGAGCTATTTAATTAATTAAAGATATTCAACCGTAAAATTAATTATACACACTGTCCACTTAAAATAGTCGAATCGTTTTCTAAGATCTCCATTAACATACAAAAAAATAAGACACTTATCTTTTGACACTATTTTTTCGGAGCAAAAATGACAAACTTCGCAATCCGCTGAAAACGCAATTTCTGCTTTTAAAACTATTCACCTTCCCCACTAAAATACTCATCATAGAGCCCGTGCTGTCATATATCTTGGAAGAGTGGATTTAAAAGAATATTCCTGCTAAGTATTGTCAGAGTATTCGTAAAAATAGTTATTCTGCGTAATTTTAGAGTGGTACATATAAGTACCGTTGGTAGATAAAGGGTTAAGGTATTCGAATCCTGGTCACGGCAAATGTTTGATTTTTGAAATTTTAAACGTGTAGGAGATATTTTCATAGTTCATCCCCTTACAAACTATTCGATTCGGAAACATCCAATGTATTGCAGTTAATTATTTACGTGCGTTTTTAATATTACTCAAAACAAAACGTTTCTGTGGCTGTGATCGTATAGTGATTAGTACATTGCGTTGTGGCCGCAATAACGCAGGTTCGAATCCTGGTCACGGCAAATGTTTGATTTTTGAAATTTTAAACGTGTCGGAGACATTTTCATAGTTCATCCCCTTACAAACTATTCGATTCGGAAACATCCAATGTATTGCTGTTGATTATTTATATATGTTATTAAGATAACTTGTACATTTGCGAGAAGGAAAAAATAAATTAATTAAAGCCCTCATGTAGCTGAACAGTGCGACGTTAATATTAAATCAATCAAGAGAGAAGGAAAAATGAACTTTTTTTACACCAAATTTAAATAGCACTCTCTTACTTAAATTAAAAGCAACGGAAGTAAAATATTTAATTTGAATTATGTGTACATTTATGCACCTGTTAATGTAAAAAAATTCCATTTTAAATTACAATTAAATCTGTATGAGCAATAAACAATCAACAACTATTTTTTTTTATTTTCGAGACATGTTCTTACATTTAGGTACACTTTGCGTAAAACCTACTGCATACACTCATGTCCATAAATTAAGGATAATGAAGTTCAGGTAAATAAAGAGACAGAAGCAAAACAAATTTAACTTATTTGTAAAGTCTATTTATTAAACAAAAGGTAAAGAGCAAAAAAGATGCTATATGTTTGACATAATTAATAAATATTGCGATTTTTACACTCCCTGGAGTAAATTTCAAAAAAGAACCTACTTACAAAAAACAGTATAACATGGTTACTATGATGATTAATACGGAGTATGTCTCCCGGACGATGCAATACAGGGCTTACAATGCCTAGGCATGCTGAGTATCAAATTATCAATCTGATCTTGGAGAATATTACACCACTCATCAAGCAATGCCCTCCGAAGTTCCGGTAGACAGGTGGGAGGGGGTCGACGGGCTTCAATTCATCAGCTTAGCATATCCCACACATGCTCTATTGGATTCAAGTACGGTGAGTATGCCGGCCAATCCATACGGGTGATATCCTCCGATTGAAGGGATTCGTCTACAATGTTTGCACGGTGAGGACGGGCATTGTCATCCATAAATAGAAATTCAGCACCCATGGCACCCCGAAACAAACGTACATGTTGTTCCAGAATGACATCCCGATAGATGTGGCCTGTCATCGGTACACTCTGAACATGCAGGTCAGTTCTGGAACCAAGAATAATTCCTCCCCAAACGAGCCATCCTGCACCACCGTAACGGTGTCGTTCAATGGTGTTCTCTTGGTGGTAACAGGTACCTGGCGCTCTCTATACTAAAGTCCGGTGGGAATCAGACAGCAAAGTAAACCTGGACTCATCGGAAAACATCACACAAGACCACTGTTGTCGTGTCCACAATGCATGCTCTCTACTCCAGGTTAATCGCAGGCGACAGCGAGTTGCGGTAAGTGGAACACATCTGACAGTCCTACGAGCATATAGACTAATGTGCCCTAAGCGTCTGTACTCGGTCTGCCTTGAAACTGTCGTACCGGTAGCTGAAGAGAGCTGGCTAGACAAGTCTGATGCAGTGCTCCGTCTGTTTCTTTTGGCAGTAACTGCCAAATATATATATATATATATATATATATATATATATATACCGGTCCTCATTCGGCGTTATAACTTGGGGGCGACATGTGCTGTAATATCTACTCACATTACCATAATCTTGGAATCGTTACCAAAGCCTGGAGATGACACCCTGGTCGATTCCAAGTTACCCGGATACTTCCAGCTGGGTACGTCCACATTCCAGTCGTCCAATAATTCTACAACGTAAAAAATTATCCAAATGCTTCCTTTGTGCCATAACTATGCGGTTATTGCACTGAAAAGCTTTTAAAGTGCTTATGAACAATTTTACTTCTTTGCAACCATTCCTTATATACCCCTCTCTTACACTCTCGTCATTGTGACTTACTATCCGCGCCATCTGGTGATTTCCTGTAATTTGCATATTCTTTTCAAGGTGTGTGTGATAATTCCACAGGTGAAATTTTTATTTTAGAGAGTTCAATTTCTGTGTGAAACTCAATTATCCTTAATTTATGGACATGAGTGTATATAACTATACTATTTTACAGAGTTTTTGCAAACATAACAATCTATAAAATGAATGAAATGGAATTTTAAAAATTAAATTTATAAAAATTTAAAAAACTTTTAAATTTAGTGATTCAAATTTCCTTTAAATTTTACGCAGAAATTGTGCTACATCTAAAATTTGTGAATGTTTATTTGAAAGCGAATTCATTCACTTTTTCGAAAGTTTGGGGATCTTATAATATGCAAAATATGAGCAATATAGGTAAAGTTGATTTTCAGAAAATTGTACCGGAATGAACAAAAAATGCATTTTGAGAAAATCGCAAATGAACATATACACTGGTGTGCAAAAATTAAGGACGAGACGGTTTTTTCAATATAACTTTATACAAAAGCTTTCCAAATCAACACATTTAATACCGTAAGATCCCCAATACGTAAGGACATGTGTAATATGTAAGCAACACTTACTAAAAGAGAAATCAGAGGGATAAAAAGAAGCTTGACTGAAAAAGTAGCATGGAGCGCAATGCGACTGAAGGCCGAAGCATCCCTGTGATGGATGTCTAGCAAGAAACATCCGGTCTTTAGTAGGGGATATGATCTCCCCTGACTTCTAGGCAGGTTTCACAGCGTCTGCACATGCTGAGAATGAGGGTGTCAATGAGTTGTTGAGGCATTGCTGCCCATTCGTCTTGCAGCGCCAATCGAAGCTCCCGAATCGTTACTGGTGGTAAGGTACGAGCTGCCAAGCGTCTGCTTAGAAAATCCCATACATGCTCGATGGGATTGAGATCCGGAGATCGTGCCGGCCAATCCATACGTTCAATATCCTCACTCTCTAAGAGCTGTTCGGCAGCTACTGTGCGATGACATGGTGCATTGTCGTCCATGAAAAGGAACTGCAGACCCATAACGCCTCTAAAAAGACGCACATATGGAAGAAGAATCTCGTTACAATAACGGGTCCCGTTGACTGAACCTGCGTCGAAGATGTGAAGGTCTGTACGACTACCAAGCATGTTGCCTCCCCAAATGAGAACACCGCGACCTCCATACCTGTCCCTTTCAATGATGTTCGAGGGATGATTGCGGCTTCCCCGCTCTCTCCAGATGAGTATGCGATGAGAATCGCTACTCAAACTGAATCTGCTCTCATCTGTAAAGAGTACTCGTCCTCATTCATTGTCTCTCCAATTCCGGTGTTCTCGGCACCACAGAGAACGCCTTCTCCGATGGGCAGGCGTTAAAGGTACACACCGTACAGGGCGTCGTGCAAACAGACCACCACCGTGCAGTCTTCTGGCCACGGTAAAACGCGATATCGGTCGTCCAGTCGCCTGTGTCGTGTGTCGCGATTTCGCCGCTGTCTGCCGCCTGTTTCTTCTGGCTAAGACAATGTACCGGTCATCTGCGGGTGTGGTTCCTCGTGGACGACCACTACTGAACCCCCAGATAGCTGTTCCTGTAGTTTGAAATTGTAAGTCGTGAAACGATGCTGTGAGCAATTCCGAACTCTGCAGCCACACTTGTCACACTGCGGCCTTCCTCCAACTTCCCAATGATTCGACCTCGGGTAAAAGCATCCAGATGTCGTCTAACAGATTGATTATTCGCCATTTCTCGCTGAGGCAGCAACTCGGTGTGATTTTAGCTGCTATACGGCGTGCAATCTCTTTGCCAGAAATACTGATCTTACACCGACAACATGCTTTATACAACTCAGACACTCCTCCATTACGTCTACCTGCATATTTGCGCATGTGCTACCGTACATCACCTTACTTAATCTCCTGATTGGTCTTTCTGTCCGCTCTGCCTCTTCGTTCAGCTGATATGCTAATTTTTCGACTTCGTCCTTAATTTTTGCACACCAGTGTATATTTTCATCAATAATTTGTAAAATAATATTTTTAATGTAATATAAAGTCATAGCATAATTAATTGGATTATTTTGCATCATTTATTAGCTTTTAAATTGTAAGTTTAAAATTCTAGATTGTTTGAGTCTTTTTATTTACTCTCTCTTTACTTCATCAACACGTGTTGTGTCAACTATTCACACCTTCTTCCGTTTAAAATACCAAAAATTTATGTCTATAAGTATTAGTATTTTTACTTCATATTGAACATCATCATTCAAAAATATTACAGAATTCCTTACACATATTTTTATTGTTATAAAAATACACAAAGAAAATGTATTTGATTAATTTAAAAAGTTAATTTGATGTCTTATTTAAATGGAACTCTGTTTTTAAAAATTATAACAAAAGAATCTCTATTTTCACTCAAACATATGAATATTTATTTTAAAGTAAAACCAATAGTTATAAACATGTAGAGTTATGGATGAGTATTCAAATGTTAACAATAAGTAGTTAGGAAAAACGAATTGTTTGTTTTACAAGCTGTGCACTTAATTTAGAATAATCCTGAAGATCCACTTTGTACTAAATACACTTGATTTACAATTTCATAACTACACTAAGTATTTATTAACGTAAAACTAAACATATATATAATTAATATTTCAAAAACCAAAAATTCTTCTTTTAATTTTGTAACTAACGATTTAAATTTTATGTAATTTTAGCAGAAAAAATGTAGAATTTTCATTAAATTTGAACACCTAATATTGAAAAATTACATCCTTTGTATAGAAAAATTAGTTTTTTACAATACATATTATATATATATACAAAATGGATTTTGAAGAAAATGTACCTGAATCATACTTACATCACATTTGCTGACAATTTTAAAATTCAATTTTCTAGCGTTCTATTTATCGCATTTTCATAAATAATGCATCTATGGATGGAGAAAAGTGCCCTTCATTTTTGAAAAGTAAAATAAAAAATGCAACGTACAAGCAGTTTCACGTCCCAGTTACCTTAATATTACTTAAAACAAGAGCTTTCTGAGCCCGTGATTGTATAGTGGTTAGTACATTGCGCTGTGGCCGCAATAACCCAGGTTCGAATCCTTGTCACGGCAAAAGTTTGATTTTTGAAATTTTAAACGCGTAGAAGATATTTTCATAGTTCGTCACCTCACAAACTTTGCGATTCCTAAACATCCAATGTATTGCAGTTTATTATTTATGTCGGTTATTAATATTACTTAAGAGTAGTCCGTATCCCCTATACCAACAATTTTAAATAGAGCCATTTTGGGAACATGTTTCTCAGAAACTGTTAAATATAAAAACTTCAAATTTTGTCTGTATATTAATTAGGCTTTTTTATTTAAATAATGATAAAATATTTAAAATATATTGTTTACTTTATTCAACAAAATTAATCGTAAAAGTATCGTTTTGAAATTTTTGAAAATATTGTCATTTTTTTTGTACGATAACTGCTTTTTAGCGTAATATGTTGGGAAAATCTCCAAAAATGTAGCTCTATTATGTGTCTTCTTTATAAGCGTAACAACCTCTTACAGGTCTTGGCTGCCTCCACAGTTCGCTTCTTCCAATTCCAACGATACGCAGCAACTCTCTGCCAGTTTTTAATAGAGTTTTTAAGTCATTTTCAACATCATCTATCCACCTTGTTGGTGGTCTTCCTCTTGTTCGAGATCCCATAGGATTCTTAAATGTGTAAGCTCTGGTCTGGTTGTTATCAGGGCTTCTCCAGATGTGGCCGAGCCATCTCAATCTGTTACTTTGGATGACTCTATTATATATAGTTACATATTATTTATGTGCAGTTAAAATTGCAAATACATTCATTTTTTAGATTCTTTGAAAAAGGTACATGCAGTTTGAAAACAATTATTTTTAGAAAACTGCATTTTTAATGTAAAAAGGCACATTTCATCACAAAAATAATAAATTACAACATGTATTTGCTCTATGTTATGAAACAATACTATCTTTTTAATTTTTAAGAATAAAATAGGAAACAAAAAGTCTTAAAATGTTCAGAAAATACATATGTAGTATTTTTTACTTTTTGTTCAACGAGATTTTTTTTAGCATTTTGCATCAATTTTCACAAATTATGTAACAATCTGTGAAGAATTTTTATCTTCAATGCATTTCAAATATCAAGTTTGACCTTATAACACCATAAATATAATGTAAACGTGTATCAACATGTAAAAGTAATGATTTGGAAATATGTGATTTTTCGACATTGTGAAAGGTTTGGTATGGATTTGTATGTTCACATGCAAACACAATTTCTTAAAGTTTCAAAATTCAAAATTTTCTCTAAACTGTAGAAGAGATTTCTATAAAAGTCAAAAATAAAACTGTTTTTATGTTTTTAAACATAAAAATGTTAATTTTGCATGCAATAAGCTTCTCACAACGACAAAAAGCACTACACATTTGAGTTATAATTAGTTACCATTTATTATAATACCTTTGAATATTAAAGCTTAAAAACTTGTCTGAACAATAAATAAAAATTAATACTTGCAACAAATTGAAATATTTGAAATATATTGTTTAGTTCTTTCAAAAACATGTAACATAAAAATATCACTATGAATTTTAAACAAATTGACATTTTTTGTCACGATATATGGATTTCAGTCAAATATTTTGGAAAAGTCCCAAAAAAACTCACATGAATATATATATAGTTACATATCAGTAACCCGAGGAATAAAATTTCATGCATGAACATACATTATTTTCTGAGAAAAAGTTAAATTAAATTTTAACAATATCATTTTTGAGAAAATTGAATTTTTACAATAAAGTGCAACTTCATCAGAAAAATAATGAATTACAATATGTATTTGTCCCATTTTGTTAAACATTAGCATCTTGGCAATTTATTTTGCATAAAATAGTAAACAAATAGTCTTAAATTACCCAGAATAGCATTTTTCAGTTTTTTTCAACGAGATAATTTCTACTATTACATCAATTTTCTCAATTCTGTATCAATTTTTGAAGAATTAGTAGCTTTCATGGCTTTACATATATCAAACTTGAGTATAAAGCATCATAAATATAATGTGAAAATGTATCAATATGGTTTTGGTATGAATTTGAGATGGTATTTAAAAAATACCTGATTATACTACATTTTGAAAGTTTTCGCTCGGTTTTTGTAAAGTTATCATTAGGTTTTGTTGTTGCAGACAGTTTCTAAATTTTAAACTTCAAAAATTACTCTAAACTGGACAAATGATTTCTAAAACAT
The DNA here is from genome assembly GCA_019973935.1 of Trichonephila clavipes. NCBI lineage: Eukaryota > Metazoa > Arthropoda > Arachnida > Araneae > Nephilidae > Trichonephila > Trichonephila clavipes. The sequence goes on from BMAU01005850.1 coordinate 52,036, forward strand.
TCAAAATAAAACTGTTTTTATGTTTTAAACATGAAATTTATGTATTTTAAGTATGTAAGAAGCTTCTCACAAAGACAACAAACATCACATTTGATGTAACATCTTATACCTTTATCTCAGAAACTATTAAACATGAAGACTCAAGATTTTGACCATATGTATTAATTATGCATTTATATTTATACTGAAGTGAAATTTTTAAGTATATTAATTAGTTTTTTTAAAAACAAGCTTTTGGTTGAGCGAGCAAATATGATTATAATGGATTTATTGAAAACTGTCATTTTTTGTTATGATATCTGCTTAAAATATTTCAAGTAAAGAATAGACTTAAATTTAGGTAAAATCACTAACTATTAAATCTAACATTCAAATAACTAAAATTTATTTAAATTTGGCTTCAAGAGTTTTAGCATATTTATACACAAATAAAATTGCAGTTATACAGTATCTAAAATAATTGCATAGAAATAAAATAATTAGACCCACTGCAACCTTTCCCCAGATTTAATAAGACAATGTTTACATTTCTATCAGTCAAAATGGGCGTGGTTAATCAAATGATTATTTTTCAAAAATCAATTTAAGATATTTCTAATACATATAATGTCTTGTATGTTATTTCATTGGAAATATCTTGATTTGGATATTTTTAGAGTTATCAAAAACTATAAATCGATTTTTCAAAAAATTTTACCCAACTGATGGGTCTTAAAACAAGAACTTCCTGTCGCTGTGATCATATAGTGGTTAGTACATTGCATTGTGGCCACTATAACCCACTTTTCGATTCGCAAAACATTCATAGTATTATGTTTTAATATTTAGTACACTATTAATATTACGTAAAACAAGAAATTTGTGGTCGGTGATCGTATAGTGAAACACATATAGAGAAGAGGTTTGCCAGTCCATTGGACATTTTGATTCGTTACGAGGAAGAAAGGGGTGACATGTAGAATCGAATCGTTGCTGGAGATGAACTGTGGATATTGTGATGAACTGGAAATGTCCTACACATGACAACGTCAAGAAAAACTGCATTCACATTTAATGTTTTAACATTCCTTTAATTATTTATACTCAAAGGCACACTTTAATAATCAGTTTCTTTTTCATTTATTTCCTAGTCATGTTTAGACGACAACACCAAAACCTGAGTGGGCACGTTACTTCCTTATCCCCATAACGATTTCACCATGTAGCTTCAAGATTTTGAACGATGTTTAAATTACATGAGCCCCCATTTCGAGGCACGAACGTCTGAGTTGTAATCTACAAGGCTCCCGGAGTGTTACCCCTCCGTTCGATTCTCGTTCAAAACCTAGTTTGCGAGAAAAAATGTCTTCTGACATATACTCTCTCGTTTGGAAGTGATGCATTGGAGTTCTAACAAACATCTTATTTCTCCACAAAAAAATTTCAGATTTCCTATTTATTCGAAAGCATAAATTAAGCATTAAGGTTTGGTATTGAAAACTGGATTCCTTAAAATATTACGTGATCCTGAAATATGAGTCGGTTTTAAGTCCTACGCCTTATGAAGGATTGCTATGATGTGAATATTTTGGGACCCATCTAGTAATATAACGCATGAAAGTTTTAATCCTCTTTCTTATTAAATCTCGAAAAAGAGCCAAAATTGGTTCTGCTGATTAAAAACTTCAAGATTTGGATGTAAAATCAAACGAACTGTGTCCAATTATCTCTTGAAAAATCAGTTACATTTCAATTTCCAAAAATAGTATCATATGCATTGGTCTGTGCCGAAAAAAATAACACCCTACTCACAATTCACATAATTTAGCATTACATTATAGGCACTTCAACTTTCACTTCTGATTGCTTCATCCTGATTGGTTGAAATTCCTAGAATCGATTGTGTTTGAAAGAAAATCTTTCTTTTAATGTGAGATTTCACTGCGACTGAAACTGCTATAAAACTGCTCTGTGCCAATTGACAAAAAGCGACCTTGTTTTCTATATTTTGTGACTTTAAATCTATTGTATTTCGTAGTTTCTCTCTTGTTTCTTCATTTTATATATTAATCTTAAAGAATAGCTTCATTATTTGGTTTACTTTTCAACCTATCTGTACCGTTAGGCTTAACACTTAACGTTTTTCTTTTGGATACTTTCTTTCTGCTCATTTGGCGATACTATGCCAAATTTTAATGCTTCTTATGAGTCTTTCTTTTCAGATCGCCGCCAAGAACAGGATCCCATGGACTGGGAGGACGTCCCTTTCCTCACTCAGGTAAGTGCACCTTTTGTTCCTTCCCGTCCCCCACGGAAGATGAGGACCCTCATCTCAGTTCAGGTAAGTGAACCCTCTTCTCTTTCAGCCAACCGCTTCCCCAACATGAGGGCTCTCGTTCCGAAGGTAAGGACGCCACAGACACCCAAGAACATACTTATGGCAAGGAATTCTGATGTAATTAAATTCCAAAACAGATAACCCATGAAAATTATGCATTCGATATCAAAATAATCTGATACCTTATCGGTTTTTCTCTCTTATTTTAGACTCTAAAATGTTCAACGAATATATATATATATTTGACTAACTACAAAAGATTCTCCATGACATGTTTTTTGTGAGAGCTTATTGAATAATGTTTCGGTACTTATGTATTATCGCAACCTATTGGCGACATTACATGAAATTAAGCAGATGGATGCCAATTCAGCACGTACCACATAAACGGAATTGCCAACTTGGCAAGTTATTAATAGAGTTGGCAATAGTAGCGATAACACGCAAGTACCCATTTTTCATACGTTTTGACAAATAATCCTAATAAACTCAGAATTATTTGGTGTAACAATTTCCTGGTATTATGTTTGATAGAACTTACTATGTTAGAGTATAGTAATAACTTTTCGATTGATTTTTATTATACATAATTATTAAGGCATTATATTTTAAATTTGAATATTGAATATATTTTTTAGCTAAACAGTTCTCTGTAACGCTGATTTTTTTTTTCAGAGGATCGTCGAAGTTTCGAGTCATCATTGGATGTTACCAATGCTTTTCGTTCCACGAATAACGTTTATTTTCTTACAGGTTATTCTATAGTCGTGAGGGGGTGTTTCCTTTCACTCCCGGGGCTGCCCTGAGGGTTTGCTGGAGAGGGCAGCCTCGAGGGACCACAGTAGCCGACCTCCACGTGGTGTCCCTCGGGCAACGCTGTGCATTGAACACATGACAGCGGCTGACGGGCTACTAAGTAAAGATAAGCTATTGTGCAGTTATAACTTTACAGAATAGTGGTAATACTGTCTACCAGTTGCGAATTTTTTCATTAGTGTGCGAAAAGGTTCGCCAAAATTTCACCCATGCGTTTTCTTCCTTCTATCATTGTATTTTAAGTTGAAAACGAATGGAAATATGTCAAACAATTCCTGCAAGGTACATGTAATACAATATTACAAGGAGGAAAACTTTGGTAAACAGTTTGGTCGAATTTTTCTTCCAATAATGGGTCAGTTATAGTGGAGATCTTTAAAAAATCGATCTAGTATAAGATATTTTTCGTATGGTACTCCATTAAACTATCGCCAGATTTGGCCCACGATTCACTATCTTTTCTCTATAGGACTTGTATCAACGTATTAACAGTAATTGGCCAAATTGGCGATAGTTAAATATTGTAACTAAAGAAAGTATCCGACCTCCTCTTTGAATATGGGGACTTCCAGTTAACATTTATAAAGAAACAATAAATATCCTTAGTGATATAAATTCTTTTCCACTTCTGCTATGCTTTTCTAATTAAAAAAAAAGGAGTGTAATGGAAAAATTTCCTTAGCTTTGATTTTGCATTCTTTTTTGTGCGTCTTTTTCTGGACCATTAAATATTTATCTATTTCTATAAATTATCAGTTGACATTCTTTATTGTGTTCTGTAATTCGCTTCTGCATGGTTAATTAATTTTTAAAGCTTTCATGGTGTAAACTCTGCCCCTTATTTCAAAAACACGAATAATTGATACTCACATATTAGCACGGCGACCGTTTCCACCTGAACATAAACCTTCGTGATATTTTATTTAAAATAAACCATTCCTCTCTATGCTCGAACACTCTGCTCTAGTTTATAAATTGCCTCATTTTTCTGTTCGTTATCAGTGCATAGAGCCCTAAAAGGACAAACTGTCAAGGTCGTAGAAAATAGTATATGAAAATACGAGGGTTATTTTTTAAGTAAGGTCCGTTGGCGCGTATAGTTGCCTAGTTCACGCGTACTTCGCAATGAGACTCTGCATCACTGAGCAGCATCCTTCGCGAACACACCTCGGGCCATTTCCAGTTCTGCAGCAGTCGGGGAAGCTTCGAAGTGTGTCTTTAAAATGTTTAAGATGATTGAATCGCCCGCCAAATGTAAAATAAGGTCTTTTATCCGTTTTTTGACTGCGAGAAACTTTTCGCCTGCAGATTTCCATCGCCAGATAACAGGAATTTATGGCATTCATGCAATGAGTGATAGCAAAGTTCGCAAAGGGGTCAGGAAGTTTAAAGATGAGCGAACAAACGTTCATGACGAAGAAAGATCAGGGCGGCCCTCTGTAATCACTGATGATTTGATGCAAGCAGTTGAAACAAAAATTCGTGAGAACAGAAGATTCAACCTAATCCTCTTCAATTGGAATTTCCCTACGTTTCTCGGTCGGTGGAGTACAAAATTGTGACTTTTGTAAATTACTCAACTTTAAGAAATTATGTTCTCGGTGGGTACCCAAACTCCTAACAGTGGAACACAAAGAGAAGAGGTTCGCCAATCCATTTGGTCTTTTTGATTCGTTACGAGGAAGAAAGGGGTGACATGTAGAATCGAATCGTTACTGGAGATGAAACATGGTTATCCCATATCACTCCGGAATCAAAGCAACAGTCGATGGAATGGCGACAAACTTCCTCTACCGTCAAGATCAAAGCACAAAATTATGGCAACTGTGTACTGGGGCCGGCACTGTGTTTTGCTGGTGGACTTCATGACACAAGGAACAATGATCGACTCGGATGCCTATTACACAACTCTAAAAAAGCTCCGGTGAGCATTGGAAAACAAACGGCGCGGCATGCTGTGAAAAGGTGCTTTGCTCCTCCACGTTAATGCAAGGCCTCACACTTCTCAAACAACTCAGGACTTAATAGAATGTTTTGGCTGGCAGGTTTTGCGCCATGCATCATACAGATCCGACCTTCCTCCGAGCGATTCCCACTTTTTCCGGTACCTCAAACGCAGTCTTAGCGGGAAGTGCTTCAGTGTCAACGAAGAAGTAAAAGCGGCCGTGAGCTCTTGGTTGTCCAACCAGGCGACACACATCTTTGAAGAGGGTTTTCAAAACTTAGTTCTAAGGTATGACAAGTGCATTCATAAACTCGGCAACTATGTAGAAAAATAAGTAAAAGTAGGTAAAATCTTAAAATACAGGTTTTTTGAAACAAAATACTGTAGTTATTTATTTAAACAAGTGGACATTACTTAAAAAACAGCCCTAGTAAAAAAATTGGAGTTGGCGCTGTTACTTCACCATCGCCAAAAAATCGTGTTAAAATAGGATATTGCCAATATAAATTTTAAAAGAATGAAACATTTGGTCTTCTCAAAGGTTTAATGGAATGCGCAATCTAATGACTGAAAAACTCCATGTTGGAGTATAACAAGAAATTCATTCGAAACTAAAAAAAAAACAGGTTGATGTGTAAATGCGTTACTTACGTATTATCGCAACACTAACCAACTGTCTTAATGACTTTCCAGATTTGCAAGCCCGAATTCCGATGTATCGAATGCGTTGAATTGCCAACTAGGTGCTTCGTTTCATGTAATGTCGCCAATAGGTTGCGATAATACATAAGTACCGAAAATACCTTCAACTACAATATGATCAAGATGTGCAAGTTACGCAGGCAGAATGAGAACTGATATCAAAACATTGCAATGGTGTGGTTTGAAGCCCAGTGGCTGATTGGTTAGTGTATCGCGCTTACACCCCACCGGTCCGAGGTTAAAACTCCGGGCTGGGAAAGGTGGACTCAGCCTTTCATCCCTTCAGTGGGTCGATTAAATGAGTACGAAGCTTGCTTGGAATTTTAACACTGGGGTTTTCACATCAGATTGACCACCTGACTAGAACATCTGCTCATGCACCTCAAGGCTCAAGGTCGCATACACTGAGTTGGACACAGTAGGCCTTGGCCCACATGGGCTGCAGGGCCACTGAGTTAAGTTAATGATGTGGTGCAGAGGAGGAGCTCTTAGATCCCTATTTCAATGCAATAATAACAATGCTACTGCCAAATTTTATAAAAATCCGTATCTATTTTGTTACCTGCAGTGAGTTTATGACTTCTGAAACTTCACTCTAGAAATCGAGCGATGTATTTCAGATAGTCCTGTTCCAGGGCAGGGTACTTCTATATGTAATATTGTACAAGAATGGACGTCATCCAAGTCCCTACCATTTGAAATATTAGCAAAACTACAGTTACTCCTCACCAGGATCATCACCATCTTTTTTAATTGGACACATTGGGATCCCATTCTACTATCCACCTTCGTGCACATTTCATTATTGCTTAGTTGCCGCATTTTTACTGGCTTCACCCCCACTTTAAAGTACTGTTAACATTTCCACGCAGAACAAGCTAAAAGAATATGCAGAAAAATTGTCCACATGGCCTTCCGGTGGAGAAATGGCCCTTTAACGCCAAAGGTTTTTTTTTTTTGTCGCCAACAAGGAGGGTTGATAAACCCGATTTCACCGGATGCTCGCAACAGCGTTGTCTTGATCTGACACTTGTCACGTCAAGCGCATATGGTAATGGGAGGATAAGAACGTCTTCGCAGTCTGTACTGAAATCTTTCATAATCAGAAAATTACAGACTTTCCAAACAAGGTTTGGACTCCGATTTCATTTCTGTGCTGGTCATTAAAATGAGGCAATCATCTGCAATGTACTCAGATGTCGGAACATTATCGAGAATCACGAAGGTTACGGACTGTTTCGGCGTACGTTTCCTATAAACATATGGCAAAGAAATATTTTCCAAACAACAGGTCTTTTGAAGGAAATTTATTTTGAAATATTTTCTAACCGCTTCGTTGCCATTTTAAATTGAACTATCATCTTGGAGAAAAATTGATTAATCACTTTAAAATTTCTCTTGAAATATATGTCCTACACATGTGGTCCTAGAAAAATACTGCTTTCGTATTGAATGTTTTAATATTCCTTTAATTCTCTATACTCAAAGACACTTTTGAATAATCAGTTCCTTTTTCATTTATTTCCTAGTCATGTTTAGACGACGAAACCAATATCTGAGTGCGTCCGTTATTTCCTTACCCATAACGCTTAAACCATGTAGCTCCAAGGTTTTGAACGATGGTTAAATTACATGAGCCCCCATCCCGAGGCACGAACGTCTGAGTTGTAATCTACAGTGTCCCGGAGTGTTACCCCTCTGTTCGATTCTCGTTCAAAACCTAGTTTTCGAGGAAAAAAGTCTTCTAACGTATACTCTCTCTCGTTTGGAAGTGATGCATTGGAGTTCTAACAAACATCCACAAAAAAGTTTCAGAGATTCCTATTTATTCGAAAGCATAAATTAAGCATTAAGGTTTGGTATTGAAAACTGGATTCCTTAAAATATTACGTAATCCTGAAATATGAGTCGGTTTTAAGTCCTACGCCTTATGAAGGATTGCTATGATGTGAATATTTTGGGTCCCATCTAGTAATATAACGCATGAAAGTTTTAATCCTCTTTCTTATTAAATCTCGAAAAAGAGCCAAAATTGGTTCTGCTGATTAAGAACTTCAAGATTTGGATGTAAAATCAAACGAACTGTGTCCAATTATCTCTTGAAAAATCAGTTACATTTCAATTTCCAAAAATAGTATCATATGCATTGGTCTGTGCCGAAAAAAATAACACCCTACTCACAATTCACATAATTTAGCATTACATTATAGGCACTTCAACTTTCACTTCTGATTGCTTCATCCTGATTGGTTGAAATTCCTAGAATCGATTGTGTTTGAAAGAAAATCTTTCTTTTAATGTGAGATTTCACTGCGACTGAACCTGCTATAAAACTGCTCTGTGCCAATTGACAAAAAGCGACCTTGTTTTCTATATTTGGTGACTTTAAATCTATTGTATTTCGTAGTTTCTCTCTTGTTTCTTCATTTTATATATTAATCTTATTGAATAGCTTCATTGTTTGGTTTACTTTTCAACCTATCTGTACCGTTACGCTTAACTCTTGACGTTTTTCTTTTGGCTACTTTCTTTCTGCTCATTTGGCGATACTATGCCAGATTTTAATGCTTTTTATGAGTCTTTCTTTTCAGATCGCCGCCAAGAAGAGGAGCCCATGGACTGGGAGGACGTCCCTTTCCTCCCTCAGGTAAGTGCACCTTTTGTTCCTTCCCGTCCCCCACGGAAGATGAGGTCCCTCATCTCCGTTCAGGTAAGTGAACCCCCTTCTCTTTCAGCCAACCGCTTCCCCAACATGAGGGCTCTCGTTCCGAAGGTAAGGACGCCACAGGTGCCCAAGGTGTCTGTGATGTCTTTTGTTTTTAATGTAGTTTCTCCTATTACTTCCTATTTTGCTTCTTTTTTCATTTAATGTTTTTTAGTCCTGTTTAAATTGCAATTTTACAGATTTAGAGATAACCACTTTTGCGAGGACTTACTTATGGCAAAGAATTCTGATGTAATTAAATTTCAAAATAGATAACTTATGAAAATATGCAGTCGATATCAAAATAATCTGATACCTTAGTTGTTTTCTCTCTTATTCTAGACTCTAAAATGTTCAACGGATATATATATATATTTGACTAGCTACAAAAGATTCTCTGTGACATGTTTTTTGTAATAACTTATTTATTAATGTTTCGGTACTTATGTATTATCGCAACCTATTGGCGACATTACATGAAATTAAGCAGATGGATGCCAATTCAGCACATACCACATAAACGGAATTGCCAACTTGGCAAGTTATTAATAGAGTTGGCAATAGTTGCGATATAACACGCAAGTACCCATTCTTCATACGTTTTGACAAATATTTCTAATAAACTCAGAATTATTTAGTGTAACAATTTCCTGGTATTATGTTTGATAGAACTTACTATGTTTTAGAGAGAGAGAGAGTATAGTAATAACTTTTCGATTGATTTTTATTATACATAATTATTAAGGCATTATATTTTAAATTTGAATATTGAATATATTTTTTTAGCTAAACAGTTCTCTGTAACGCTGATTTTTTTTTTCAGAGGATCGTCGAAGTTTCGAGTCATCATTGGATGTTACCAATGCTTTTCGTTCCACGAATAACGTTTATTTTCTTACAGGTTATTCTATAGTCGTGAGGGGGTGTTTCCTTTCACTCCCGGGGCTGCCCTGAGGGTTTGCTGGAGAGGGCAGCCTCGAGGGACCACAGTAGCCGACCTCCACGTGGTGTCCCTCGGGCAACGCTGTGCATTGAACACATGACAGCGGCTGACGGGCTACTAAGTAAAGATAAGCTATTGTGCAGTTATAACTTTACAGAATAGTGGTAATACTGTCTACCAGTTGCGAATTTTTTCATTAGTGTGCGAAAAGGTTCGCCAAAATTTCACCCATGCGTTTTCTTCCTTCTATCATTGTATTTTAAGTTGAAAACGAATGGAAATATGTCAAACAATTCCTGCAAGGTACATGTAATACAATATTACAAGGAGGAAAACTTTGGTAAACAGTTTGGTCGAATTTTTCTTCCAATAATGGGTCAGTTATAGTGGAGATCTTTAAAAAATCGATCTAGTATAAGATATTTTTCGTATGGTACTCCATTAAACTATCGCCAGATTTGGCCCACGATTCACTATCTTTTCTCTATAGGACTTGTATCAACGTATTAACAGTAATTGGCCAAATTGGCGATAGTTAAATATTGTAACTAAAGAAAGTATCCGACCTCCTCTTTGAATATGGGGACTTCCAGTTAACATTTATAAAGAAACAATAAATATCCTTAGTGATATAAATTCTTTTCCACTTCTGCTATGCTTTTCTAATTAAAAAAAAAGGAGTGTAATGGAAAAATTTCCTTAGCTTTGATTTTGCATTCTTTTTTGTGCGTCTTTTTCTGGACCATTAAATATTTATCTATTTCTATAAATTATCAGTTGACATTCTTTATTGTGTTCTGTAATTCGCTTCTGCATGGTTAATTAATTTTTAAAGCTTTCATGGTGTAAACTCTGCCCCTTATTTCAAAAACACGAATAATTGATACTCACATATTAGCACGGCGACCGTTTCCACCTGAACATAAACCTTCGTGATATTTTATTTAAAATAAACCATTCCTCTCTATGCTCGAACACTTTGCTCTAGTTTATAAATTGCCTCATTTTTCTGTTCGTTATCAGTGCATAGAGCCCTAAAAGGACAAACTGTCAAGGTCGTAGAAAATAGTATATGAAAATACGAGGGTTATTTTTTAAGTAAGGTCCGTTGGCGCGTATAGTTGCCTAGTTCACGCGTACTTCGCAATGAGACTCTGCATCACTGAGCAGCATCCTTCGCGAACACACCTCGGGCCATTTCCAGTTCTGCAGCAGTCGGGGAAGCTTCGAAGTGTGTCTTTAAAATGTTTAAGATGATTGAATCGCCCGCCAAATGTAAAATAAGGTCTTTTATCCGTTTTTTGACTGCGAGAAACTTTTCGCCTGCAGATTTCCATCGCCAGATAACAGGAATTTATGGCATTCATGCAATGAGTGATAGCAAAGTTCGCAAAGGGGTCAGGAAGTTTAAAGATGAGCGAACAAACGTTCATGACGAAGAAAGATCAGGGCGGCCCTCTGTAATCACTGATGATTTGATGCAAGCAGTTGAAACAAAAATTCGTGAGAACAGAAGATTCAACCTAATCCTCTTCAATTGGAATTTCCCTACGTTTCTCGGTCGGTGGAGTACAAAATTGTGACTTTTGTAAATTACTCAACTTTAAGAAATTATGTTCTCGGTGGGTACCCAAACTCCTAACAGTGGAACACAAAGAGAAGAGGTTCGCCAATCCATTTGGTCTTTTTGATTCGTTACGAGGAAGAAAGGGGTGACATGTAGAATCGAATCGTTACTGGAGATGAAACATGGTTATCCCATATCACTCCGGAATCAAAGCAACAGTCGATGGAATGGCGACAAACTTCCTCTACCGTCAAGATCAAAGCACAAAATTATGGCAACTGTGTACTGGGGCCGGCACTGTGTTTTGCTGGTGGACTTCATGACACAAGGAACAATGATCGACTCGGATGCCTATTACACAACTCTAAAAAAGCTCCGGTGAGCATTGGAAAACAAACGGCGCGGCATGCTGTGAAAAGGTGCTTTGCTCCTCCACGGTAATGCAAGGCCTCACACTTCTCAAACAACTCAGGACTTAATAGAATGTTTTGGCTGGCAGGTTTTGCGCCATGCATCATACAGATCCGACCTTCCTCCGAGCGATTCCCACTTTTCCGGTACCTAAAACGCAGTCTTAGCGGGAAGTGCTTCAGTGTCAACGAAGAAGTAAAAGCGGCCGTGAGCTCTTGGTTGTCCAACCAGGCGACACACATCTTTGAAGAGGGTTTTCAAAACTTAGTTCTAAGGTATGACAAGTGCATTCATAAACTCGGCAACTATGTAGAAAAATAAGTAAAAGTAGGTAAAATCTTAAAATACAGGTTTTTTGAAACAAAATACTGTAGTTATTTATTTAAACAAGTGGACATTACTTAAAAAACAGCCCTAGTAAAAAAATTGGAGTTGGCGCTGTTACTTCACCATCGCCAAAAAATCGTGTTAAAATAGGATATTGCCAATATAAATTTTAAAAGAATGAAACATTTGGTCTTCTCAAAGGTTTAATGGAATGCGCAATCTAATGACTGAAAAACTCCATGTTGGAGTATAACAAGAAATTCATTCGAAACTAAAAAAAAACAGGTTGATGTGTAAATGCGTTACTTACGTATTATCGCAACAATAACCAACTGTCTTAATGACTTTCCAGATTTGCAAGCCCGAATTCCGATGTATCGAATGCGTTGAATTGCCAACTAGGTGCTTCGTTTCATATAATGTCGCCAATAGGTTGCGATAATACATAAGTACCGAAAATACCTTCAACTACAATATGATCAAGATGTGCAAGTTACGCAGGCAGAATGAGAACTGATATCAAAACATTGCAATGGTGTGGTTTGAAGCCCAGTGGCTGATTGGTTAGTGTATCGCGCTTACACCCCACCGGTCCGAGGTTAAAACTCCGGGCTGGGAAAGGTGGACTCAGCCTTTCATCCCTTCAGTGGGTCGATTAAATGAGTACGAAGCTTGCTTGGAATTTTAACACTGGGGTTTTCACATCAGATTGACCACCTGACTAGAACATCTGCTCATGCACCTCAAGGCTCAAGGTCGCATACACTGAGTTGGACACAGTAGGCCTTGGCCCGCATGGGCTGCAGGGCCACTGAGTTAAGTTAATGATGTGGTGCAGAGGAGGAGCTCTTAGATCCCTATTTCAATGCAATAATAACAATGCTACACTGCCAAATTTTATAAAAATCCGTATCTATTTTGTTACCTGCAGTGAGTTTATGACTTCTGAAACTTCACTCTAGAAATCGAGCGATGTATTTCAGATAGTCCTGTTCCAGGGCAGGGTACTTCTATATGTAATATTGTACAAGAATGGACGTCATCCAAGTCCCTACCATTTGAAATATTAGCAAAACTACAGTTACTCCTCACCAGGATCATCACCATCTTTTTTAATTGGACACATTGGGATCCCATTCTACTATCCGCCTTCGTGCACATTTCATTATTGCTTAGTTGCCGCATTTTTACTGGCTTCACCCCCACTTTAAAGTACTGTTAACATTTCCACGCAGAACAAGCTAAAAGAATATGCAGAAAAATTGTCCACATGGCCTTCCGGTGGAGAAATGGCCCTTTAACGCCAAAGGTTTTTTTTTTTTTTTTGTCGCCAACAAGGAGGGTTGATAAACCCGATTTCACCGGATGCTCGCAACAGCGTTGTCTTGATCTGACACTTGTCACGTCAAGCGCATATGGTAATGGGAGGATAAGAACGTCTTCGCAGTCTGTACTGAAATCTTTCATAATCAGAAAATTACAGACTTTCCAAACAAGGTTTGGACTCCGATTTCATTTCTGTGCTGGACATTAAAATGAGGCAATCTTCTGCAATGTACTCAGATGTCGGAACATTATCGAGAATCACGAAGGTCACGGACTGTTTCGGCGTACGTTTCCTATAAACATATGGCAAAAAAAATATTTTCCAAACAACAGGTCTTTTGAAGGAAATTTATTTTGAAATATTTTCTAACCGCTTCGTTGCCATTTTAAATTGAACCATCATCTTGGAGAAAAATTGATTAATCACTTTAAAATTTCTCTTGAAATATATGTCCTACACATGTGGTCCTCGAGAAATACTGCATTCGTATTGAATGTTTTAATATTCCTTTAATTCTCTATATACTCAAAGACACTTTTGAATAATCAGTTCCTTTTTCATTTATTTCCTAGTCATGTTTAGACGACGAAACCGATATCTGACTGCGTCCGTTATTTCCTTACCCATAACGCTTACACCATGTAGCTCCAAGGTTTTGAACGATGATTAAATTACGTGAGCCCCCATCCCGAGGCACGAACGTCTGAGTTGTAATCTACAGTGCCCCGGAGTGTTACCCCTCTGTTCGATTCTCGTTCAAAACCTAGTTTTCGAGGAAAAAAGTCTTCTAACGTATACTCTCTCTCGTTTGGAAGTGATGCATTGGAGTTCTAACAAACACATCCACAAAAAAGTTTCAGAGATTCCTATTTATTCGAAAGCATAAATTAAGCATTAAGGTTTGGTATTGAAAACTGGATTCCTTAAAATATTACGTGATCCTGAAATATGAGTCGGTTTTAAGTCCTACGCCTTATGAAGGATTGCTATGATGTGAATATTTTGGGCCCCATCTAGTAATATAACGCATGAAAGTTTTAATCCTCTTTCTTATTAAATCTCGAAAAAGAGCCAAAATTGGTTCTGCTGATTAAAAACTTCAAGATTTGGATGTAAAATGAAACGAACTGTGTCCAATTATCTCTTGAAAAATCAGTTACATTTCAATTTCCAAAAATAGTATCATATGCATTGGTCTGTGCCGAAAAAAATAACACCCTACTCATTTCACATAATTTAGCATTACATTATAGGCACTTCAACTTTCACTTCTGATTGCTTCATCCTGATTGGTTGAAATTCCTAGAATCGATTGTGTTTGAAGGAAAATCTTTCTTTTAATGTGAGATTTCACTGCGACTGAACCTGCTATAAAACTGCTCTGTGCCAATTGACAAAAAGCGACCTTGTTTTCTACATTTGGTGACTTTAAATCTATTGTATTTCGTAGTTTCTCTCTTGTTTCTTCATTTTATATATTAATCTTATTGAATAAATTCATTGTTTGGTTTACTTTTCAACCTATCTGTACCGTTACGCTTAACTCTTGACGTTTTTCTTTTGGCTACTTTCTTTCTGCTCATTTGGCGATACTATGCCAGATTTTAATGCTTTTTATGAGTCTTTCTTTTCAGATCGCCGCCAAGAACAGGAGCCCATGGACTGGGAGGACGTCCCTTTCCTCCCTCAGGTAAGTGCACCTTTTGTTCCTTCCCGTCCCCCACGGAAGATGAGGTCCCTCATCTCCGTTCAGGTAAGTGAACCCCCTTCTCTTTCAGCCAACCGCTTCCCCAACATGAGGGCTCTCGTTCCGAAGGTAAGGACGCCACAGGTGCCCAAGGTGTCTGTGATGTCTTTTGTTTTTAATGTAGTTTCTCCTATTACTTCCTATTTTGCTTCTTTTTTCATTTAATGTTTTTTAGTTCTATTTAAATTGCAATTTTACAGATTTAGAGATAACCACTTTTGCGAGGACTTACTTATGGCAAAGAATTCTGATGTAATTAAATTTCAAAATAGATAACTTATGAAAATATGCAGTCGATATCAAAATAATCTGATACCTTAGTTGTTTTTCTCTCTTATTTTAGACTCTAAAATGTTCAACGGATATATATATATATTTGACTAGCTACAAAAGATTCTCCGTGACATGTTTTTTGTGATAACTTATTGATTAATGTTTCGGTACTTATGTATTATCGCAACCTATTGGCGACATTACATGAAATTAAGCAGATGGATGCCAATTCAGCACGTACCACATAAACGGAATTGCCAACTTGGCAAGTTATTAATAGAGTTGGCAATAGTTGCGATATAACACGCAAGTACCCATTCTTCATACGTTTTGACAAATATTTCTAATAAACTCAGAATTATTTAGTGTAACAATTTCCTGGTATTATGTTTGATAGAACTTACTATGTTTTAGAGAGAGAGAGAGTATAGTAATAACTTTTCGATTGATTTTTATTATACATAATTATTAAGGCATTATATTTTAAATTTGAATATTGAATATATTTTTTTAGCTAAACAGTTCTCTGTAACGCTGATTTTTTTTTTCAGAGGATCGTCGAAGTTTCGAGTCATCATTGGATGTTACCAATGCTTTTCGTTCCACGAATAACGTTTATTTTCTTACAGGTTATTCTATAGTCGTGAGGGGGTGTTTCCTTTCACTCCCGGGGCTGCCCTGAGGGTTTGCTGGAGAGGGCAGCCTCGAGGGACCACAGTAGCCGACCTCCACGTGGTGTCCCTCGGGCAACGCTGTGCATTGAACACATGACAGCGGCTGACGGGCTACTAAGTAAAGATAAGCTATTGTGCAGTTATAACTTTACAGAATAGTGGTAATACTGTCTACCAGTTGCGAATTTTTTCATTAGTGTGCGAAAAGGTTCGCCAAAATTTCACCCATGCGTTTTCTTCCTTCTATCATTGTATTTTAAGTTGAAAACGAATGAAAATATGTCAAACAATTCCTGCAAGGTACATGTAATTTAATATTACAAAGAGGAAAACTTTGGTAAACAGTTTGGTCGAATTTTTCTTCCAATAATGGGTCAGTTATAGTGGAGATCTTTAAAAAATCGATCTAGTATAAGATATTTTTCGTATGGTACTCCATTAAACTATCGCCAGATTTGGCCCACGATTCACTATCTTTTCTCTATAGGACTTGCATCAACGTATTAACAGTAATTGGCCAAATTGGCGATAGTTAAATATTGTAACTAAAGAAAGTATCCGACCTCCTCTTTGAATATGGGGACTTCCAGTTAACATTTATAAAGAAACAATAAATATCCTTAGTGATATAAATTCTTTTCCACTTCTGCTATGCTTTTCTAATTAAAAAAAAGGAGTGTAATGGAAAAATTTCCTTAGCTTTGATTTTGCATTCTTTTTTGTGAGTCTTTTTCTTGACCATTAAATATTTATCTATTTCTATAAATTATCAGTTGACATTCTTTAATGTGTTCTGTAATTCGCTTCTGCATGGTTAATTAATTTTTAAAGCTTTCATGGTGTAAACTCTGCCCCTTATTTCAAAAACACGAATAATTGATACTCACATATTAGCACGGCGACCGTTTCCACCTGAACATAAACCTTCGTGATATTTTATTTAAAATAAACCATTCCTCTCTATGCTCGAACACTCTGCTCTAGTTTATAAATTGCCTCATTTTTCTGTTCGTTATCAGTGCATAGAGCCCTAAAAGGACAAACTGTCAAGGTCGTAGAAAATAGTATATGAAAATACGAGGGTTATTTTTTAAGTAAGGTCCGTTGGCGCGTATAGTTGCCTAGTTCACGCGTACTTCGCAATGAGACTCTGCATCACTGAGCAGCATCCTTCGCGAACACACCTCGGGCCATTTCCAGTTCTGCAGCAGTCGGGGAAGCTTCGAAGTGTGTCTTTAAAATGTTTAAGATGATTGAATCGCCCGCCAAATGTAAAATAAGGTCTTTTATCCGTTTTTTGACTGCGAGAAACTTTTCGCCTGCAGATTTCCATCGCCAGATAACAGGAATTTATGGCATTCATGCAATGAGTGATAGCAAAGTTCGCAAAGGGGTCAGGAAGTTTAAAGATGAGCGAACAAACGTTCATGACGAAGAAAGATCAGGGCGGCCCTCTGTAATCACTGATGATTTGATGCAAGCAGTTGAAACAAAAATTCGTGAGAACAGAAGATTCAACCTAATCCTCTTCAATTGGAATTTCCCTACGTTTCTCGGTCGGTGGAGTACAAAATTGTGACTTTTGTAAATTACTCAACTTTAAGAAATTATGTTCTCGGTGGGTACCCAAACTCCTAACAGTGGAACACAAAGAGAAGAGGTTCGCCAATCCATTTGGTCTTTTTGATTCGTTACGAGGAAGAAAGGGGTGACATGTAGAATCGAATCGTTACTGGAGATGAAACATGGTTATCCCATATCACTCCGGAATCAAAGCAACAGTCGATGGAATGGCGACAAACTTCCTCTACCGTCAAGATCAAAGCACAAAATTATGGCAACTGTGTACTGGGGCCGGCACTGTGTTTTGCTGGTGGACTTCATGACACAAGGAACAATGATCGACTCGGATGCCTATTACACAACTCTAAAAAAGCTCCGGTGAGCATTGGAAAACAAACGGCGCGGCATGCTGTGAAAAGGTGCTTTGCTCCTCCACGTTAATGCAAGGCCTCACACTTCTCAAACAACTCAGGACTTAATAGAATGTTTTGGCTGGCAGGTTTTGCGCCATGCATCATACAGATCCGACCTTCCTCCGAGCGATTCCCACTTTTTCCGGTACCTCAAACGCAGTCTTAGCGGGAAGTGCTTCAGTGTCAACGAAGAAGTAAAAGCGGCCGTGAGCTCTTGGTTGTCCAACCAGGCGACACACATCTTTGAAGAGGGTTTTCAAAACTTAGTTCTAAGGTATGACAAGTGCATTCATAAACTCGGCAACTATGTAGAAAAATAAGTAAAAGTAGGTAAAATCTTAAAATACAGGTTTTTTGAAACAAATTACTGTAGTTATTTATTTAAACAAGTGGACATTACTTAAAAAACAGCCCTAGTAAAAAAAATTGGAGTTGGCGCTGTTACTTCACCATCGCCAAAAAATCGTGTTAAAATAGGATATTGCCAATATAAATTTTAAAAGAATGAAACATTTGGTCTTCTCAAAGGTTAAAGGAATGCGCAATCTAATGACTGAAAAACTCCATGTTGGAGTATAACAAGAAATTCATTCGAAACTAAAAAAAAACAGGTTGATGTGTGAATGCGTTACTTACGTATTATCGCGACAATAACCAACTGTCTTAATGACTTTCCATATTTGCAAGCCCGAATTCCGATGTATCGAATGCGCTGAATTGCCAACTAGGTGCTTCGTTTCATATAATGTCGCCAATAGGTTGCGATAATACATAAGTACCGAAAATACCTTCAACTACAATATGATCAAGATGTGCAATTTACGCAGGCAGAATGAGAACTGATATCAAAACATTGCAACGGTGTGGTTTGAAGTCCAGTGGCTGAGTGGTTAATGTATCGCGCTTACACCCCCACTGGTCCGAGGTTAAAACTCCGGGCTGGGAAAGGTGGACTCAGCCTTTCATCCCTTCAGTGTGTCGATTGAATGAGTACGAAGATTGCTTGGAATTTTAACGCTGGGGTTTCACATCAGATTGACCACCTGACTAGAACATCTGCTCATGCACCTCAGGGCTCAAGGTCGCATACACTGAGTTGGACACAGTAGGCCTTGGCCCGCATGGGCTGCAGGGCCACTGAGTTAAGTTAATGATGTGGTGCAGAGAAGGAGCTCTTAGATCCCTATTTCAATGCAATAATAACAATGCTACTGCCAAATTTTATAAAAATCCGTATCTACTTTGTTACCTGCAGTGAGTTTATGACTTCTGAAACTTCACTCTAGAAATCGAGCGATGTATTTCAGATAGTCCTGTTCCAGGGCAGGGTACTTCTATATGTAATATTGTACAAGAATGGACGTCATCCAAGTCACTACCATTTGAAATATTAGCAGAACTACAGTTACTCCTCACCAGGATCATCACCATCTTTTTTAATTGGACACATTGGGATCCCGTTCTACTATCCACCTTGGTGCACATTTCATTATTGCTTAGTTGCCGCATTTTTACTGGCTTCACCCCCACTTTAAAGTACTGTTAACATTTCCACGCAGAACAAGCTAAAAGAATATGCAGAAAAATTGTCCACATGGCCTTCCGGTGGAGAAATGGCCCTTTAACGCCAAAGGTTGTTTTTTTTTTGTCGCCAACAAGGAGGGTTGATAAACCCGATTTCACCGGATGCTCGCAACAGCGTTGTCTTGATCTGACACTTGTCACGTCAAGCGCATATGGTAATGGGAGGATAAGAACGTCTTCGCAGTCTGTACTGAAATCTTTCATAATCAGAAAATTACAGACTTTCCAAACAAGGTTTGGACTCCGATTTCATTTCTGTGCTGGACATTAAAATGAGGCAATCTTCTGCAATGTACTCAGATGTCGGAACATTATCGAGAATCACGAAGGTCACGGACTGTTTCGGCGTACGTTTCCTATAAACATATGGCAAAGAAATATATATTTTCCAAACAGGTCTTTTGAAGGAAATTTATTTTGAAATATTTTCTAACCGCTTCGTTGCCATTTTAAATTGAACCATCATCTTGGAGAAAAATTGATTAATCACTTTAAAATTTCTCTTGAAATATATGTCCTACACATGTGGTCCTCGAGAAATACTGCATTCGTATTGAATGTTTTAATATTCCTTTAATTCTCTATATACTCAAAGACACTTTTGAATAATCAGTTCCTTTTTCATTTATTTCCTAGTCATGTTTAGACGACGAAACCGATATCTGAGTGCGTCCGTTATTTCCTTACCCATAACGCTTACACCATGTAGCTCCAAGGTTTTGAACGATGATTAAATTACGTGAGCCCCCATCCCGAGGCACGAACGTCTGAGTTGTAATCTACAGTGCCCCGGAGTGTTACCCCTCTGTTCGATTCTCGTTCAAAACCTAGTTTTCGAGGAAAAAAGTCTTCTAACGTATACTCTCTCTCGTTTGGAAGTGATGCATTGGAGTTCTAACAAACACATCCACAAAAAAGTTTCAGAGATTCCTATTTATTCGAAAACATAAATTAAGCATTAAGGTTTGGTATTGAAAACTGGATTCCTTAAAATATTACGTGAGCCTGAAATATGAGTCGGTTTTAAGTCCTACGCCTTATGAAGGATTGCTATGATGTGAATATTTTGGGTCCCATCTAGTAATATAACGCATGAAAGTTTTAATCCTCTTTCTTATTAAATCTCGAAAAAGAGCCAAAATTGGTTCTGCTGATTAAAAACTTCAAGATTTGGATGTAAAATCAAACGAACTGTGTCCAATTATCTCTTGAAAAATCAGTTACATTTCAATTTCCAAAAATAGTATCATATGCATTGGTCTGTGCCGAAAAAAATAACACCCTACTCACAATTCACATAATTTAGCATTACATTATAGGCACTTCAACTTTCACTTCTGATTGCTTCATCCTGATTGGTTGAAATTCCTAGAATCGATTGTGTTTGAAAGAAAATCTTTCTTTTAATGTGAGATTTCACTGCGACTGAACCTGCTATAAAACTGCTCTGTGCCAATTGACAAAAAGCGACCTTGTTTTCTATATTTGGTGACTTTAAATCTATTGTATTTCGTAGTTTCTCTCTTGTTTCTTCATTTTATATATTAATCTTATTGAATAGCTTCATTGTTTGGTTTACTTTTCAACCTATCTGTACCGTTACGCTTAACTCTTGACGTTTTTCTTTTGGCTACTTTCTTTCTGCTCATTTGGCGATACTATGCCAGATTTTAATGCTTTTTATGAGTCTTTCTTTTCAGATCGCCGCCAAGAACAGGAGCCCATGGACTGGGAGGACGTCCCTTTCCTCCCTCAGGTAAGTGCCCCTTTTGTTCCTTCCCGTCCCCCACGGAAGATGAGGTCCCTCATCTCCGTTCAGGTAAGTGAACCCCCTTCTCTTTCAGCCAACCGCTTCCCCAACATGAGGGCTCTCGTTCCGAAGGTAAGGACGCCACAGGTGCCCAAGGTGTCTGTGATGTCTTTTGTTTTTAATGTAGTTTCTCCTATTACTTCCTATTTTGCTTCTTTTTTCATTTAATGTTTTTTAGTTCTATTTAAATTGCAATTTTACAGATTTAGAGATAACCACTTTTGCGAGGACTTACTTATGGCAAAGAATTCTGATGTAATTAAATTTCAAAATAGATAACTTATGAAAATATGCAGTCGATATCAAAATAATCTGATACCTTAGTTGTTTTCTCTCTTATTTTAGACTCTAAAATGTTCAACGGATATATATATATATTTGACTAGCTACAAAAGATTCTCCGTGACATGTTTTTTGTGATAACTTATTGATTAATGTTTCGGTACTTATGTATTATCGCAACCTATTGGCGACATTACATGAAATTAAGCAGATGGATGCCAATTCAGCACGTACCACATAAACGGAATTGCCAACTTGGCAAGTTATTAATAGAGTTGGCAATAGTTGCGATATAACACGCAAGTACCCATTCTTCATACGTTTTGACAAATATTTCTAATAAACTCAGAATTATTTAGTGTAACAATTTCCTGGTATTATGTTTGATAGAACTTACTATGTTTTAGAGAGAGAGAGAGTATAGTAATAACTTTTCGATTGATTTTTATTATACATAATTATTAAGGCATTATATTTTAAATTTGAATATTGAATATATTTTTTAGCTAAACAGTTCTCTGTAACGCTGATTTTTTTTTTCAGAGGATCGTCGAAGTTTCGAGTCATCATTGGATGTTACCAATGCTTTTCGTTCCACGAATAACGTTTATTTTCTTACAGGTTATTCTATAGTCGTGAGGGGGTGTTTCCTTTCACTCCCGGGGCTGCCCTGAGGGTTTGCTGGAGAGGGCAGCCTCGAGGGACCACAGTAGCCGACCTCCACGTGGTGTCCCTCGGGCAACGCTGTGCATTGAACACATGACAGCGGCTGACGGGCTACTAAGTAAAGATAAGCTATTGTGCAGTTATAACTTTACAGAATAGTGGTAATACTGTCTACCAGTTGCGAATTTTTTTCATTAGTGTGCGAAAAGGTTCGCCAAAATTTCACCCATGCGTTTTCTTCCTTCTATCATTGTATTTTAAGTTGAAAACGAATGGAATTATGTCAAACAATTCCTGCAAGGTACATGTAATACAATATTACAAGGAGGAAAACTTTGGTAAACAGTTTGGTCGAATTTTTCTTCCAATAATGGGTCAGTTATAGTGGAGATCTTTAAAAAATCGATCTAGTATAAGATATTTTTCGTATGGTACTCCATTAAACTATCGCCAGATTTGGCCCACGATTCACTATCTTTTCTCTATAGGACTTGTATCAACGTATTAACAGTAATTGGCCAAATTGGCGATAGTTAAATATTGTAACTAAAGAAAGTATCCGACCTCCTCTTTGAATATGGGGACTTCCAGTTAACATTTATAAAGAAACAATAAATATCCTTAGTGATATAAATTCTTTTCCACTTCTGCTATGCTTTTCTAATTAAAAAAAAGGAGTGTAATGGAAAATTTTCCTTGGCTTTGATTTTGCATTCTTTTTTGTGCGTCTTTTTCTTGACCATTAAATATTTATCTATTTCTATAAATTATCAGTTGACATTCTTTAATGTGTTCTGTAATTCGCTTCTGCATGGTTAATTAATTTTTTAAGCTTTCATGGTGTAAACTCTGCCCCTTATTTCAAAAACACGAATAATTGATACTCACATATTAGCACGGCGACCGTTTCCAGCTGAACATAAACCTTCGTGATATTTTTTTTAAAATAAACCATTCCTCTCTATGCTCGAACACTCTGCTCTAGTTTATAAATTGCCTCATTTTTCTGTTCGTTATCAGTGAATAGAGCCCTAAAAGGACAAACTGTCAAGGTCGTAGAAAATAGTATATGAAAATACGAGGGTTATTTTTTAAGTAAGGTCCGTTGGCGCGTATAGTTGCCTAGTTCACGCGTACTTCGCAATGAGACTCTGCATCACTGAGCAGCATCCTTCGCGAACACACCTCGGGCCATTTCCAGTTCTGCAGCAGTCGGGGAAGCTTCGAAGTGTGTCTTTAAAATGTTTAAGATGATTGAATCGCCCGCCAAATGTAAAATAAGGTCTTTTATCCGTTTTTTGACTGCGAGAAACTTTTCGCCTGCAGATTTCCATCGCCAGATAACAGGAATTTATGGCATTCATGCAATGAGTGATAGCAAAGTTCGCAAAGGGGTCAGGAAGTTTAAAGATGAGCGAACAAACGTTCATGACGAAGAAAGATCAGGGCGGCCCTCTGTAATCACTGATGATTTGATGCAAGCAGTTGAAACAAAAATTCGTGAGAACAGAAGATTCAACCTAATCCTCTTCAATTGGAATTTCCCTACGTTTCTCGGTCGGTGGAGTACAAAATTGTGACTTTTGTAAATTACTCAACTTTAAGAAATTATGTTCTCGGTGGGTACCCAAACTCCTAACAGTGGAACACAAAGAGAAGAGGTTCGCCAATCCATTTGGTCTTTTGATTCGTTACGAGGAAGAAAGGGGTGACATGTAGAATCGAATCGTTACTGGAGATGAAACATGGTTATCCCATATCACTCCGGAATCAAAGCAACAGTCGATGGAATGGCGACAAACTTCCTCTACCGTCAAGATCAAAGCACAAAATTATGGCAACTGTGTACTGGGGCCGGCACTGTGTTTTGCTGGTGGACTTCATGACACAAGGAACAATGATCGACTCGGATGCCTATTACACAACTCTAAAAAAGCTCCGGTGAGCATTGGAAAACAAACGGCGCGGCATGCTGTGAAAAGGTGCTTTGCTCCTCCACGTTAATGCAAGGCCTCACACTTCTCAAACAACTCAGGACTTAATAGAATGTTTTGGCTGGCAGGTTTTGCGCCATGCATCATACAGATCCGACCTTCCTCCGAGCGATTCCCACTTTTCCGGTACCTAAAACGCAGTCTTAGCGGGAAGTGCTTCAGTGTCAACGAAGAAGTAAAAGCGGCCGTGAGCTCTTGGTTGTCCAACCAGGCGACACACATCTTTGAAGAGGGTTTTCAAAACTTAGTTCTAAGGTATGACAAGTGCATTCATAAACTCGGCAACTATGTAGAAAAATAAGTAAAAGTAGGTAAAATCTTAAAATACAGGTTTTTTGAAACAAAATACTGTAGTTATTTATTTAAACAAGTGGACATTACTTAAAAAACAGCCCTAGTAAAAAAAATTGGAGTTGGCGCTGTTACTTCACCATCGCCAAAAAATCGTGTTAAAATAGGATATTGCCAATATAAATTTTAAAAGAATGAAACATTTGGTCTTCTCAAAGGTTTAATGGAATGCGCAATCTAATGACTGAAAAACTCCATGTTGGAGTATAACAAGAAATTCATTCGAAACTAAAAAAAACAGGTTGATGTGCAAATGCGTTACTTACGTATTATCGCAACAATAACCAACTGTCTTAATGACTTTCCAGATTTGCAAGCCCGAATTCCGATGTATCGAATGCGCTGAATTGCCAACTAGGTGCATCGTTTCATATAATGTCGCCAATAGGTTGCGATAATACATAAGTACCGAAAATACCTTCAACTACAATATGATCAAGATGTGCAATTTACGCAGGCAGAATGAGAACTGATATCAAAACATTGCAATGGTGTGGTTTGAAGCCCAGTGGCTGAGTGGTTAGTGTATCGCGCTTACACCCCACCGGTCCGAGGTTAAAACTCCGAGCTGGGAAAGGTGGACTCAGCCTTTCATCCCTTCAGTGGGTCGATTAAATGAGTACGAAGCTTGCTTGGAATTTTAACACTGGGGTTTTCACATCAGATTGACCACCTGACTAGAACATCTGCTCATGCACCTCAAAGCTCAAGGTCGCATACACTGAGTTGGACACAGTAGGCCTTGGCCCGCATGGGCTGCAGGGCCACTGAGTTAAGTTAATGATGTGGTGCAGAGGAGGAGCTCTTAGATCCCTATTTCAATGCAATAATAACAATGCTACACTGCCAAATTTTATAAAAATCCGTATCTATTTTGTTACCTGCAGTGAGTTTATGACTTCTGAAACTTCACTCTAGAAATCGAGCGATGTATTTCAGATAGTCCTGTTCCAGGGCAGGGTACTTCTATATGTAATATTGTACAAGAATGGACGTCATCCAAGTCCCTACCATTTGAAATATTAGCAAAACTACAGTTACTCCTCACCAGGATCATCACCATCTTTTTTAATTGGACACATTGGGATCCCATTCTACTATCCACCTTCGTGCACATTTCATTATTGCTTAGTTGCCGCATTTTTACTGGCTTCACCCCCACTTTAAAGTACTGTTAACATTTCCACGCAGAACAAG
This sequence comes from Trichonephila clavipes, assembly GCA_019973935.1. Classification (NCBI taxonomy): domain Eukaryota; kingdom Metazoa; phylum Arthropoda; class Arachnida; order Araneae; family Nephilidae; genus Trichonephila; species Trichonephila clavipes. Next base: position 77,649 of record BMAU01005850.1, read on the forward strand.
CTAAAAGAATATGCAGAAAAATTGTCCACATGGCCTTCCGGTGGAGAAATGGCCCTTTAACGCCAAAGGGTTTTTTTTTTGTCGCCAACAAGGAGGGTTGATAAACCCGATTTCACCGGATGCTCGCAACAGCGTTGTCTTGATCTGACACTTGTCACGTCAAGCGCATATGGTAATGGGAGGATAAGAACGTCTTCGCAGTCTGTACTGAAATCTTTCATAATCAGAAAATTACAGACTTTCCAAACAAGGTTTGGACTCCGATTTCATTTCTGTGCTGGACATTAAAATGAGGCAATCTTCTGCAATGTACTCAGATGTCGGAACATTATCGAGAATCACGAAGGTCACGGACTGTTTCGGCGTACGTTTCCTATAAACATATGGCAAAGAAATATTTTCCAAACAACAGGTCTTTTGAAGGAAATTTATTTTGAAATATTTTCTAACCGCTTCGTTGCCATTTTAAATTGAACCATCATCTTGGAGAAAAATTGATTAATCACTTTAAAATTTCTCTTGAAATATATGTCCTACACATGTGGTCCTCGAGAAATACTGCATTCGTATTGAATGTTTTAATATTCCTTTAATTCTCTATATACTCAAAGACACTTTTGAATAATCAGTTCCTTTTTCATTT
>BMAU01005851.1:0-29796 GCA_019973935.1 Trichonephila clavipes
TTAGCGGATTCGAAAACAGTTGACAGGTGCAGCCATCTAGCGAGAGAAAATCTCTACAAAAACTGTCCTTTAGACCAGTATTTTGTCATTACTCGCAAAAGAAACAATTCAGTACAAAGAATAATAATATAATCATTTTATGTAAACAAGATTAACGAGATACATGAAGCTCCTTGGCAAATTAAAAATGTTTGTATTCATAGTATTTTGTCTTTGATACCAGCTTATTGTTTGTACTTTACTATCAAATATTCTAACATTCAAAAGCATTTTTTTTACAAATGAAAACAATTTATTACTGTTAAAAAAATATAATCTTAAATGTCTTATATGTATTTAAAGAATTTATTTTTAGGAACACGTAGGTAAATTGATAAATCTAATACATATTATAAATGTGAAAGTTTGTGAGGATGTTTGTTGGTCTTTCACGCAAAAACAACCGAATGGATTTTAATGAAACTTTACAGAAATATAGCTTATACATCAGAATAACACATAAGCTATAATTTATAGCATAGGCTATAATTTATAAAAATTTGTAAAAAGTGTCCAAAATATAACGATATTTGTCAAGTAAGTAGGAAAAAATTCTGGCACCTGCAAGCAGATCTGGCTTGCGCTGCAAAAAAGCCCAGCACAGCATATATCTATCTTTTGTTTGTGAAAAACTCTTTTTGTTTTGGCTACGCAAGGGGCTCGCTTCTAATTAATTCGTGTGATCAGAATAATACCTATTTTTTTTTATTTTAGAATAAAAATAAGTTTTGAAGGGAGAGGTTGTTATAAATCTCTCTTTATTTTAATGTTTTTCTTTATGATTTTATTATTCACAGTTAGTAGTAAGAAATTGGTCTTTTTTTAAAATAAATGCTTTTATCGGTTCTGGTACTTAAAGTAAATAAACTTTCTCTTTCACAGTGCATCATTTGGACAAATTTTCAAAATTTGTTTGTGGTTAGTAGTTAATTATAACGCTATAATTTTAATTGACAAGGCAGATATTGCGTTTTTAAGTATAAAAATAATTATAACTACTATACTGTATTTTTTGGAGTGTGTGAGTGAGTGAATATTAACATCCCACTGTTCAGCTACACGAGGGATTTTGGCAACGTATCACGTAGTTTTGAACCATGGTCAAGTGACGTGGACGACACCTGAGCTGGCACCCCTTTCTCCTAACTACCACATCACACCAACTTAGAAGAAATATTCTACCAATACTTAGCAGGAATATTCTTTGAAATCCACTCTTCCAAGATATATGGCAGCACGGGTTCTATGATGAGTATTTTAGCGGGGAAGCCGGATATTTTCGTAGCAGATATTGCGTTTTCAGCTGACGGCGTTTTCAGCGGATTGCAGAGATTATTATATTTGTCCCGAAAAAATAGTTTATGCCAAAATTTAAGTTTCTTATGTTTTTGTATATTAGTGAAGATCTTGGAAAATGATTTCACTACTTATTTTAAGTGAACGGTGTACATATATAATTTTACAGTGGAATATCTTTAAATAATTTATTAGCTCTAACGGATTAAATTTTCCAAAGTGGAATATTTTTTTATGTATATCCCTTAATTTTAAATGTAGTGATCCAAAAAAAAAAATTGTAAGAAAAAACTGCAGTAAATGAATGCGGTTGGGTAAAGTATTAACGTGCATCGCTACCCTACACGGCGGGTCTTACAAAGCTCTAATAAAGCTCGAGCTACGAAAATAGCTAAGCATTTGCCAACTTGACTCTATCGTTAACATTTCGCTATGTTTTTCATTGAATCGCCATTATAATTTAAGAAACGGCGTTGCTTGCGAATATTACAATTTTAAAATAAAATAAATACTACAGAAAGTAATATTAATGTATTACACTTTCAGATATAAATTATTTACACTACTTTGAGCGTTCATTACGCAAAATTTTTAACAATGTGTTACCTTTGCTGAGCAGAGATCAACTTAAGGTATCCGACTACTTGCGACAACTTTTTTTTGAAAAAATGGAGATATGGAGATTTTTTTGTGATTTTTAGATTTATTTGGTATATTTTAAGAAAAAAATCCTAAAAATTAAAAAAGAAATTTTTTTATTAGTATGAAAATTGGGAAAAACTGGTTAATTTTTACAAAAAATTACTTAAACGGGGCCCGCTCTGTAAAAATTTTATGAACAAATCCTCAATTTTTCAATTTTGATGTGTTACTTTGTTATTCCTGTTTGAAGTGACCTTCACGATAAGAGATATTTTAATTTTTACAAAAAATAGAGCACTTTATCTTAGTTATTATACGAAATTGCTTAAAAAACAGTAGTTATATTCACATAAGGGACTGTAAATTTTGTAATAATGCAGTGATTTAAAAATCTGAAGATCAAAACAATTCTACTATTATACAGAACATACACAAGAAATTTCAGTAAATTATTTTCAAAACTTTTGAGCAATCACGGTCCCCGTTTGAACATTTTCTGAAAAAACACATTTTGAGTAAAACACATTTTAAAGTTTGAAATACTTTTTTCTAAATATTAATACTTACATACAGGTTTAAAATTCTCCACGTTTATACGTGACACCTTCCTTTTTCTCAGATAATGCACAGTTCCTTTTTTTAAGTCCTCTGAGTTTTTTTCTCTTGTTTTTTGTAGTTGGCAATGAATGTCTCTCCGAGTCGACAATTCTTTCGTCATCAACCTTTGAAAATCCCTTCAGAATGAAATAACCCATTGGGATGTGTAAATATTCCAACACGGAAAGAATCCCTTTAGATCCATCATTGAACTGTAATACAGCCAAGAATGCACCAAATTTTAATGTCAGAAGTTCAACAAAAGTTTCTTTTGGGATTATGCTCCACAAAACACCATTAAAACTTTCATTGGCATTTTGGGTCTTTCCGTGTAAACATTTTTCAAGAAGTGATTGGTCACATAAATCCATATAGGTGGTTTTCACTGTGTTCAATATAGCATTTGGTAAGCCAGCTGTTCTATGTTTATACAGTTTTCCTTCTTGCTTGGCCTTTGGTATTTACACCATGTATCGGATCCAGAAGGGCATTGTCCATGCATGGGTTTTTTGTCGGTGGAGCAACAATGAAAAAATGCAGCAATGACTGCAGTCTGCATGTTAGACAAATTGCCGACATTACTCCGAATTGCAATTCCAAAATAATTTTGAAGTGTGTCGATGAATTTGTCGGTCAATTTACCTTTTCCGCCTAAGCCTTTTGTACATTTTTTCAGCTTTCGTAAACGAGAGCCAACTCTCTTCTGCACATGTCCTATGCACTCATATTTAACTACGCTATCATAACCATAAATGTCTTTCACATTATTGAACGCCTTTGTGAATCCCCATCCCCGTAATAAGACGTATATCGAAGACTGCGGTTTGCTTCAGACCTTTCAAAAATCCTATAAACACCGACAGTTTCCATATTAGACGCTGATCCTTTGTGATTTTTACAAAAAATGTGACACTACGCTTTTTTTTGAGAATCCCGATGTTTTTCGGTTTTCGTACACACTCGGCAATATTGACTGAGCACTTCAATGTCTAATATTTTTCCAGAGTCCACAGAAATTGTCGAAACACATCCATTCAATGAAGAGTAGCCACGTTTTTGCCATGTACCATCTACACTAACGCCACACTCATTTGAACATTCTGCAATGGATTTTGCTGACTCCAACATAGAATTGTTTGCAGCTTGTGACGCAGCATGCAGCAACTTAATTTCATGTTGTCTGTATGTACATTTTGACGGATAAGGAATATTCAGCATACTGAACAGTTTCTTTCCAGCTGAAAATCCTTTGCCAATAATTCTCATTCCAAAGACAAAAAGAAGGTTTATAATATTTAAATTATTCACCTTTGATGTGGAAGTGAATCCTTTTGTGAATGAACAGTTCTTACACTTGAGACATAAATTTGACTGCAAACCAAGTCTTGAGTCTTCAATCAAGTACAGTTCTTGATTGTAACAAACAGGACAAGAAAGAATAGAGAATATTGACATCAGTATTTCGATGTCGAAAATCCTATTACCAGAAAGAGTTTCGGAATCAACATTAAATAAAGTGTCACTTAATCCTCTTCCCAATTTTTCAGAACTAATACTTCCTTCACTAACTTTTTTTTTTTTTGAGCAGTGCGGAAATTCCCATGAAACTTTCGCTTCTTCTGACGTATCTTTCGTTCATGTCCCATGGCAGAAACTTAAAGAATACTAAATAAGTAATTTTATAAAATATGAAAATCAAATGAACTTATTTCAGTAAAAACTAGAATGAAAAAAAAAGTTAGCAGTAATATCAAACGTTAAGAAGTAAATAAACACATATCCTGAAATTGCCAGATGTGAAAACTTATTTTATAAAGAAAATAAGTGAGGCTTTTTTTAATAGCGTTTAAACAAAATATTAAAATATACTTTAGTTCAAAATATATTTTTCAAAAGTGGAAAGAAACCGAAAAAACCTTCAGTTTTGATTTCAGAATCCCACTTCCGGTCGGCAGTTACCAACCGGAAGTGTCATCTGCTTTTTACTAAAACTGTTGTAACTTTGTTCTAGTGAACGGAAAATAAAAAACTTGGTAATTTTATAAAGCTAATAAGTTGGTCTACAAAAATAGAATCATAAAAGAAAAAAAAATTTGTCAATTCTTGACCAAATCCCCGATTTTAGGGTAGTCGGATACCTTAAGGAGGTATTTTGAAAATCGACCCTCAAGAGTGTTACGAGGAATTATAAAAAAAAAAATCCTTTTTATCAGCTATTAGATCTTCAGACTTAAAATTTAACAAAGGTATTTTTTTTTTCTTTCTTTCCTTTTTTTTTTTTTTTTTTTTTTTTTTTTTTTTTTTGTTTAGCTGAGATATGCAAAAGGCTTTTTGGTTTAATTTGCAATTCACATAAAATTAACTCATTAAAAACTTCTTTTTCCTTCAATCTGAGTTGTTTAATTTTTCAATTCACCCGTGCGAAGAATGGGTATACCAGCTAGTTATTAATATTTCATTTGCGAGTTCCATTAGGAACAAAGTAATAAGACAGACCTCGTAATTTAAATGACGATCAAGTAACGAGAACGATAGCCGAGCTAGAGCCCCGACTTCTGATTTCCTCACCATGACAACGTAAGGATTTTGACTTAATGCGTATCAGCTCTGTTACATGATGGAACCCCTAATCGTGATTATTTTTCAATAAAAAAAACATGGAAGGGACTACAATGTGGCACTATTTATCATGTGCCAACATTAATAGTCTTAGAATATTCACATTTTATAGCATAATGCGAAACACCTACCTGCTGTTCATCTCATTTATTTGCCACAGTAAATGTTTTATCATAATTTTCAGTATATATAGGAAGAATTAGATAAAGGAAAATATAATTTTAATTTTTGAAAAATACTTGTAAATAAAATTTAGACTGATTCTAAGGATTCGTTAAGTATTAAGAATTCTAATATATCAAAACAGAATGGATTAAGAGTACCATGTATTCTGCAAATGTATTCTAAAAGAGAAAAACAATTATAAAATCATTAACAGTGCAGTTTCCTAAGAATCATAGTTGATTTTTGACGATGTCCATTGGAATACATATGTTGCAAATGCGTACAACTTTTAAACAAAACACATATTTCACGTAATTTTCTTCTTGATTGAAGCCGTATACAAGTGTCTTAAAGTAGATATTTTAATTTAAAAAAAGATAGAGCTTCAAAGTTTTAAACTATTTTAGAATAATTCTTTAACGATCTAAGAAAATCTAAATTTTACATTTTGAGATAAAGCAAGCACACATTCTCCGTTTCCTTTTATTTTATATTATTGATTATACAATATTATAATTAATTAAAAATTGTAACAAATGGTAATTCTTTATTTCTCTCGTGCTTTATATTAACGCTTTATATTAATGCTCGCGCGCGCGGGCTTTTATTTATAAAAATTAACTGTCATTTTAATTATCGAAAGTTCTGGAACTTTCAACGGCAATAGATAAAAAGATGGAAAATTCAGTTTGTAGAATAAAGTCTTGAGTTGAATGTAGCAAGAGTTGTTGACATTTTTTTTTATTTTCGTGTTAAAACTGGCGCCCACAACCGTGGCCAAAGAACTACTATCCCGTAGACGCTGTGACGAAACGCCGCAGAAAAATGAAAATTTAACCGGCTCTGTAAACCTTACTGTCCCGGAAAGAAAACATTACTGGTATTGCGCCACGGTAAAAAGCGTGTGAAAGCTTGTCAAGAGTGAGTTTTCGCGCCCGCCCGCATTTTCATACATATTTCGACAAAGGGCAAACAATTCTATTACAGCACTTTGTATGTGTGTACATTTATTATAAAAAAGTTATTTTGTTTACGTTTTAAGCTATTTTTAAGTGGGAATTTATTATGCTTGTGAGCGGTGCCCTTGTGTGTGTGTGAATTTCAAATATTTTGATTTTAAAATACTTAAAAGTTCGTAAACATAAATATATTATTTATATATATATATATACTAGCAACACCCTGCCACGCGTTGCTGTGGCTCAGTGTGATTTAAAAGAAAGAGAAGAGAAAGCACATATTTTGTTTAAACATTTGCATTTGAGGTTTTTTTATAATAAAAAAATTATAAAGATTCTTGTTGTTTCTAATGCCACTTGCCTGACAGTGCCCACAAAATTCATCGTGGCATAGGGATAAGATGTATGCTTGTTGTTCGCAATAGCTAGAGCATCATGCAGGTGACAATACAATTTGGTTTGGTTCCACCCCAGTTTTGAGGGAGAACTTCCGGAGGTGGTCAGAGGCCTCCTAACTCTCTTCCCCTTCCACCAACCTTACGAGAGAACTTGTGGCTCGATGACTATTCAGAGTGAATTTTGGTACCTTCCGCTAGTTTCTGCGTCTTGTGGTTCGTGAGAAATTGGGCGACATCCCATACCTACGTAGATACGTTTGTTTATCTACGAATTTTAATATAGTAGATGCCAGAAGTCGGCTACTACTGAAAGAGATAGATTTTGGCAGAGACTAGTCTCAACAAAGATGATGAAAAGCATGGTCAAATTTTATGAATGAAATGAAAGGGGCTAAATGACCCCGAGAAAAGACCTTTTTCGAAGAAAACTAAGGGAATCTTGAGTTAATTTGACTTCCGAACTAATTCTTTTAGCTTCCTGTGCTTATGCAGAAAAGACAAAGTCGTGCAACAATAAAAATAAAAAAAATTTCATTTTCAAATTCTTTTTTGAATTTTAAAAGTTTAATGCCCAGGAATTTTAATCATTGCTTAAGATAAAGTGAAAAAAATTATTTAGCTGCATTTGTGTGTGCTTGTTCTTTTTTTATTTATTTTACTTTTTTCATGCATAAATATAAATGTCACCAGTTTCATATCATATTTTCATGTTGATTAACATATTTAAGTATGTGTGTTTTTGTAGCTTGAATGTACCGTAATCGTCCTAACACATTTTCGATTGACATTGTTGTTCAAATGCAAAAAAAAATTCATAATTTGCCTCTCATATAAGAATAATTTCTTTAGTCGCTTATAAGGGACGATGGTAGTTCATTATAAATGCTAAACATTAATGAGCTTTTGAGTTCATTCATTATCTATATTTGTGATTTAAAAGATACTCCTCAAAATGACGATATAAAGTACTGTAAAGATCTAGAAACAGTGTTAACTAATGGGAATTCATTAAATATAAACGCACTGGACCTGGCAGACGAGATAGTAGCGCCTTTGGCTTTGCTAAATAAAAAAGAATGTCCAATAGAGGTTTTAAAATTCAGATAGAACCAGGATTTTTCTCCAAATCTTTGTATACTTTTAAGGATTTTGCTTACTCTCCCAATAAGTGTGGCAAGTGGAGAAAGGAGTTTCTCCAAATTAAAATTAATACAAATTTTTTACGCTCCACAACTACCGAGGATCGGCTAAACGGCATGACAACAATAGTAATTGAACATGAACTGGGGCTAAAGAAATTAATGTTAAAGAAATTATAAAAAAAATTATCAGAACTAAAAGTGAGAAAAAACACTTTTAAGTTTAACTCTCGGTTTAAATGTATTTTTAATATGTAATTAAGTTTTAATATTTTGTGGTTCTATAATTTGTTTTAGTATTTTTTTTATATCTGTATTTTATAATTATACACTAGAAATGACTCTTTTTTTTCTGAGCTATCCTAATTTTTTTTAATCTAATGCCAAAAATATAAATTAATAATTTTTTTTGTTAATCAAAACTTCAACATTAATGATAGCAATTTTGTGTTCATGTTTTATTTTTGCATTAACCCTCTAACTGGATACCTTACTCCTGAAAAGTTATTCCGAAAGCGTTTTACTCTTATATCGCTATTCCCTTCAAAAATGCAACATACTTCAATTCCTTCCCCCTTTTAAAACTTGGGAGGTCGAAAGGGGACAAATTATGATTTAGTTCGGCGTCTTTAATCAGTGAGAACCAGGATAGCAATCGTTTACAGCTAGCTGTTAAGTTGACTTGGGCAATCTTGTTCAAAAATCGTAGTTCCACTCTGTCGTTTTCCCCATAGATTCAGTCACAGTAAAATTAAAACAAAATGCAGGGTAAAAAAAACATGAAATAAATGGCTTGTTAAAAGTTGAAAAATAGTTATATTTTCTTCAAACAAAATTTATTTTTCTGTCTTTTTTTAAAAATTAAAAAAAAATATTTTGGTATTGCGATTTGAACTAGAAAAAAGCATCCTGTATTCATTTTTGAATATGAGAGTAAGAAAACGCGCTCACTTTCTTGTTTTTAAAAAAAGTTATGAGGTAAAAAGAGTAAAGGCCCTATCTTTTTTTTAAACAATAAGACAATAAATGGTGCATATATTTATGAAATAAAACAGATCTTTCTCTATTCAATTATATTTTTAATTTAGAATAACATAAAAATGAGATTTCAATACTTTTAATTTATTTAAAGTTAAATCATATAAATGATATTTTTATGTTAACTGAATATTTTGCGGAAAAAATCTAAATTTTCATTCCTAGTGCTCTCCTTTTCGAACTCCTTGGATTAAATAAAAATATCTTTTCTACATCGGCATTTGTGATGGACATAACACACATGCAGTCAATAATTTTTAATTTTAATGGGGGATATACTTCTTCAAATGCGCATGACAGTACTTCTAACCATTTTCTACTCAAGTTTAATTTCTTATCTTTATGTTTCTTTTATTACAAGGAAAAATGTCACACATCGATAGCTACATTTTTTCACACAATTCAGTCATTACAAATTCTATTGTGAGAAAAGTTCTCCCTAATTAATTTTGTCTTTCAAAACAGTACACTTAAAACAATTTTGTTCAGTGAAGTTAACCGACAGTTCCACAATGTATTCATACCAAATTTTAAAAACAAATTTAACACTTGGAAATGTATCCTGTATTAAATTTTTCAGTATACACAAATATTTCCTGCTGTAGGGAAGTTATAGTATGAGATGTGGTGTGCGGTTGTGAAAGAATGTTTTCGTACGTGTAGACTATTTTTGAAAATTTAATATCACTGAAGCTGATCATATAACTGCAAATGAGCCTTATTTTAATGTGTGCTGGTATCAAAGTAAAACACTTTACAATATTAAACAGCCTGTGGGTTTATACTCAATATCAAACTATTCGCAAAATGGCTTACAACTTCTATTCAAATTGTAAAGAAACTGAAATATAAATATATCTTACTGCAGTCAAAAATATTCATAATATGTAAATATCCTATTCCTCCACTTATTTCAGTACATTTTAAAAACTGTAGCTGAATGCAATTTTTTATATTTATAAACGAGGCATAACAGCTCACATGGTCGTAAAAATGTCTTTATCATTTTTAAATACACAACTATAAAACGTATATGGATTGTAAGTCAGTCGTAAAATCCTAAAAGCTTTTATAGGAGCTAAAAACATGTAATTTTGGATTGATAAAATGTTTAATATAATACACAAATATACATGTTATTAAGCAAATACATTTGAAACATCAAACTTCCTTCTGAAATAAACGTAATTGAAAGAAAAATGTTTAATTGCAAATGAGTGGAAATACATGTTAATCTAAGGGGTATCCCCAAAGTGAGGTAATCCTCACACTTAAGACTCAAACTCATAAGCACAACAATCCTGAGGGCCAGGAACTACTGTGCCCATCATAATACACGTGACCATTGGACGCTGAGTTGCATGAACAGATGTCCCGATTTGGTGGTCTGTCTGAAGAGAGACCTTCAGTGTTTAAGACCCGAAGCAAACTTGGTACTCATTTATCGACCCAATGTAGCGGGGATGAAAGGCAGAGTCGACCTTGCCCAGCCCGTTAATAGGACCCCAGACCTGTGGTGTGGAAGCACTATACACTACCACTCGATCCTATTCGGTGAAAAATAAAATTTAATGTTAGAATCTTATATAAATCCCTAATGAATGAGGGAGTCCAAATTTATTTTTCTCATATAAACTGTTTAGACGGAAATGGTTAATTATGAACATTTCACAAGTTGCATAGATTAAAATTAACTGTTATAGTTTACATAAATATTTAAGGGTGCAAAAGGTGTATTTCGGCTGCACGAATTAATTTTAGAAGGAATACGGTTACGAAAAAGTAGTACAAATCTATCTAAAGTAGGGTTGGTTACCTTACATATTGTCAAACACAACAATGCATTGGAAGCCAATTCCACAATTCGTTGTTATAAAAATGTATGGAAAATTACAAGATTTATTTTTGCTTTTGTAATTTATATATATATATATAATTTTTCCTGGGAACTTTAAAAGCTAGAGCGGCATCCATCAAAACCGCGGTTTCTCTCTGTTTTCCAGATCGCCCCTGACTAAGCCGGCTCTGCCATAGTAAGTGAAAATGCCGGATTTTGTTTGTCAAGATCATTTTATAGCAGACTGCATTTTTCATGTATTTTAGATGGTCGTTTTATATTTTCTACATCAATATCTTAATTTCTGAATTTAAAATTACACAAAATTCTTGACATTCGCATCAATGACCATGATAATTTTTATTAGTATATGAATGTGTCATCAAACGATTACATGACTAATATTAACATATTATTTTAACCATTTAATTAATATTAAGTATTACATAACGCAGACAAATTTTCTGAACTTTAAAATAAATATTTCGAAAACTACTTCAGATATACTCAAAATTTTTCATTCCTACGCTTTAGCTTCTCAGTTTTGCTTTTATGTAAAAATTTTTTGTAATTGTATATTCATCAATTTTTTTAGTATATTTTTTGCTCTTAGCATGCAGTTTCCAACTGAATTGTATGAAATCTTCGAAAAATATTAAAAGATACCAAAGAAGCTATATAATAAAATTTGAAATTTATATTATACTCAAAGAGTTGCTAGAACTTATGGTAAATAATTTTTAACTTTGCGATACATTTTTTTTTTCGAAATTTCAAATGGAATTTCTAACATAAAATTTCTAGCTTTATACGGTCGAGATTTCAAAAAACATCCAGATTTTAATTACTTATTCAGTTAGTCTTTAAAAAAAGATAAATGTTGAGGTATTTTGCATAAATAGATATTTTTGAAGAATAATTCGAATGTTTTTGAATAGCTCGAATTTAAAATTGATTTTTATGTTTATTTATATGCATAAATGTCTACTGTAAATGTTTCCGTATATTTTTGATTACCATTTATTCAAACATTCAAGTTATAAAAAAAATGTGGGAAAATCTTCATTCATGTTGTCTTTGATGTAAACTGAAGTTCAAGCACTTAAAATTCAAATATAATTCGGTGTATTTTAACAATATATAACTAGGCACTGTACTTAAATTTCCCTGAACACTTGGGCTTTGAAATCTAAAAAAAAAAAACTTATAAATCTTAATTAGTTTTTTTTCGTTATTATTTTTATCAAAGTGTAAGAAAATGTTTCAAATGATTTGATGAAGTTTAAATTTATTAATTTTTAGTGGTTGGAAAATTGAAAAGGTTCCAAATTTTAAAGAGTTTGGTGTTTTATTAATTTTTTCGGTATCTTATAATAAAATAATCATGTTTCAAAAACTAAAAGCTTTGATTAAAATAAGAAAAATGAAGCGAAAGAATATACTTAAAAAAAGATAATTTGTCTAACTATATAAAATAGCAGATTGCACTGACACGCCCCATCTTGTTACAGTTTCAAATTAATATGAAACCAAAAGGGAATTGTAACATATTTTACTTATGCGTTGGGACTTTTCAAAACTTTTAAAATACGAGGTAACAAGTAAACACTTCTTGAGGTTTAAAGAAATTTCCCCCCGATTTTTTACGATTGCCTCAGGGTCAAAACACGGGGTTTCCTAGGAGCCATAAAACTTCCCCTTAGTGTCCTGCTTTGTTGCTTCCACCGTCCCCAATTATCTTTCAAGATGTTTAACCTTTAAAACGGGGAAAGGATATCAGAAAAGTGCGGCTAATCCGCTTTTGAAAACGTTACTTGAAGGCAGAAAAATCAGTGCAGTCCATTTTCGAAGCATCTTTACACTGACGGAATTTCCTGTGCTATCCGGTTAGAGGGTTAATCGTGGAAAGGATTTAAGTTATCTCTATTAATTTTTGTTATTAACGGGCGGCATTTTGCCTCTTTGCCCGGAGTGGCGAAACTGCTAGCGCCCGCCCTGAGGGGCAGGGGGAACCGAGGGAAAAGTTCAGAAACGCGCGAAGACTAGCGTCTGTGCTAAAAGTAACCGTTCGTGTCGCCATCTGATGGCAAATTAGAACGATAAAATGTTTAAAAAATAAAGATAACAGAAAAAGATTTTAAAATCAAAATTGAAAATTTTTCTGTTATAAATTTACGCTGCACCTTTCGAAAAAGGTATGTTAAATCTGTCGAGACTTGAATGCCTCCGGTTGAAGTTGTGTGAAAGTCCCATGCAGTGCGCGTAGCAATTTTGGCGACCGTAAACTCCCAAATTTCAGATAAATTATTTTTTTTCCCTGTCTGCCGTAAACCCACGACAAATAAATTTTTTTTCTATAGTTTCCAGTGCTGCAATTTTAATGGCGAGCATCCTGCTACATATTTCTATGTTTTTTGTGATACTTAATATTTAGATTCCAGGTAAAATTTCGAGTGAAATGGGTCACTAGGGTCAGTTTTGGGGGTGAAGAAGTACCGAGCTATTGGTGCGGCTTTCTTGGATGGGAGGCTGCATATCAGACACGGCGATCCCTTAACAAAAAATTAAAAAAAAGGATTTTCAAATCTTGTGTGATTTACACGTATTTGGGAGCGGCAAACCTTTAACTGGCAAAACTAGAACAATTTCTACCAAATACTTCAGGTACCTCTAGAAATGACTGTAAGTTGGCTTTCCTGCAAGGCATGGTCGGTTTTTTAATGAAGGTCTTTCATTTTAAAGACAAAGTTACCGGAATTTCGCGAAACGGACACCAGGTTTAGATTCCTGGTAAAATTTACGAAACGAAAATTAGATTTAACGGGTGCCAGCGAAATGAATCGCTTATACCCAAATTCGCGGAGAGAAAGTATCAATTAAAATAAATATCTGAATACACTCCCCGCACCCGTTAACAAGGGGATGGAGGAAGAAGCGGCCTAACTAAAACGAGACAAAAGTACGATACGAGGGCAGGAATGGAGGAGCGCAAGGAAGGGGGGCTTAACAGCCCCAAAAACACGTTCGAGGAGCACCAAAAACGCAATCGGAAAGGAGAAGCTGCGGGATTTTTTTTTTTTTTTTTTTTGCAGCTGGGATGAAAAAGAGAATGGAGACTGCAAGACAGAACTTGCAGCCGGAACAATTGTGGAAATTGAAGCAGGAGCAAGCTTTAATCACTGATCCCAATTCTGATGTAGGCAAATGCATTTAAATGTTGTTTAAGTGTGGCAATTACGTATTATTGTTGTAATTACGGCGGTTTTAAGGGCAGATTCCATTTTGTCGTTTTGTAAGCAAAATTTATTTTAGAGTGTTGATACGTGAATAGTGTTTGTGCTTTAATTACTGGGTTGTCGTGATTTTGTATAGAAGTAAAAACATTTCTAGAAGTTCTAGTGATGTAATTATCTATCGGCTCCATGTGTAAGTCGTGATGAATGACACTATTTCTAACGTACCAAGGTGCGTTAGCAATAATTCTAAGAATTTTGTTTTGAATAATTTGAATGCGTTTTGTGTGGGTCGGGGCCGCGATAAACCCCAAATAGTAAAATTAGACCCATACGTTATTGTTGGACGCAGAATTTGCTTGTACAGTATAATTTTTATTTTCAAGGGAGAGAGGAGAGCTTCTCCCAATAAGGGAGATAGCTAACGCTATTCTACCCCAGAATTTGTCTGAAAGATAGTCAATATGATTCTTGTAAGTTAGTCGACTATCGAGATATAAGTCCAAGTAACGAACGACCGGGACCCACAGAATGTTGTCATCGAAAAAGAGTGAGTTCAGTTTGGCCAGTCAATGACACCCCATTTTCTGAAAACAATGGCTTGTGTTTTTCTACATTTATAGCTATTCTCCAATCTGTCAACCATTTCTCTAGTTTGACGAGGAAGTGTTGCATAGTTTTAATTGTGAACTTGAGATTGACACCCTGAGTGAGCGCCGCCGAGTCATCTGCGAAAAAACATGTACTGATCGTGTGGTGCTCTGGAAAGTCATATGTGAATATGTTGTAAAGATACGGGGATAGTACCGAACCCTGCGGGGTACCACTTTGACAAAAACCCGTTTCAGAGAATGTGTTATTTACACGAACCCGGAAGGTTCTGTCGGCATGGTCGGTTTTTTTAATGAAGGTCTTTCATTTTAAAGACAAAGTTACCGGAATTTCGCGAAATGGACACCAGATTTAGATTCCTGGTAAAATTTCGACTGTAATGGGTTAATTTGTTTTCTACAATGAAAAAAAAATAGTGGTTGGCGTGGTCACCGAATCAGACTATTGAAAAAAGGGACGAATTTGAACTATTCTCTGTTTGGACCCGTTAACAAGGGGTTTGAGAGTTAGTATTATTTCACATTTTCTTGACAATTTTACGCGATGAATTTCTCAAAATTACAAAAAAAAAAAAAAAAAAAAAAAAAACTTGGAACATTAAGTGCGAAAAAAAGACATTTGCACTCTTCGTGCAACGATTTTACAGACAGGACAAGCGAAGTCGAAAACGCTCCACTAGAATATGTTTGAATCTGGACGAAAATTTACAATGGAAAAGCATCGCGCAATGGAATGGCTGCATTTATCTGACTTCCGGATCACGTGAACATGACGTCACTTTTACCCGCCTATTACAGGAGCGGATCAAGACCGCGCTCTGCACCCAGTTAATTTTTTTTTTTTTTTGCAAAACATTAAAAAAGGGGGGGAATTTAAATACTAACAAAATATTTAAATTCAAATGCAAATCAATCAGCATAGCTCAACTCTGATGCAACGGGAAGCGTAATATTTCATTCCACTTGAACAAATCACTCCAAAGAAGTCAATTTACTATGATTTCAAATGAAAATTAATTAACAGAACAGAATTCTCACCAATTCGACTGAGAAATGAAAAAAAAAACTACTAAAAACTAAATGAAGAACAATGAAATAATAATCTATGCTCACACAAAATTGACACTATCGTAAAAGTCACAGCTTAATAGCAATGAGATAAACAAAATAATTGTAAAATTAAACCTTTGCCCTCATGGACTCCGGAGCAGAGCCATTTCATCAATTTTGAGTACATTTTATTTGCTCAAGAAAGCTTTTTGATTCAAAGTAATGTAGTAATTCCTTTTCTGTAAATGACTGCCCCCCAATAATATGTTTTTGATCATTTTATGAACTTAATTATGTACTTTGAATTTTTATTTGGTGCTTGCGTATTATCGCAACTTATTGGTGACATATGAAATGAAGCACCTATTTGCCAATTCAGCATGTACAACACATAAGAATCAAGGATGCCAACTTGGCAAGTTATTAACAGAGTTGGTGATTATTGCAATAATACGTAAGTACCGTTTCTTTTATTTGTTTTAATTCTTATGTATTATTACTTAAGTAAGCCTCATGACATACTTTATGGTGCACCAGTCTTTTAAATCGGACTCAGACACAACAACATTTAACTGGGTATAGCTAGTTATAACATAAAATTAAATCTTGAAGAGATATCAAAAATAGAAGAAGGCTCAATATTTTGATCAAATCAATATAAACATTTTTGTACAAGCACAATATGTATATTGTAAAATATTTATTTAGCTATTTGTATTTCAGACAGACATCAAACGAAATTTAAAAAATTGTCAAAAATAGTAAAAAAACATGTTTAAGAAAAATACCACCGATTAATTTTGCCAAAGACACTGCAATGTGTAAAAAAATATTTGCAGCACATAATCGTCAAAAAAAATGTAAGTACTAATATATAAAAAAACAAAAATTATATATTGAATTAATTAAGGATTACTGGATAGAAAAATAAAACAGGCTAAGATAATATTAATTTCATATTGGTAGGCTACTCGTTTTTGGCATGATTTTGAAATCCCGCCCAATTGGTGTTGCGGCCAGTCTAATGTTATAGTAATGTACAGAATTAAAGGTACTTGCGTATTATCGCAACCTATTGGTGACATTATACGAAATGAAGCACATGATTGCCAATTCAACGCATACAAAATGGGGATTGCCAAAGTGGCGAGTTGTACTATACTAACGTTAATTGCAGTAATAAGAACTGAAATACCCTTATCAATAAGAAGTTTGGTTTGTAAAAATTATAATCTTCGCATTCTAAATAAAGAAAGAAATTCTCCGAGAAGATACTGAAAATGTAAGTTATAATTTGTAAGCAAAATCGCACAGATAAACATCCCGCGATAATTATCTAAATGTTGCCAAAACAACAAAGAATAATCATTAAAAAATTATTTATTCGAAAAATTATCCAAATTAAATATCAAAGAACAGAAAAATTGGATAAATATTCCAAACGATGAGCATAACTATAGTAAAAATATGTAATAATCATGAAAAACTGCGTGTAAAGTATAAATTTTCCACTTATTGAGAAACGTGACATTATATGACGTCATAACACTGGATCATCACTTAAAAATTAAATTTTAAAAAATTTAGAAAGAATTACGAAATAATAAGTACGTAAGAACCCGTCCGGATTCAAATGCAACGTTATGTCAAAATTTCAGAGGAAATGGTCCAATAGTTTCAGAGATTACCGGCTTTGAACAAACACACATTACATTTTTATTTATATAGATATACATATATATATATTATTGAAATTCAATTTTTCATCCTTCAACACTGAAATCAGGTTCGATAATGATAACTGCCATTTCCTTCTTTCATTTGTTTCGGTTTCAGTCAAAATGCTCGTCGAGTTTAAGTTGCAATCTGGTTTGCCTGAATTTAGCGATGCTATTTCCCTAACAATCGTACCTTCCATTTAATTTTTTCTCTCGAGGGATTCGTGCAAATTTGTCTCAAAACTTATTTTAAATTAAGATTCTTTTTCCTCTCTTTTTGGGTTTTAAATCCTGTTTCTCGATCCGGTCGCTCGACCCATAAGAGAGCGTGCCTGCACCCGATCCGGATGAAAATTCTTCCGCTCTTTCTCTCCGTTAAATGCGGCTCCTCCAAATGTCTTTTGTTACGAACAATCGAATTGTGACGCAATTTTTTTTGTCTTCGCCATATTGAATCTTTTCGAGAGAACTTGATGTAATTCTATTTTAATAGTTCTAATGCGAATATATATTTCCATTTAGGGATAGAACCAGGGGCGTAGCTACCCCCCGTATCAATGAGACATGTAAGCAAAAAAAAAAAAAAAAAATCTCGAAAATTTAAAGGGGCACCTAAGAAATTTTTAATACACTTAGGACTAGCTATGCCAGAGGATAGAACTCCGTGATTAACACACAGGACCGTAATTCTGAAGCACCGGTCCGCGGGACAACACGCGAAAATTGAAAGGATTTCGAGAGAGGGTTTGTTATTTGAAGGAAAAAATATTACTGCTGTGCGCTCGCGTCACCTTTCAAATGAACTCTCTTACTTCGATCAATCAAATGGGATTTAATGACTCCGTTTTGTGGTGCTATCTATGGTAGATAAAATGAACAATTAAAGTTAGTCCTTAACTTCGCAATTTTTTAAATTTCTATGAAAATATTAAATCAGCTAGTACTCAAGTAATAATAACAGGGGGAAATATGAAAAAAAAAATCAAGCAGATTTAAATTGAATTTCAGTCATTTTTTTTGTTTGTTTCAGAAGTGCAACATTGCGTAGTAGTGCTGTAAATTACAAAACTTTTTTTATATGAGGATTGTATTATTCATTATAAAATGTTTAAATTTCTTACTTAGTAGTTTATTTCGTCAATAAACAAGAGGAAGCATAAAATATAATGGATTCTTTTTATAGCAAAAACACAGTTCTTGAGACATCAGAGATTTTTATAATTGTTGTGATTTCTGGAAAAAATGTAGTTCCAACTAGTGACAAAATTAGAATGTGTTTCGTTGCAGTAATCTTTTTTTCTCAAATAAGTGATTTGTAGGTAAATAAAAAACGATATTGAGTCTGTTAAATTAAAATAATATAATTTTATATTTTCTTAAAAATCAACTCATTTATATAATTGCTCATTTCTATTCAGGTACATGTATATTTTCCAGAAACACATTCAAATTCATATATCTTTCAATGAAATTTTACATTAATTCGAATAACCTTACACTCAAATAAATAGTGTAAAAGTTTTTTTATATCGTTAAACTTTCTTTTTCAAAGGAGACCTCCCAACACCTTCCATAATCTATCTTAATTTCAATTTTGAAACAAAAGCAATTAATAATGATTATTTTTAAAAAAGTATTCGTAATACCTGGTATTTTTAGGAAAAATTTTGTTGCTTAAACGACAAAGGAAGTAAATAGAAATATGTAGTAATATATATAGTATATATATACATATATATTATTTTTAAATAATAAAGGAATACTTCTGAACTATAAATATTTCTAAATTATCTTTTTTATTTTTAGTTATCCTACTGCCGATAAAATTTTGCGCAATTTGTAACAAAATATGCATTTTTTCCACTAATCCTACAGCATTTTTTTTTCTCTGAACCAAACTTATTCAATAATCTCTTTGATTTTCTCGCAAGCATTCCATGAAATTAAAAAACGAGTAGAATATTTTTCATTAGTGCTTCCATCTAGTGCCGAAAAGCTGCACAGCGAGTTTTGTGAGGATCCCCGCACGTGTTTGACCGTGCAAGCCAATCATAATTGAATGAACAATTTCGTTATGCTTCTCCAATACAACTTCAAATTTTTGCTGACACAGCGCCCGCGATTCTTTTTCAAATCAGTTTGAAATAATTGGTGACAAAATGCGCAGAAATCATAATGTTATATGCGCGGGACATTTCTCGGAGTCTGTAGTGCGAAAGTCCATGTCAGGAGAGGTTGTTGAAGAGCGCGGTTTCTCTTTTCGGAATCAAAGCTACCTGTAAGTAAATTCTACTTTCAAACGTCATTATTTTTAATCATCCATTTACACTTGAAACGAAAGGTAAGAATATTTTATTGAGTTTAAAGAATCCAAACGCCAGCAATATGTGGATTTATGAATAAAATCTAAAAGAAGCGTAAATATTTTTTTAGAAATGTTTCTAACGCTTCGTCAGAGGAGCACCTCGTTAAGATATATTTAGTTTTCTATTATTTCTTTGAAGATGTTCCATTTCGGATGCTCGACGAGCACTTTACAAATATATGTATAAAGTATTTTATGAATGTTGTTGCAAAAAAAAAAAAAAATGGTCATTCCAATTGTTTTGAATGCATGTCGTTCATTGTTGTAAATATTTTTGATACATTCTATTATTTTCTAAAGGTTGCTGGGAGGAGAGATGTGTGCAACTTTGGATTTCTCTGGAATTGGAAGGATAGAAAAAAAGCATTCTTTCCGAAGTTCAGAGAATTTTTTGGGAGGGAAGAGTAATGTCGGAAACGGATTATGCCCCCGAAAAGTGACGATGGAATTCGGAGCCAAGAACTGTGTGTCGGTTGAATAACTCGAAATTTAACAATTTCAACGTGAGATTTATTGGAATTGCAATACACCCAGAAAAGGGACAATGCAATTCGGAGCCAAGAACTGTGTGTGGGTTGAATAACTCGAAATTTAACAATTTCAACGTGAGATTCATTGGAATTGCAACGGGGGACATTGTCGAATTGGCACTTCTCCACCAAATTTTGAAAAATCGCCAATTTGGTGCGTTTTTGCGTGTTGTGTTTCGGAGTTGCAACCCTACCACAACACGCAACGCCGGAGCAGGAAATTCAAGATGGCGGAAGGAAAATCAATAAAAAATAGCATTTTAAAGTTTAGAAACTGAAAATCGCTGCAAAAATCAGGCATTTAAAAATGGAAATAAATCACTTACCTTTAAAAAATGCTGCTTTTTCCGAGATTTACGATGACGATGAGTTGCCTACTGAAATTATACCAGTGTGCTACTGCATATTTCTGAGAGCACCTTCCAAAACATTTTTATTTTTGCATCACCAACAAAACGGTGCACCCGTATCCATATTACTCAATTCAAAACAAAACCCTTTCCTTACATTCCTAAACACATGATGGGTATCCTCTTTCACACTGGACAGAATTATGCAGTACCATTCAAAAACCACCATTCGCTTTCTTACCCGTTATTTCTCTCAATTCCATACTATTTCCACATTTCGGAGTGGCCGCGGTAGCCGAGTGGTATAGGTATCGGACTGTGGCTTGCCTTGTCACGAGTTCGAGCCAAGTACCACTAAAGACCCGCCGTGTAGGGCAGCGATGCACGTTAAATCTGTCGAGAGATGAAACGTCCTCCCGCTGGTGTGGTGTAGTAGCTAGGAGAGGGGGTGCCAGCTCAAGTGTCGTCCACGTCACATGACCATGGTTCAAAATTACGTGGTCCGTCGCCAAAAGCCCTCGTGTAGCTGAACAGTGCGACGTTAATATTCAATCAATCAATCAATCCCCATTTCGGACATCCATACGATGATCCAATCAAACCTTCTTTCATGCACCATTCTAAAACAGCTTTCTTTCCAAGCACAGGCAACTTGGCAAAAAAGTCTTTAACAATATTAATCTTAATTTTTCATGCATGCATTCAAAATAATCCTAACAGCATCGCTGGACATCATGGCAATCTTTTGAAATTTATGTGGAGAAAGAAATAAAAATATTACCTGCTAAAAGTAATTCCCAAAACGAAGCCGAACAGCTGACCCAACTGGAGCAAAAGAAATAACCGTTTCCTCATTAACGGAATTTTTAAAGTATTAAAAGCTTTCTGCTCATGCGCGAGAAAGACCGTTGAAAAATTAAACTGTTAAAATAAAACAAAAACGCATTACGAATGCGCTAACTTGCCGCGATATCGTTTAAACTGTTAAAATAAAAGAAATCTACTGCGCATGCACAAAATTTCGCCAAAAAGCGACTTCTTGACTGGAAAACAAATTCAGTAGGGTTACCAGATTTGGCGAGAAAACACTTGGCGCGCTAAGTGCCCGATTCGACAAATCAAACATAAAAAGGTGCCCAATTCGACAAATCAACCATAAAAAGGTGCCCGATTCGACAAATCAACCATAAAAAGGTGTTAATTAAAAAAAACAAATACATTTACCTACTTTAAGCACTCAACTACCACAGCGAAGAGGCACTGGAGACAGAGTAACTTTGAAAATTCTGATTGTAAGTTTTAGTATCGTGTTTATACGATGTTTTATCACGTTTTTTCCATTTCTTTTGACTGTAAATCCTGTACAAATATTTTTAAAAATGCTCTGATAATTTGAATGGTTCTGTTTATTATTTTTTTCTTGAATATTCTTATTCATTTAAAAAGCTTTGATATTTTAATCCTTCCTTCTTTAAATCACAGCTTTTTTTATCCTTAATATTTAATGAAAAAAATAAACCCGAAGAATTTTTACTTTTTGTACAGCACTAATTGCAAGTGAACAAATATCTAAAACAAAAAGACCATCATTTTGTTTGATTTTTTTTTTAATTTTACCCTCATATGAAAAATTTATTGTTATATTATCTACATTGATAACAAATTAAAAACAATATATTCTATGCGTGTTTGTTTGCATGTTTGTTTGTAGTTTTACTTTTCTCTGTGCTTATATGAGTTACAAATATTCGCTTAAACTTAAAAGAAAAAGTGAAAATTTTACTTTCAATTCTTATTCTAAAATAAGGAATTATCTTAAATTAAATTTGTTTGTTACAAAAACCAGAAAAAAAGAATTTATTTTCCTGTTCTTCAAAAAAAAAGCTTTATATTCGAAAATTTTATCAATCTTATTTTTATTTTATCTTTGGGATAAAAAAAAGACCAATAATTTTTCGAACTATGAAAGAACAAGCAAGAATTTCCTCCCTAAAATAGCATTTCAATAAAATATTTTATTCAATCACAACTATGAAAATAAAGCATGGATATAAATATTCAAATTATAACCACCGAAAATTGAATAAAAAGCCGTGCGAGGAAAGAAATGTGTAATAACAATCTAATTTCATGTTTATTTTTTGCGGAATAATTTTTTTATAAGATCCCTTTTATTTCGTAACATGTTCGAAATGCATCGCATAAAATTTTTTTTAAAAAAAAAAAAAAAAACTCCTCCAATCTTTGGTACAATAACGAGATTTGAAAACTTAAAAAAAAACTCATTGCAATATAAACAGATTTTATTAAGAATAGTTGATGTCTTTTCAGTATTAAAAAGGGATTTTTGAACACTGATAAAATAATCTCTGAGGCATAAACAATTTTGTTTTATTCTTTTCCTTTTTCAATGCACACTGTTATCTGTAATACGTTATTATTTTGTTGACAAAATGAATATCTTGTAATGTAACTTCTTCCTTTGTATATTTTATACGATGAATAATTCATTTCTTTCAATTTCCTTTTTCAAGATTCAGTATAAAAGCGTAGCTTAGTTTCCTTACAATAACTTTTTTTAAAAAAGTACTGCAATTTGGGACTTTAAAAAACGCCGTTTCACTAATAGATATGTTTCTTGTTGCTAAAGGTACATCAACTTTAAAATAAAAAAAAGCATCTTTCAAAAAGCATTGTACTCTAAGTGTTCCTTTTGTTTGTATTTAAATTGGAATTATACAGAAGGTCGTTCACACTATATGAAAACAATTTTGATAGTTAATTTCCCTCAATAACACCTATTTTTAACACGCTTTTATAAGTTTCACTTGAATGTAATGGAATCGTTGAACCGATTTTTACCCACTTTAAAAGGTCATATTAATTCGAAATTTTGCACACTTGTCAAGGACCGATGACAATATACTTATTTCATAACTTTGTTTCATTGTCTTGATCAGGATCCTTAAAAATAAGGATAATAAGGATTCCGAGATTTGACGACTAAATCATTATATCCTTTCCAGATTTGACGACTAATTGCATAAACCATTTTCAGGTATGGTGACTAATTCCATAAATCACTTCCAGGTTTGGCGACTAATTCCAAATTTAGCGACTAAAAGATTAAGGTGCAACCCTAAAACCGCAAAAAGGGAAATAAAAAAAAAGACTCGTGCATGTGAAAAATAATATATGTTCTAACTGCTAAATATTTTTATTTTAATAAAGCAATATGTTTAGAAGTGTGATGATACGAATTAACGTTATAGCAATACATTTAAAAGGTCATAATACTATTGACATTTAATATTTCTTCTTAACAAACTTTTGTTAGTTAGGCCTGTATCTATAGAGATGAAATCTTTGAAATATAGCGATATGGGACTCATACAAAGCCCATTAATATCCATTGAAGAGCAAGACTAATTCCATCAGCCAGATAATTCCGGCTCCAATTATCAAACTCAAGGATAAATTTAACAAAGAATAAATGATAGTTTTAAAAACTAAAAAGACAGGTTTTTATTGTAGATCGAACTGAAAAATTAACAATAAATTATAGTTTTAAAAAAACTAAAAAACATACTTTTATAGTGTGAATCAAACTAAGAAATAAAAAAATAACTCTTAATATAGGAATAAAATGATTAACGAAAAAATTAATGACATTGTGGTAAAAGCGTGGGGCCTTTGTACTACATTTTTACACTAACTCAGCATTTTGGAGAACTAGTAAGAAATTATAACAATTAATATATAACGCCCCACGCTTTTATCCCAATGACATTAATTTTCGCGTTAATCATTTTATTCTTATATTAAGAATTATTTTTTTACTTTTTAGTTCGATTCACACACATTATAAAAGCGTGTTTTTTAGTTTTTTTAAACTATAATCTATTTGTGGCAATTTGCTGCTATTTGATAGCGACGATTTTTGACAAAAGCTCTAGCTTGAATGCTTCATGAAAGTAAACTTTTTCTTAGTACTGCCATGCAAATTGTACTCCATTACCCTTGAACCGCTTTCCAAAGTTCGTTCAGTGTTCTTGTACGTCGTATTCCTAAGGCTCGTTTTAATAAATCGAACGAACAAAAGTCCATTGGAGGAGCTTCAGGTAATTTTACAGGTATATTCCTTAGCTAAATAGCAGGAGTTGACTTAGACGTGTGACTAGAGGCTTTTTTTTGTTCATATGAAGTTCATCTTCATTAATGTCTTTACTGACATTACTGTACACTGAATGAACTTTACTGTACACTGACGAAGCCATATAGTACGGCCCCATTACCTCCAGTTTAGTAATGGAAAATTTATTTTCTCTTTTAGTACAGTCACTTAAATATACCCATACCTCATGGAGTTTTATTACAAATTTCCATTTTTCAGCAGCTATGTGTTTTTTTCTCTACAATTTGCTTTTCTTTCAGTAATATGTTTTAAAAAAGGAAACAAACTTTAGTTTTAAAGATCTGCTTTAACTTTAAATCCTTATGGATGACTTTAATTACAGCTCCGGAAGACATTCCGACGGCCGCTGTAGCCGAGTGGTATAGGTATCGGACCGTGGCTTCCCTTGTCACGAGTTCGAGCCAAATACCACTAAAGACCCGCCGTGTAGGGCAGCGATGCACGTTAAATCTGTCGAGAGATGAAACGTCCTCCCGTTAGTGTGGTGTGGTAGTCAGGAGAGGGGGTGCCAGCTCAGGTGTCGTCCACGTCACTTGACCATGGTTCAAAATTACGTGGTCCGTCGCCAAAAGCCCTTTTGTAGCTGAAGAGTGCGACGTTAATATTCAATCAATCAATCAACCGGAATGCATTCCTAGCTTCAATGGAATGAGTCCTTCATTCGGCGAATTTTTTTTTTTTTTTTTAGGATCGGTCTTTTTTGATAGTTGCCTGCGTTTGAACAGTCTTAGGATAAAGTTTCGTGGACATGTTTTCATTTTTACCTTCTGCTAGACGCTTTTCCCTTTGAAATTCAATATACCGTATAAAGCGCACCTATGCCTTCAAGCTGCAATTTTTAATTTTTAGGTATATTCGCCGTATAACGTGCATTCCCTTTTTTTGCAAAGAAAGATGAAAAGTACGTATGCAATACTCTTATCTTTTGATAACATTAAATCGACATATTATCCCAGGCTTTTGAAAAAATAGTATATTTCTAGAGCTACAACACTTTAAGTTCATGACATATATCATTTTTTTTTAAACAAACAGAATTTCGATGTATGTAAAACTCTATTTTTTTATGCTCTCATTTCTCCTTTTATTCTTAAAGTTCTCATTTTTATACCCGGCGTATAACGCGCAGCCGTAAATCTCGATCTTATTTTTTGTAATCAAAGTACACGTTATACGCCGGATTTTACGGTATTATAAATACCTTTGATTGAAATGCAATGACCGAAATTTTTACCGGTCTTTTTAATTTGTTGATACGAATATTTCTCCTTGGGAAAGCTTTGAGCCATACCACATTTTTAGGAACCATTTTAAAATAAATCTTTTATTTTACATTCCAATCAAAAGAAAGCATTAGCAGACGATTATTCTGAACTTGCAAAATTTTTATCTCAAAATGCAAACGAGAAAATGAATTAAAAAATCGCTTCCAAGAAGTGTGAACGACTTTCTGTATTTACCTAAACTTAGGACTTTAATAATATCTGCATTCATATCAATAATATCGCTTTCGATTTTCGCAAACGAATTGCTTTAAAAGTTCTTACGTTGGAGTGGTAAAGAAGTTTGGTGAATAGTTTTCCAGCTTAAGTGCAATTCTCCTGTCTTGACCGTGTCTTAAAAATTACGAGGTCCTATTGAAAAATTTTTTCCTTTAAATGTTTCCTGTCATTCCCCCCCCACACACTGTTTTTTCGTGTGTCTGTGTGTGTCTGTGCGATGCATTTGTATTGGATAATTGTATTATTTTTTATGTATTTGTAAGAATTCTGGAATAATGCATAACGCTTTTCCTTTTCCTTGCTCTTTTTTATGTTTTATCTTTTTTGCGGCATATTTTTGTATTATGTAATTACGTATGTATATCATGCAGTTACCTTTAATTTGTATTGCGTAATTTTACTATGTTCTGCTGTTAAAAATGTAAACTTTGATTTTCTTTCAATAAAGTCTGGAAGTGGGGGTGTTTGTTTCCCGGGGGTCGGTTTGTAACTCAAAACCCTCTTCGGTTGAGCTCAGTTGCCTTGGGCATTCTGCCAATAGCCTATGACATTTGGAAAAATTAAAATTAGCATGAGTGATAAGGAATTAAATAATGGATTTATTTACGTCACACCAATTCATTAACATTTTATGTAGAAGTTACGCCTACTATTGATTAATGCAATTCCTCAGAAAATGTCCTTTTGGAGGGAGGAGGCAAACACCAACGATCTTTCTGGTGTTTCCAAAAAGACTTCTTTCTACTCCGTGGTTGGGGCTGTTCCTTTTTTTACAATCAGGGTTCCAGGTGGCACGTGTGTGCGGCCGTTGGGTTTCTAATGGCCTTCTCTCTCTCTCGATTGACGAAGGGATGTCAGCAGAAAAAAAAAAAAAAAAACCCTCAATATTTGAAGGGTGGGCGAGTGGACGTGAACTGTGCCATACCATATGTATAAGGAAGCCGATTTTTCAGCTTTCGGGGAGGAAAATGTTACAAGGCCCTGTGTTGGGAATTAAGCCTGTTCAGACCTACGGGAGGTCCATCGCTACGAAACCCATATGTAGGAGATCCTGCCCGTGAGTTAATCTTAAACCTGGTTTGGTTTGCGTATTGTTTTTATCTCGTAACCTGTCACGCCCGCTGTCGTTTTTATTTCGAATATATTTTCCTCAGCTGGCTTCAGCGCGTTTGTTCACTGTCGTTTTTATCTCGGATATTTTCTGTTTTAAAATCTTGAACCTGGCTACAGCGCGTTTGGTCAGCGTTTTTATTGGATATTTTCTGTTTTAAAATCTTGATCTAGCTTCGGCGTTCTAGAGTGCCGTTGCTCACTAGAATACTTTCAGTCTAATATTTTAACTTGGTAATTTAAATTATTAAGTTTTTGGTTTTTACCATTAAATCCATAAAAGTTTGATTCCAGTATTGAACAACACCCACACACAATACCAGTTTATACCCCATATATATTTATATTTATATTACCCTGTTTCTTAGAAATGTTTATAATGAAACATTTGCACTCACTCATTCACAATGAATTATTTTTCTAAAAGCATAATTTGCCCATTACAAAAACCATTTATAACCATGTTCTTTAAATCATTTTAGTCTACACTCTCTTTCTGTTGTATGTAATGGGTTCATGACAAAAACATAGTAGATTCGAGTGTCGTATTTTAACAGATCAACGAATGGGGTCCAATAAGTATGCTAAGTATGCCAGGGCTCAAAGTCTTCAAGTTGGAGAGTGGTCTGGAAGTTAACAGAGTTGATTACTATCCGAGACGTTGTACTCATCATTTGACTGTGAAATGAAGCACGTAACGTTAATTAATTATCGATCACACAGTATCTTGCATTTGGATTTTTGTTTGTTAAGAGGGATCAGTATCAATGATTGAACTGTATATACTGAAACACTCTACGTATGTTATTTTCTCTGCAGCAGTACTCTCCTTGTCAGAAAATTGAGTTTTTTAGGCAAAGTTTTTAAAAATGCGTGAACTTAAAAATTAAGTTTATGGCCACCATACAAGTGTGACCAGGGTTACCAAACTGGTGACTTTATTGCCCTTGGCGACAAATTTGGTGAAAAATAGATACCATCAAGGAATCACCGTAAATGCTCTAGGATGGCTATGTAAAGAATCTTTGAAACAAAGATCAGTTCAGTTCGGAAGAAAGTTTAGTCAAGCTAAGATCTTATCCGTTGAATGTGAGAAGACAGAGCAGGGGGTTGGGAACTTATGGCACCCATGCCCCATTTGGCACATGGCACAATTCTCAGTGACACTCTATACTACTCTACACATTTATTAATTTTGAGTGGATGAAAGTCGGTATTTAACAAACATCTTTTTTGAATTATGGACATTTTCAAAATTACGAAAAAAATCTGAAAGATATCTCTTAAGATAAATCAAAAGCTACTTTGTTAATTATTGAATGTCATTGCTAGAGAAATTTAATTCCTTGAAGAGAGAAAATTGCATGTACTCTCTGCTTTCCGCCTTTAGTTCTACATATCTAAGTAAAAAAATCTTCCTTAAATGAAAAGTATTTTGAATTCACACAAAAAGCTGTTTAACAACTGAATGTTCAGAATCGTGTCAAATTAAAAGGTCCACATTATAACGTCTGATATTGCGATATGAAGTAGAGTGCTGCAGAGACAAGACTCGCGTTAAAACATTTATTTTTTTATTGAAAAATATTGAAGAGGAATATTTATATTTTATTCTGCTTATATATATTTCTTATTTTAATAATTTTTTTAAAAGATGTATAATATACACTCATGGAAAAAAAGTAACGCATCAAGAAATAATTGCGGGATCGTAACGAAACTTGGCTTGAAGGTACATGTCAGAAAGATATACAATTTATTAGAAATACCACATGATTGCGCATTACCTATAGAAGGTAGAGGGCGTTTACCGTCGTTATCCATGGAGTATAAAACAGGTAACAAAAGCTTGTTTGAGTGTACTGAATCGTTTGCAAAGGAAGAGCTGAGGTAGACATGCCATTACGCCGTTTTCGAAGACAATATAAGCAACTGTCGCATTTTAGGAAGTGGAGAATCATCGGCATGATAGAAGCTGGGTGGTCAGCTAGGCGAGTAGCTCGTCAAATTGACCGCTCTGATTGCGTTGTGAGGAGGTGTTGGGACCAGTAGATGCAAGAGATGTCATTTACAAAAGACCAGACTCAGGACGCCCTCGACAAACTAGTCGTCGAGAAGACCGCCACATCGTAAGAAAAGCACGCGTACATCCAACTGCTTCATCGACCACCATCCAGGCACAGGTAGCACCTTCACTAGCCCATGTGTCTTCTCGAACCATACAAAAGCGCCTGGCTGAAGGGCATTTGAGATCACGGCGCCCATTATGTGTGCTGCCCTTGACGTGCACTCATCGATGTCTCCGTCTGGAGTGGTACCGCGCACGAGAAAACTGGGCTGCAGCGGAATAGAACCAGGTTGTCTTCTTTTTAGCGACGAATCCAGATTCAATCTCAGATGTGA
>BMAU01005852.1:0-39424 GCA_019973935.1 Trichonephila clavipes
ATTTTATCTATTTAACCGGTTTATTCTAATTTTAATAAGTTTAATTTGCAATTACAAGATGACAGCATAAATTTTATTAAAACAAGGTCCATGTCCACAATTTGACATACCTGTTATTTATCACGAAATATGGGATATCGTGAGAAAATTTTTAATTACTTTTCCTAATGAGAAGGAGTTTCAGTATGCTTGTCAATCTCTAAAACAGAAAAAGAAAGGGGGAGACAAGGTCTGAACACTACTAACTGAGTAGATTTAGGGTTAAACCTGACACGATTGATTCCAAATGTTGAAAAATTCTTATTGAAGCATCAGATTTATTCCTCCGTTTAAAAGCATTTGTTTGATGCTGAGTTATTTTATGTATTAATAAAATTTTAATTTAATTAACATGTTCCTATGTTTTAGAGACTATACTTCACTTCAGTTACAAATTTAAATCATTTAAAGTAAGATCTATATACCAGCTGTCAAAAAGACATTTAAATTGGTAAATTTGCAAAAGTTCAATATTAAGTAAGCAGGGGTCTACTTCAAAACGAAAAACATGGCAGGAGGTCTATGAGACGAAAAGGTTTGAAAACCTCAGTTCTTAATGAAACTTCACCCCCTCCCCCTCTACAAACGAAATGATATCCCACAGATGGAGAACTCTTTTTTTTCCCCTCCGTTTCGCCCTGAGCGGAGCCCCCCTCCCACTGTCTGACTGCCGAAGCGATCAGTTAAGGCAAAACAAACCAGTTCCTCGAAATGGTCTCTATTTCTCCCCGTGGTGTAGAAAACCTCTAATCCATGAAAAGAGCGTGCCTACTAAATTTCAAGTTTGTAGGTCTAATAGTTCCAAAACGGGAATACAAAACAAAAAGTATAAGGCAAAAGAACTGAACATTTTTATGAGGCAGAAACAATAGATGTTAAAGAACACTATAGTGTTAAATTTCTGAAGAATATTGCTTGTTCAAATAAGTTTCTTTCTGATAAAGAAGAAACTTATGAAATTGACAACAGAAATATTGTGTTCAAATTGCCCAAACCACAATCTGTTGGTGCTTCAGAGCGACAATGTATGCAGCTCACTTTTGGAACCAGTTTTTTAAATTATAGTGTTGAATGAAAATACGTGTAATTCATTAATAATTTGGCGCATTGCAAATTAAATA
Organism: Trichonephila clavipes; assembly: GCA_019973935.1. Taxonomy (NCBI): domain Eukaryota; kingdom Metazoa; phylum Arthropoda; class Arachnida; order Araneae; family Nephilidae; genus Trichonephila; species Trichonephila clavipes. Next base: position 1,161 of record BMAU01005852.1, read on the forward strand.
GTTGCATGACAAATCAATATGTCATCTAATATTGATTCTTTTATTCAATTCATGCGCGTATGTTTGTTTTCTATTGATTACAGAGCAAAACTTAAGTTCAGGGGAAAGGCCCTAGGTACAAAGACATCATTGTACCTTGGGCCATATTAGAATTTTTTTAAAAACCTTTTATTTCACAGAATTTATTATTGTAAGTACTTATATTAACTCCTATTGGATGGTAATTAGTTAATGATGAATGTATATCAGTTTCACCTTTTTAAAGAGGCCAGTGGTTCTGTTTTTGTGCATTGAAAAAAACGTGGCTCTAGGTACACAGGTCTCCCCTACTGTAACAGTGTCAGACATGAATTTCGTCTCCAAGTCATTGTACTTATGTTGCCTATTGAGCATGTGCTGCCGAGAAATTGCCACGTAACTTTTTTTCTTCTCAGAAAGTTCCAAAACTGTGGTATTATATTTGAAAAACTTGTACAAATCAAACTTTCCTTAAGAAAAAAAATGTTTGTATTTAAAATCAGCCTTTTTATATAATTTTTTTCCTCTTTTTAGACATAGGCCACAGCTGTGATTAACATGTTGGCTAGAATGGAAAAAAAGAAAGCTTTCAAAATAAGAGTATCATTTTCTTTTAAAGAATTCACTTTTTAAAAACTCATTGGCATTATCCCACAGTGGACGTGTGTTTTGAAATTTTCTAATCGTATGAGCTTCAGCTGCAAGATAAGTTTTCTCGGTTTTGAACACTAAACCTACCAGGAAGGATAAACAACCTTCTTTCTGTAAAGTTATCAGAACATTTTATTAAAAGTATTTATCATTACGGTGCCGGTTCGATAGCGGGAGTAACGGCGCCAAGTTGTTTATGTTCGCCAAGACGGGCGATAACATTACGATACAGTTACCTTAATATTTTTATCATCTGTCGACGTGGTTGCCATGGGGATAACGTATATCAGAGATTACTTTTATTGGTTTTTCCCCACGGTAACCCTATTAATTTCATACGAATTTAATGGACTCCTTTTAAAATTTAACCGTTTTCAGAGTAATTGTTCATTGTCTTCTGTTTTATTTTGCGCTATTTTCAAATGCGGATATTTCTAAAACGAGCGAGTACTAGAATATTTTTTTCTTAAAAGAATAAGTGTTGTGCTTTTAATTATTGCCATAAATCGTTTATTTTCGTTTTAAAAATGCTTCTTTTTTTACGTTCTTTGTTCGATGAAATTCGTTGAAGGAACTTGCAGTGCAAGTTTTATATTGCAAGCTTTCAGTACTATGTAATACAAAAATGCAATTATCACTATGTGTAATAATCGTAATATTCATTATTTATAATTGTTTCTTTTAATATTTATCATTAAGTTATTTATGTATGACTATTTTTGTTGTTTATTTACAGAGACATTCAGAAATCATGTTATAATGAAAATAAAGATAATGCTGTTAGAGCAGTACCTTTCAGCAATTTTATTTAATAATTAAAAATGTGTGTGTGTCGATAAATACACTAATTGCTATTTAGATGCTAACAGTTTCATGCTTTTGTTTTGATAGATATTTTATGTTTTTAATTATTTATTAAAAAAAATTTTAATGTAAAGTTTAGTTAAGGCTTTAATTGTAAACGTAACATATTATACCTGAAGATTGTTTGAAAAAGAAAATAGATTCTACGTATGAGAATACAATATTGCTTTTATCATATTTTTTCTGCACTCTGTAAAAAAACTAAACTCAATGGCGCAACAGCCCATGTGGGCCAAGGCCTACTGTGCCCATCTTGGCTTTTGTGACCTTGGGCACTGAGGTGCATGAGCAGATGTTCCAGTCAAGTGGTCAGTCTGACACAACCCCGCCCCCCAGTATTTAGATCCTAAACAAGTTTGGTACTCATTTATTGACCCACTGAAGGGATGCAAGGCTGATCCGACCTTGCCCAGCCCGGGATTTTGAACCTCAGACCTGTAATATGTAAATGCGATGTGCTGCCACTCGCCACACATCCCACTCTACAGTGTAATTTAAAGCAGTTTTAATTCTATTTTTTTTAACAAAAAAGGAAAAGTGTTTATTTTGTTAGTAAGAAGGCATTAGTTTGAAGTTATTATCTTAAAGCTTAAAAATCCAATTAAAATTAATCTGTTAAGATATAAAAAGATGATATAAATTCTTTAGTTGATGAAATACTTTGTAAAATGTTTAAGTTCATCTTTAAATTGATAAATTTTTTCCCCATATAAAATGTGCTCAATTTTTTTATACCGGTGATGTTATGATATATATATGAAATGCTTCCTCCAAAAAGTTTTGTATTTTGTAAATTATGGCATAGTCATGCCAAATGGATGAGAAAGCTTGATGGTTGATTCATCTTGTATTATTTTATGTAGGACATATTAACAAATATAGATAACATATAACACATACACAAATCTTCTCTATTTATAACATACACACGAACAGTTTACTTGGTGTTCACCAAGCAGCTTAAATCTTCGTGAATATTCTAGTCTTTATACAAAATGATGCCAACTGAGAGTATATAACTCCGAATTTAATTATTACATGAAGTGCAAAGTTTTGGAGGACTCAGAATCATTGTAGATAAAAAAGCCGTCAAGGGATGAGTAATGTGAATTATTACATAAATATATATACCAGAAGTGGAGAACCTTTTTACCATTAAATACTGCACGTAAATTAAGTAATAATAAAGAAGGCCCCACAGGTTGATGTACCTATAAATGCAACTTTCATCGAAATTATCGTTTTTGTATACATTTAACAACTTGGCGCATTATGTGGAAATATTAGTTAAAAACAAATTTGTTTACTTATTATTTGACATAAAAAGTTATAATGTAAAATATTTTTGTATTTGCATAAGAGTAAAAACTTGTTATAACATTAATAATTGATTATTATTATTTTATAAAATTATTAACTTCATGTACAACGGTTGTAACTTTTTGTATTTCACTGTTGGTATTTTTATTTATGTAAGCAAACACACATATATTTGGATCAAGCTTCATAACCTGAAGCCTTAATTGATTCTTTAAATAAGCACGTGTTGCACTAGGTGGCATTCTAACATTTGAAATGTGCATTTGAACTATTCCCTTGAGCAGTTTTTGAAACATACATTTATTCATGCTGTTCCTCATTTAATTCCATTGATTTGCAAACTGTTGTAATTTTTGTAACTATATAATAATTAATGCAAGTGTTAGCTTTTATAAAGGCCACCCAAGAAACTAATGGAAGCCGCAGGTTTCCCATCTCTGATAAGTACACACAAACATTGTTTGTAAACAAACAAACAAGTTGCACACTAGGTTGCCATGAAAAATGTTTTGTTTCTTTTTTTTTATATCTGCTGGAAAATCTACATTTTGTTTTGTTTTTAAATAATGTTGCTTCTGGTCACACATGGAGAATGGAAACATTTTGCTATTTTGTGTCAATTTTTCACAATTACTTAATTTATCATTATCATAACTCTATTGTTCTGAATGAAACGTTTGAGATATGAGGAGTGAGGAAAAAAGAAAGAAAAAAATTAATACCTGTAAATTCAAAATATTTCTTTGCCAAAAAGCTAAAAAACATTTGTAAAATTATCAAATAAATATTTTGTAATTTCATTTAACTTTACTTTCTCACTTTTAACTTGCAAAACTTAAGCTGAAGCATATTTTCCATTTCAAGCATTTTTGTATGGGAACCTGTTGTTAAGAGTATATATAGTTTCTAAAATTATCCATCATTTTTATTCAAACTAGTATACTTTAGAGTATGATTTTTGTGAACATCTCTGCATTATTGATCTTGATGAAAAGGTTGTCCTAATAATGCTTTTTCTTGCTTTAGTATCATTTACCTCTTGAAATACATTGGTTACTGCTAAACATTCCACTGCTTAGATGTGACAGGAAAGCTTTGGAAATCATATCTGAGTCATTCATCCCCCTAAATAATTAAAGTTTTTGCCATTTTTCTAAAAAAAAGTTTTGAGTGGGAAAATTTAAAAAATATTTGAAATTTAAGGGGTTTTTTTTATTTAAAACAATTAAAATACGTTATAAACAATTACATAATTTAAAAAAAAAAATTGTTACACTATTGTGCTGCAAATTCTTTTATTCGCCTATCACATTTCAAGTCTTTGGGGAGATCAGTATTAATATACAAAGAAGTAATAAATAATCAAGCCTAGTATTTATCATTGTTCTATATTTGTTTTCTATGTAGGGCATTTTAGAGAACACACGCTCCACTTCACATCTAGTAATAGGGAACGTTAGAAAAATGGTATACAACGTTCATGAGTGTATGGTATCAGTTTGTTTTAGATAAGTTTTCAATTGAACAATTTCATTTACTAAAGTTGGTCTGCGTCATCTGATTAGTAAACAATAATAGCGTGTGCATCTCCAGGTCAACGTTCTTCTTACTTTGATCTTGCAAATCCATCAAAAATTTTAATTTCTTACTATATTCTATTTAAATCAAGGATTAGCTTGCCTAATGCAACACACACACAATAAGCGTATCTCTTTTAAATTTTTCTATCCCATACACAGCTTTTTCTGTGGATATATCTGCAAATTTTGAAATAACCCGTCTCTTGTTCACATCGCTATGTTCTGCTTCTATACTAGGACTTAATTTTTTGGCTGCATCTTGATACGCCTTTAGTGATTAATGTCCTAAATTGCTTATAAACGTTTTAAATGACATAATTAACTTATAACCTTCACAGATGTCCAAACCAGGAGCCTGTAATTTTTTGATAACTGAATTAAATCTTTGTAAAATTTCTTCCCAAAATATAATTAATATGGCAGTTTCAAATTTTGTTAATTTATTAAATAAATTTACTGCCTCTTTTCTAAAATCAATTTCCTCATTTCATTGTCACTAAATGTCTTAAGAATATTCATATTACCATAATGATCTTTTAAGGCTTCAACAGTGTCATAAAGACAAGATCATTTGGTCTGACAAACTTTTTAAGGTAAATTTCGGTTTAATTTCGCGATTTAGAAGTTCTCACCAATGGGTCGAAGCAGAAAATAAAACTTATATTTGTTACAATAAACCAGATGTTTTCAAATTTTTCATCTCGTAGACCCCTTGCCATGTTTTTCGGTTTGGGGGTCACCCCTGCTTACCTAATATAGAACTTTTATAAATTATCAACTTAAATGTCTTTTGATAAAAAGGTTCTCCACCTCTGTGATAGGATATTCGATAAATGCTTCAGAGGTGATGCTATATGACAATCATTTTTCATAAGCATGTATTTTTCTTATTAAATTCTAATATATTAAGGGAGTATATTACTATGATGTTAAAACATTAATGTGATGTATATGGGATGATTTATATAAATATATTGAAAATAAAGTATAAAATAATGTAATGAAATGTTATTTATTATAAGGCATCTATTGCATTATATCAGCACCTTTATAACACAAATATCTCTGCAACAAGAGCCCATCTGCTTTCTTTTAAAATTCTTGTTCAGCACTTTAAAATCATTGAGGGTTGTGTACTTTTATTGCAAGAAGCAATATCATTTTTTCACAGTGTAATTGGACAAATAAAACAATGTAAAGCCTATGCAAATAAGGTGATTATTTTTTTAGTATGAGAAGTAATGTTGCAGAGTAACATGAAAAATTTTATTTTCCCTCCAGAGTATAATGGAATTAAACATTTTTCTTTCCTTTTCAGTGAAAATATTACATTTAAAAGGTGGCTGTAGAGCATAAAAAAAACAATTTTATTCGCTTAAGCACACCTGTGGTATTCATAAGCCATTAGTAATATGGTGATCCCTGAAGTAATTTTGAATTTTACTCTTTCTAGAGAGCTTTTGGAATTGTATTTCAACAATAATAAATGAATTACTTACTCTTATTCCTATAATGTGTGTTGCTTTTTGATTGAAATTGGCCTTTGATATACAGGTGAGAAATTGCATTTATCATTTGAGCATAGTTGTATTTTTGAGATCATCACCTTTTATTACAGTGCTTATCATGAATAAAGTAGGTTTCATTTAAAAATGCCATAAAATGGAATTTGAAAAAGCATTAAAGAATATTTCACTTTCCTGATTGAAATTACCATTGTAACCGAGATAAGCCTAATATAATCAAATAACATATTTTATTTTCTTAATTTTCATAGATAACTAATGTACATCACTCTTTGAAGCAAGTTGAGAGCTGTTTCCTGTAGACGTTCAAACTTGAATCACAGTCAACCACAGTGAGTTTGCATCCAACTTTTAGAATATGAGAATGTTGCAACTATGACTCTTTTACTGTCATGTGGCCTCTTCATTCCCTAGGTAAATTTATTAAATTTATTCAGTGATGAAATATCAATGTATCTATTTTCTTCTTGTAACCATGTTTGCTAATTCTTGCATGAATTCTTCTATATATATTATTCTGTTCATAGAAAAATGTCTATCGAACAAATGTTGGGTAGTGTCATTCAAAATTTTAAAACCTTAGGAAAATTTTAAAAATTCTCTTTATTGAAATATCTTTGTAGTTTTAAAAATCTTCTGTGTGTTATATACTATTTATAATGGTTAGAAATGTGTTGTGCATCACAATAGCTCTCTTTTTAATTTTAGTCAAAAATAATTCAAATGAATCCCTTAATTGCTGATTAAATTTCTCCATTTTTTAACATAGTACGCGTGTTCAGTGTATTGGGGAAAAGGAAAAGGTACAAATAAGCAAATTTTTCTCTAAAATAAGTAAATTCTTCGCGAAAACTGTCAAGGTTATTTTATTGCATTCAAAAGCCTTCAGAATAGTTTTACTGATATCAGCACAAAGAAAATTATATTACAGAAAGTCGTATATATATGTCTTGGGTACTCGACACAGCGGTTGAGCTAAATGGTTGCGTACGTCAATGGCAGTTAAGAGATGAATAATCAAACACAAGTAAAATAAAGGCCTTGTAATACTTCCCCTCCCATTTAAATTTTGCATGTTAATTGATTTTTGGGAACTATGATTCTATACATACCCCCATTCGATTTCTTCTCCAAATAGGTATTCATATTGAATCATGATAGTCCTCAAGTTCCCTATAATATTGTTTTTGTTGACCAGGTGGTAATTATAAAACATTTTGGTATATTTTCAGTAATGATAATTTAATGTACGTTTTAGATTTTGATTTTTTTCAACAAAAATGCTATCTAAAAACCAACTAAACTCACCAGATATCAAAATAAAATTTCTTGGATGATCCTTCATTTTATGCTAAGCTCTGATATCCAGCCGAATTTTCTTCATGAATTTTAATGTAAATTAAAAATTTTGCTTACATTTTCAACAAGTCATTTTTTTTTCTTTTGCAGAATTGTAATTTGATATTCTGAACAAGAGTACAAGACCCATTGTCTTCATTATAGATTTTAAAGAGACATTTATGTAGTCTCATGTCAGAAAAATCTGGTATTTGTGAAATTAGCAAAATGGCCTTCTCTCTCTATGATAATTCAAGACATTCACTTATTTCTAATAAAAAGTCTCATGTTTGTGAAATATGCAACAAGGCTTTCTCTCAAAGCAGTCATTTAAAAGAACATTTGCGTGTTCATACAAAGGAAAAGCCTTATGTTTGTGAAATATGCAACAAGGCTTTCTCTCAAAACAGTCATTTAATAGCACATTTATTTGTTCATACAAAGGAAAAGCCTTATGTTTGTGAAATGTGCAACAAGTCTTATGCTGTAATTAGCCATTTGAAAGCACATTTACTTATTCATACCAAGGAAAAGCCTCATGTTTGTGAAATATGCAGCAAGGCTTTCTCTAGAACTAGCCTTTTAAAAGTACATACGCGTATTCATACAAAGGAAAAGCCATATGTTTGTGAAATATGCAACAAGGCTTTCTCTCAAAACAGTAATTTAATAGCACATTTACGTGTTCATACAAAGGAAAAGCCTTACATTTGTGAAATGTGCAACAAGGCTTTCTCTCGAAGCGATACTTTAAAAGCACATTTACGTGTTCATACGAAGGAAAAGCCTTATGTTTGTGAAATGTGCAACAAGGCATTCTCTCAAACTCACCATTTAAAACAACATATGTGTATTCATACAAAGGAAAAGCCGTATGTTTGAAAAAATATTCAACAAGCCTTTCTCTAAAAGCAGTGATTTAAAAACACATTTACACATTCATACAAAGGAAAAGCCTTATGTTTGTGAAATGTGCAACAAGTCTTTCTTTCAAGCTTCCAGTTTAAAAAGACATCTGCGTGTTCATACTGAGGAAAAGCCTTATGCTTGTGAAATGTGCAACAAGTCTTTTTCTGGAAGTTGCGATTTAAAAGCACATTTACGTATTCATACCAAGGAAAAACCTTATGTTTGTGAAGTGTGCAACAAGTCTTTCTCTCAGATTAGCAATTTAAAAGCTCATTTACGTATTCATACCCAGGAAAAGCCTTATGTTTGTGAAATGTGCAACAAGTCTTTCTCTCAGACTGCCCATTTAAAAGCACATATGCTTGTTCATACCAAGGAAAACCTTATGTTTGTGAAGTGTGCAACAAGTCTTTCTCTCAGACTGCCCATTTAAAAGCACATGTGCTTGTTCATACCAAGGAAAAGCATTATGCTTGTGAAATGTGCATCAAGGCTTTCTCTCGAAGTGATAATTTAAAAGCACATTTACGTGTTCATACGAAGGAAAAGCCTTATGTTTGTGAAATGTGCAACAAGTCTTTCTCTCAGACTACCCATTTAAGGTAGCCGACTACGTTCGGAACCATGATTTTCAAAAGCGCATAAATGGGTCATTTTCATGATATTTAATGTCACTTATATTAGAATATATGCACAAAATTGTTTCAGAGACATTTTGGTAAAAAAAATTTATTTAAATACAATTTTTTGGCAAAAAATTAGCTTAGAATAATCTTTTTTCCAAATGTTCTCCTTTTGTGAAAAATGTTTCTATTAGAATAATATTTTGCCTGTAGATATCTCAGACCTCTGTTCAGAGGCTCAACTAGAATTTTTGAAATACATAACTTAGAAGTGGGTTTATTCATATTTTACGACAACAGAGGGAAGCAATTTTAAGAAAAAAACGCCGATAATTATTTCAATTGATTGTAACTCTGAAAATAATGTGAATTTTTTAAAAAAAAATAGTTGCTGGAGAAGTATTACTTTATATAAGCAAAATATTACTATTTTAGACGCATTTTTTAAAAAAGGAGAACATTTTGAAAAAAGGTTATTCTAAGCTAATTTTTTGCCGAAATATTGTATTTAAATAATTTTTGACAAAATGTCCTTGCTTATGAAAATTATCCATTTACGCGCTTTTTAAAATCACATTTCGGCATAAAAAGCAAATATGCTTGTTCATACCAAGGAAAAGCATTATGCTTGTGAAATATGCTACAATACTTTCACTCTAAATTGTGCTTTAAAAGCACATTTACGCATTCATACAAAGGAAAAGCCTTATGTTTGTAAAATGTGCAACAAATCTTTCTCTCAAACTGCCATTTTAAAAAGACATCTGCTTGTTCATACTGAGGAAAAGCCTTATGCTTATGAAATGTGCAACAAGTCTTTTTCTCGAAGATACCATTTGAAAGCACATTTAAGTATTCATACTAAGGAAAAGCCTCATGTTTCTGAAATATGCAGCAAGGCTTTCCGTCAAAAGAGTTATTTAAAAAAAACACCTGTTAAGACATACCAAAGAAAAACCGTATGTTTGTGAAGTATGCACCAAGGGGTTTTCTCAAAGTTGCGATTTAAAAGCACATTTACGTTTTCATACCAAGGAAAAGCCTTAAACTTGTAAAATGTGCAACAAAACTTTCACTGTAAATTGTTCTTTAACAGCATATTTACGTATTCATACGAAGGAAAAGCCCTACGTTTGCAAAGTGTGCAACAAGTCTTTCTCTCAGATTGGCCATTTAAAAACGTATTTACGTATTCATACTGAGGAAAAGCCTTATGCTTGTGAAATGTGCAACAAGTCTTTTTCTCGTACTAGCCATTTAAAAGCACATATGTGTATTCATAGCATGGAAGAAGCTTAACGTTTGTGAACTGTGCAACAAGTTTTTCACTCTAAATTGTTCTTTAAAAGCACATTTAAGTATTCATATGAAGGAAAAACAAGTTTTGTGAAATTTGCCACAAGGGTTTTTCTCAAATTGGCCATTTAGAAGCACATTTATGTATTCATACAAAGTAAAAGCCTTATGCTTATGAAATCTGCTGCAAGACCTTTTCCTGGACTGTTATGCATTCATACCAATGAGAAGCCTCATGTTAGGGAAATATGCTTCCTGTCAGTCATTTAAAAGCACATTTGCATATTATGTATTTATATCAAGTAGGTGCATTATGTTTCTGAAATGTGCATCAAATGCTTTTCTGAAAATGTTAATTTTAATGCACATTTTTGTATTCATACCAAAGAAAAGCCTCATGTTTAAAAAATATGTAAGACTTTCTCTCTCATGATCATTTAAAAGTGTATTTATTTATATACGCCATGGGAAAAGCTTTATGTTTGTGAAATGTGCTATCAGAGGTTTTATGAAAATGGTAATTTTAAGCTCTTCTGGCTGTTTTTGGTCAATGTTAAAGGATAGGGATCAAGCGGCAGGTACATATGCGAGCAGGAAACTGCTCCAAAAAAAATAAAAATTTCTATGGATATAAAGCAAATAATTGTGTGTTTAGAGGATAGTGTTTTTTGATTTTTGTAAAAAATACAGTTTTTAGCCTTATTTCAAAAGGAAATTTGAGTGTTTTATGTTACAGTATTGATGGTGAATAACCATGCACATTTTAAGAAGGGATAATTTATTTATTTTTTTTTGAGTAGAATCAAAAAGTACATGAGAAAGTGTGTTTTCCTATTTTGGCCAGTGTATCTAAAATTCAGTTTTTGTCTTTATTAATTAATTTTTTAAAATTTTAAGTTCATTCTGAATTACTTTTGACATATGTTAAGACTGTCTCAGACGGTGCAAGCACATTTTATAAAACGAATTTATTTTTGGCTATGAATACTCATTTTTGGCGATATCTTTCTTAAATATAATCGTCAACTGTAATTATGGTAATTTGTCAATGGTGGACAGTTAAAATGATTTATGATACACATAGACTTAGCATCTCAACTGATGAACTTTCTCATTTAGTAATGTTTTAAATATTTTCTACAGGTGTACTTAAAAAAAATTTATTTATGTAGATAATTTTTAGTTTAATAATGCTCTGCTGTATACAATTTTTTGCCTGTTGAAGAAATGTCTATAAAATTGTTACGATTTTCTGTGAAGCGACTGAATGAAGAATTGAAAGTAAACTTATTTTATACTTCACCGAAAGTTGTGGATTTAATGCCTTACAAACAATTATTTTTTCCCCATTGATTAGATGTTATATTTCATAAAAATTTTTACTATTGAACTATTAGAACATTTATTAACCAGATCTTATTTTCTAATCTAACCCTTCGAGCATTTCTCTCAGTCTCACGTTAATCTTTTCTAAAGCATTTCTACTTTTGCAAATTCCATCGAAAGTGCAGCAGATTTCATTCATTCCTTTTAAGATGCTGTAGGTTTACAGGTGGCAATTTTAGTACTTCGTTCAGCCTCTTTGTTAAGTGAGACCCAGGAGATCATTTACTCACAGTTGTTACATTGCCTTGGGCAAATGTTGTATGGAAGATGTGGGGTTCACTCGGCTGTTCCCAATCTGTTCAGTCACAGAAAAATTACAAGAAAATGAAATGTGAAAAAAAACCTTGGAAAGAAATGGTGTGCTAAACATTGAAAAATATATTTGTTTGCTTCAAACTCAACAATACTTATTTTTCTGTCAAATACAGCCATATTTGCAATTCTTTTGACAATTTGTGTCAAAACTTGAAAAGGTTTTTTTTTATACGTTTTAAAGCATTCAGTTGAACTGAAATTTTATATACACGATTGTTTTGATGGCAATATGATACTTGAATGATAATTAATAAAAATTAATTACCACTTAATGTTGTGATTCTGTCATGTGTACATACATATTTATATTAATTGTAACTATTTAATAAAAAGTAGCTAAAATAAAAATTTTCTTTGTCAATCTAAGTAGGAATTGACTTAAAAAAATTTTTATATTGCTTGTGTGTGTTTAATTTAAAGAGATACATTTTGTAGAATTATTATAAATTTAATTTCAAATAAGATTGCACGTGTTAATAATTAACTGTTATCGAAAATATTCGAAATGACATTTTTGAGGAAATTAAAAGATAGAATTTTATTGGAATGAGAAATAAAAAAATATTTTTTAGGTATTATGATAACCATGAAAATACTTTGAAACACATAAACTGTATAAGATCGTTGCCGAATTAAAGACAAGGCTACAAAAAATTTGCACTATTGACACAGAGCAAAATGTATATAATCGAGAGAGAAAAGCGATGGCGTGCCATCACTGGAAGAATGATTGCTGAAGTACAACTTTTAGCCAGTCTAAATTTGACATTCAGAGAAACTAGTACGAAGTTGAGATAATGGTAATTTTTTAAAGTAAGTTTAGATCAGGGGTACGCAACCTTTTTTCCTGCCGGGCCGCATACGTATGTTAGCTATTTCGTGTGGGATGCATGCATATGTTAGCTATTTCATGCGGGTTGCATGCATATGATGGCTCCTACAAGCGGGCCGTAACATGAGGATTAATGGAAGGGGAGGAATGCTTTGAGACCAATATAACATAGAAAATTTAAAATGTGCAAATTAATAAAAATGTTAAAAAACTTTAGTTTGCTTTTTTTTAATTATTATTTTTTACATTGTTTTAATTTTTCCACTAAATTTTTTTTAAATTGGAAGTATTTAAAAATCATTCTTTCACAATATATGCATTAGTAAATAGTTTCGTAGGTTGGCTTTGTTATCATTGGGATATTACCACTAACAAAACACTTTCTTGATGTTGTAAAGATTATTTAAGTAAGCCTATTTATCATCTCTTGAAAGAGATATTCGAGGAAAAGTGTCTATTATGGATTCTTGTTTATTGGTATTTTTAAATACACTTTCGTGACAAATCAAACAATTACTGAACCATGCTTGTTTTTCACTAAAAAATAGTCAACTTCCCAATCATTTTGAAGCAATCTATTTTCTTCAAACAATTTTTCTCTTGCGAGATATGAAAGATAGTTAAAAATCAGTTAACCTCATAAAATGGTCGCTACTCCGCTGTTGTCTATTATCACTAATGAGAAAAATATCAATTCGCACCCATACGACATCGACAGCAAAATTGATATATTTGATTTTTTTAACAAAGAATTTCCCACCAAATTCTCATAAATAAAAGACGTTCTCAGAGCAAAGGGCCATGACCGGGCCACAGAAAAAGGCTCAGTGGGCCGCCGGTTGAGTATCGCTGGTTTAGATATTGGCCAAATTTGATCCATTAATTTCAGAACAACTTAACAATGTCAGTAAATGCAAAAATAACAAAACAAGTATTCCACTCTTCTTAGGGCGGCATTTTCAAAGTGAAATAATAACTATTTTAGCCGAATCTATTCGTAATGGGATTACACGCATCGTCTAAGAAGCAAAATATACACTATAATTCTTGACTCTACACCAGATATTAATCACACAGAACAAATAAAGTTTATTAGATGTGTGAGCACTACTGATGTGTGTGTGGGTAAGGTATCTATTTTAGAATTTTTTTATACGACTTTTTTAGGAATACTACTCGAAATCTTTCAGATATGGACACATTGTCTATTGAAACCGAAATCTAAAAAAATTGATTTCATCAAAAGTATTGACAAATTTGCTTCACAGAACGCCAGAAGAGTCATTTTATAATTATTTATTAAGTAGTCGTTGTAGAACTGATTTATATACTTTTCGTTTAACGAGATTTATGCTTTAGTACTTTTTTGTTAAATTACATTTTCTGAGTAAATACTGTTGTGTGTATCTTGCTTTTCTAATTATAAAATGTCTATTTTTATTTCAAAGGTAATATTTTTGGTTGTTGATTATTTCGTTAATGTATTTTGTCACGATCATAACCCATTAGCTGACCAAAAAATAAAGTTTTGTTCTCTAAATTTTATTTGCGTTTTTATTAATGTTTTACTTTTTTTCTCTTGTACAGGTAGATGAGTTTATAACCTCAATATATAAGTATTGCAAAATAAGAGTAATTATATGCATAAGTATTATAAGTAAATATGTAAGTATTGTAATAAGTAATTATAAAATACATAAGTATTAGTCACACAAAATATGAAAAATTTTCTAGAGGGGCGGCACATTAGGTCTTTGCACGCGGGTGGAAGACACCCTAGGATCGGCCCTGCTTATGTGAAATGCCTATGCACGTGCCTATGTGAAAAAATGACCCTGGGTCCATGGGCACAGTAAGTTTGGTAACCACTAGGTTTTACTAAAGTAGAGTAAATATCTTTCGGGTCGGGGTAGGGGCCTAATAGGTCTAACGTTACAATTTCGTTGGGGTAATTCGATACTATTTGAATTAAACGACCAGCTGGTAGCGCGTTTTTGTAATTAAATTTTTGACACCGGTCACAGGTTGATACATATTCAAATATATATTTCCTCATATGGAAAATAACATGTGTCGCGTAATTTTAAATAGGTCTTCCTCTTTTTCTCCTAGATGCCCTGCTAATGACATCATGCAATTATTGCTTCGCGAAGAGATCTAGGAATTTACACTCTTAGTTCTCCAAGAGTTGTAGAATATTTCGCGTAAAAGAGTAGACAATCTATAATTTTAAAATTCTGGGACCAACCCTCGCATACAGTCGCGTTAACGGAACCGTCGTCTGGATTTTCTAAATAACGATAAATGTGTCCTAACTCAGGATCTTCCCTTTGTTCTCGAATGAGTTGTTCTCGGGAGTTTAAGGCGAGGGCTCGAAGAGCTGGGCACGAAATTTCTGATCCATCCATATTGCCTACTGGATTTCAAGATAATACGAACGCGACAACGTTTTGGACTCCCGGTCGATCTTCCCATACAATGTTGAACTCTGATAACTTGAGTGCCCATCTAATCCGACTAGATAAATTTTCCCCATTCGTTAGCTTTGTTAATGCCTCGTGATCTGTGATTACTTTCACCGGCAGGGATCCGAAATAAATTTAAACTTATTTAATGTCCATATCAGTTCAGTGAAAACACTGACATAGTGGAGACTTGGCTAACGCCTTATGCTCCGATAAAATTTTGATTAATTTTTAATCCAAGTTGTAACACACAGTTCGTGATTGCACTGTTCATCAGTAATTTGAATTATCGCTTTGTACTTCAACTAAGGATGATGAAAGTAGAGTATAGAGTAATTGGAATTTTAGAATCTATTGGATGATGTCAGAAATTTTTCAACTTTTTGAACATGCTCTATTGTTTTACAATTCGCTATTGAGGAATAAGACCATTCTCCGTGGTTGGAGATAAAATTTTTCAAAATTTCACGCTGCGATTTGTATTTGATACAGTTTAATATAAAATGTTCACTAGTTTCTGGTACTTTACAATCTGCACACAAAGGAGAATCTGTTTGTTTAAAAAGGAAATATATATCATTTAATGGTAGTTTTTTAGCTCGCAATTTATTGATTAAAACTTCTGTATTTCTATTTTTTGCTGCCTGTCTGTTCCATTTTTCAAGATGAGAGATATAAAAATAATTTTTATGTCTTTTGCTCTTTTGTTTTTGTGTTGTTTTTTCAAATACGTATGTAGATCTTCCCAAGTTACCCAAGAAATAATATTCCACGGCTCTGGAGAGGCTTTAGCTAATTTATCAACTTCTTCATTAATCCCTATTCCCTTGTGAGCTGGTACCCAAATGAATGTAATTGATTGAGCTATTTGGAGGCACTGATGTAAAGTTGAACTTAAATTTAATATTATCGTATTGGATTTTCTATTAATATTTTGGATGCTTTTTAGGACTGATAAGCTGTCCGTCAAGATGATATAATTTTCTGTTTCAGAAACTCAATTTTTTAACGCAGTCCATATGGCTATAGCTTCAGCTGTGAATATTGAAATCATTTCTTTCAGTATGAAATTTTGTCGAATTTTTTTCTTAGGGATCAGGATTCCTATTGATGTTTGATTAGTATTTTTTGAACCATCGGTTGCTATTATGATATTGTTATTAAAGTTTGACTGAATGTAATCATTAAACATATTTTGCACTGTGACATCTGGAAGACCCTTGTTTTGAAATGGTAGTTCATGAGTATAGATGTCTATTTTGCGATTATCGTAGATTGGGGGAGGAGGGATCCATTGAAGAATATCTACTTTAGAGGATGCATAATTCTTGGAGCAGGTTGATCGTCTTTTGAGAAATACTGATCTCTTTTTCTCTATCTTTATAAAAAATACTATTTATATTCCAAAATAACCTTGTGTTCGGTGACCAGTCTTTTAATGCTATGTGCTTGGTTATAAATTTTTGGCAAAGGAAATTATGGCGAGTATTAATACTTCCATTCATAGACTCTGCTCTTAATAAATCCCCAACGGGGTATTTCTTGGGAGACCTAGGGCTAAACGTAAGGCAGCATTGTAAATCGGTTCTAGTTTCTGTCTGTTGCTATTGCTAGAAAAGGAAAATAGTTGACTTCCATAGTCAAAGATAGAACGGATTGTTGCCCATATCACCGCCAAACATTTGCGTTCAGTTACAGTATAATTTCTTTCCGCTTTATTCAGGGTTCTACACGCGAATGCAATAGGTCTGTGGTTTTGATTAAGCACAGCACCAATTCCGACCCCACTAGCATCAGTAAATAAGTTAAACTGTTCTGTAAAATTCGGCAACTGCAAAACTGGTGCCCCTGTTAATGCCCGTTTTATTTTATCAAACGCATCCTGTGCTTCTGTTGACCAATTAAATTTAGCCCCCTTTTTTCTTTAACCGATATAATGATTCACATATGTATGCATAGTGGGGTATAAACTTCTGATACCACCCCGCCATCCCTAAAAACTTCGACACTTCCTTACTATTTTTAGGAGGTTTCATTTCTGGGATTGCCTTGACTTTACTATTGTCGGTTTCGATCCCTTCCTTACTAATTATGAGACCTAAATACTTCAATTTGTGACGTGCGAGTGACATTTTTTCCTTATTTAGGGTTAGCCCTGCGTCTCGCAACAATGCAAATACCTGATTCAAATGATCTAAGTGTTCATTAAACGATGGAGATGTGATAATAACATCATCCACACACACATATAAACCAACACGAAACGCCCAATAACAGGTTTTAATATAATATCTATGGCTTTTTGGAAATTTGGCGCTGCCCCTGAAAGGCCAAAGGGCATTCTGAGGAATGCAAAGGTGCCATTGCGACTTATAAACGCGGTTTTCTCGATATCTTTCGGACTAATCGCCAATTGAAAATAACCACTTTTTAAATCCAATGTCGACATTACGCCGGTATGCGTTATGTCGACATTGGATGGCGGAATGTTTGTGATTAGATCATCAATCACCGGTAATGGATATCGGGGGTATTTAGTTATGGCATTAAGTTTGCGATAATCAATCACGAATCGATATGCCTCTGGAGGAAGGTCATTATTCTTGCGCGTTAAAACTACCGGTGACGCGTATGGGAATTGAATAGGACGGATTGTACCCTCTCGTAACATTTTCTCAATATGATAATCGATTATTCCTAGTTTGACCCTGTCATATCTGTAGGGTCTTGACACTACCGGTCCCTTGTCCCCAGTATCGATTTCATGGTATAAAACATGAGTTAACCACGGCTGATCTGAAAATAGCCCTTTAAAACCATTAAATAAATTCCTTAACTTTTGCTTTTGCCCTTCACCGAGCTTTGTATCTGATAGATCAATCTCGGCTGGTTTTTCCACTTTTGGTGACTGCTTAATTTGGTCATCTGGAATGATCAGAAATTTCTGATCGAAATCTAAAATCAATTTGGACACCTTCATAAAATCAATGTCTTAAATGCATTGGTACTGCATATTGTTAAGAATGTGAAATTGCCAGGTTTTCTGAAATTCTCGGATCCGAATCTGTAATTCGATCCTACCTAAGTGACAACACGGGGTTCCCTGGGCCGTCACTACTCTATCTTTTCGTCTTTTGACGCGGTCGATACGAAAAATACTTGCGATAGACCTCCTCTGATATGAAAGATTTCTCCGCTCCCGTGTACCAAAGGGCTGCAATGAATGTCTCATTTAAAAGAATGGGGACATACGGTAAATCTACTGGAGTCATTCGTAATGAGGATACCCTAATAGTTCGGTGTTCCGTATCTGGAGGATTTTCTGTACATCGCTATCGATCACCCTCATACTCGCATCGATCGCTTAACAGTTTAAATATCTGTTTTGATCATTCGGACCCTTGAAAGCACTATTTCTCGAACCACCTTGTCGACTTCCTTGACTGTGGAATCGATGATCCGATTGACCCCCTCGGCGTCGACCATGGAATCTCCAATTATCCGCAACACCTTGACTGTCAAATCTATTGAACTCTCTTCGTGGTCTGCTATGGTCCGCATATCTATTGTTACCTCTCGTTTCCCTCCAATTTTCCTGCCGATTCCTGTTAGGGAAACGATTGTTCTCGCTTTGGTTTGTATCTCGGGATTCCCAACGCGAACCTCTGTTCTTTCTATTTAGAAACCTTTCCTCGTACTTATCAATTATTTGTAGAAGGTTAGATGTGGTTTGCGGATGCCTAACCTCTACATAATCCAAAATCCGAGGTTCTAACCTACTAATAATATGATCGATCAATTTTTCCTCTGTCATTTCGGGTTTTAAGATTTTGTGGATCTTCAACAAATCATACACAAAATCAGACGGTTTTTGGTTATGCTTTTGAGATGATGCGAAAAAATGAGTTTCTAGTTCCGACCTATTTCTAACCACGGGGAACTGTTCTGACAACGCTTGCTTTAAGTGCGCGTAATCCGTCGCCTTATCTTCTGCAACCCTATAACCT
Source organism: Trichonephila clavipes (assembly GCA_019973935.1). NCBI lineage: Eukaryota > Metazoa > Arthropoda > Arachnida > Araneae > Nephilidae > Trichonephila > Trichonephila clavipes. Next base: position 20,291 of record BMAU01005852.1, read on the forward strand.
AGAACCTCAAACCAATCTAGTGCCCGTCCTGTGAGATGACCCTTTAAATATGCACAGACGAGTTGTGTGGGTATCTCGTAATATGTTAAGTTATCTATATTTTCCAAGAATTCTGCCACGTTCTCCTCCCCCGAAAAATACTGCTCAGGGATGATTCGAAAATTAGATCCGACTCTAAACTCGGGATTTACTCATTGGGTGCCACTGTGAAGACCCCCCTGGGGTCAAGATAATACGAACGCGAGATTAATTTGAGGCAAAGAACCACTAAGAGCCATTTTGAATAATAATAATATTTATTTATTATTATAATTTTCTCAAAAAAATCTCTGATAACATATAATACTTTTATGTTACGTCCAATAAAGGGATTTACCTTTGTAATAAATTAAATTACGAATGATGCAACCAATTAATAATTACGCTCAAGATCAAGTAAGGTCTGCCGAAATAGGAGGTCCGAGAAATACACGTACTCGAATTCTTAACTCTCATTAACTTTAACTAATTCGATTAAACTAACGCTTCTTTTAAGCGTAAGTAAATTATATTTACCGTTGGCTATATCAGCTTTCTGGTACTTCCTTATAATCACAGCAATTCTTCTACACTATTCAAATATTTTGGAAGCCTCTATAATATTGCGGTTAAAGTTGCTGGCTCAATAGCCTTCCATCATCTCTTTGCTAGCTTACAATACTCGATTTAAATACCTCATCTAATTTGAATATCCCGTTCATCTTTTTGGAGTTGATTGGAAATAAACGCGAATTTATATTCCTCAAAAAGACGCCTAAGAAGATTCGTGGAAAGGTTCCGTACAGATTCGTCACAAATTTTGCAAAAGAGTATTGTTTAAAAAATTAATTTTTTATCAACAGGATTTATTATTTCTGTAATTAGGTACTTTATGGGGTTTTTTTAACGTAGGTCTGTTTTAGGTAGTTCATTTTAGTTCTTACTAATTTAATTTTTCCCTATTGTATTACATCCGAATTTTATATTAAATGTAATATAGGTGTTAGATAGTATTACTTCCATTCCTCATGTGATATTAATTTAATGCTACAGAAAATTTAATTTAATGCTTTATTACAATGTAGGCTTATTTTATCTATTTTTTACAATTTTAGTTAGTACTAATTTTATTTTTTTCCAGTTGAAGGCTTCCTAATGTATGTTATTTATGTTAATATTTTAAGGAAATAGTTTGTGACATAATTTTTTCTTTTATTTATATTTTCATCCTTTCATTTCTTTTTAGCAAGTTAATTTTCTCTCTTATATTCAAATATGCGTGTTTATGAAATCATTCTTATCTGTGAAGCGAAATTGCAATGAGAACACTCACACATTAAAAAATTATTTTTTACTTTAGGACACACTGTTCTACAATGTCCATTTTTTAAATTTAATAAATGAATTTACATTTGAAAAAACTGTATATTACCCACAGTCATCCACTACAAGTTAAAAAATAAATAAAAGCAATGGCCACATATATTATGGTTCATTATTAATCGCCATCCTTATTTTATATGCCTTTTATGATACTTCAAGCATTCTTAAAGTTACAAAAGTAATTTTAATTTCAAAATATTTTTTCATTGTTTTACTAAACAAATATAATTTTATATTATATTTTACTTTTACATACCACTTATGAAATTCATTTTACACATTTATGAAAATAATAAACAAAACATAATTAGCCATATACACTCAGGAACATTGAAAATAGCGACTCAAGAAGGAAGTTAAGTACAATCGTGAAACTTTGCAAATAAGTACAGCGTAATGTGATATGCAAATGATCCAAGTTTTGTGCCATTACGCATGCTCATACACGCAGAGGTGGCGCAACAATCAGGAAGAGGGTGTTATATAAGCCAACGCAAATTCGAAGATTCATCAACGTGACGATTACCCACCGATTGTAGGAAGAATTTGGTAAACGAAACATGCCAGATAAGCGTGCTCACAGATTGGCAAAAGGTTGTGTTTAGTGATGAATTAGGGGACGGTTTGTAAAGGCGCCCTTAGCGGGGACAGATGATAACCGTGTACGGGTGTACACGAGGGCTTTTGGCGACGGACCACGTAATTTGAACCCTGGTGAGACGTGGTACAATACCACACCACACCAACGGGAGGACGTTTCCCCCAACGTGCACTGTTCTACGTCACACAGCTGCTACAGTGACTTAATGGTCTGGTGTAATGGTCTGGGGGACCATAGCCTATGATAGCAGGTTCACTTTAATTGTGATGCATGGAACCTTAACGGGCCAATGTTACGTTGAGGATATTCTTCGACCCCATGTAGGACCTTTCCTAAATGGTCTCCCAGGGGCATTTTTCCAGCAAGATAATGCTCGTTCACATACAGCAAGAGTTGCTCAAGACTTCCTTCGTCATTTTCAGACTCTTCCATGGCCAGCCTGCTCCCCCGATTTGTCCCCAGTAGAGCCCGTGTGGGATCAGCTAAAAATGGCAGATGCCATCGTGTGACTCTGTACATGATTTAGAGTTGGCTGTTCAAGATTTGTGGGCCCATCTGCCTCAGGACAACATAAGGTGTCTAATCAACTCAATGCCGGACCGTGTGGCGGCATGTATTGCAGCTGGGGATAGTCCAACGCGCTATTGAAGTTGCCTAGTATTTGTGTCGTTTCTCACCCTGTATTCGTTTAGTTGTCTTGTTTTTTAGATCAAGTGAATCTCTCATCTGTGTCATTATGTGTTTTAAATTTCATTTTAATCCGATGCTTTCTTCTTGGGTAGCTATTTTCAATGTTCATGAGTGTATTACTTTTGAAAAATAAATTAAAACTGATAATTTTAAATTTTTTTTTTTTTTTTTAAAGGATAGTTTAAAATGTTAAACAAAAAATAAAATAGACACTTTTATCAATTTTATTTGTCATGTTTTACGTTAATTTTAACGATGCACATATGAATGTTAGCATATTTTAATTCTGAAAAATATATACTGTTTCTTAAAACTGCACTAGCCTGTGCAACACAAAGAAATTTCGAAAGAGTATATTTTACTAAAGCTTTTTCTTATATAAGTGCAGAAAGCTCGTGCAACGCCAAGCCATACAGCTAGTTGAAAGTATAAATAAACCTTTTTAAGTAGTAAAAAGGATTATTCCGCGAGTAGTTTAGCAGACGGATCAAAATTATTTTGCATTCGGAAATCCTGATTCAACCCCCCACCCCTCCGAGGAGGCATTCTTATGTCATTTCCATAGTCCCTGAATACGTAATTGGATAGTTTCCAAAAAGGTTTCAAGAAATGACATTAAAGTTATTAGGGGTATTAAGACTACACGGTACCCTTTTTCAAAAAAAAAAAAAAAAAAAAATTGGGGGGGGAGCTACAGTAAAAATAATTGATGTTTTATATTTAGATTTTATTATTAAGCTGATTCTGTAAGTAAAAAGTTAGACCTGAGAACGCATTTACCATGGCATTTTCTCCCCAGGAAAAATTAATGATAACGCTTTTAAGTTATACAAACTATTTTTATAGCAAAAATTGGCCATGAAATTAATCTTAATTATTTATAAGAACTCAAAACATAATCAAGCAGAAATTATTTTAGTAATGATAATTGGAAGTAATAACCATTTCAAACTAAAAAAGCTGAAAAATATTATTTATTAAATCAATTTAACAGAGAGTTGAAAAATGCTTTAAAATGAAACCAAAACCATAGCTCATAAGACTTCAAATATCTTAAAAACTAATTTGCTAACAGATCTGAAATTTCGTGGCAAGCTTCTCAATTATATGGGCCACTAGAAAATGCACAAAAAATTTTTCCTTGAAAATGAAATTGTTAGGGAACTTCGTATTTTTCATTTTATTTTTACTATTGAAGCAGGAGAATTTCGCTAAAGAAATTAATGATTTTTGCCGCTCTTACTAGGCAATAACAATGTCATAATAAACTTTCCGAACAACAACATTTCTTAAAAATACAACTTCCACATAAGTGAAGGCCTCACTTAGTAACAAAAAGAAAGTGTATAAATAAACTTCTGAATAACTTGATTCGGATTTAACAAGAATCTTAAAATATGATGCATATATCAATCTTATTATTCAATTTTGAGTGGTGTATTTCTCATGGCCGTTTTAACTGTACATTTTTAAACATTCACCCAACTAATTGGGTAATTACTGAGCTTCAAAAGTAATTTAAGTATAAATTAAAAATTACGATTGTAAATTGGTAAAGGTTGACTTTTTGATACTTTTCTTATAACTTTTGATAGATTTCTTATCCCAATAACGATTTTTCTGCTATGAAAAAGTGCTTCTACGAGGCTGATTGCTTATGAACATCTCACATGTTTGTTAAACACAAGATATATCGGTGATAGAACTCGAAATGAGACTCGTTCTAATGACGACTGTGACACCTGATCTTGCATCCCACTCTCCATTCTTTCACACAACATCAACGTAAGGACTTGGAACCTCAAAAGATTTAAGATGCATATTCCCTTTACATGGCTGCTCTTAATTGGCATCAGAATTCAAATCCATGATTCAGCCTTGACCATTCTTCTATCGTAATTACCTTTTAATTAAACGTAGATCTCAAAGTTCGCGTGTCTTTAAGATAAAAGATATGTCTGGAGATAAAGATATCAACACAATTTCTATTCTAAATTTGGTATGGAGACAAATGACATAAGAATTTCGTAAAAAAAATTAGTTCTAAAAATCGCCTATAGGGGTATCTATGGTGCTGTATAAAGAAAAAGTTTTATAAAAAGTAACACATACAATATAAGAGTGAAAGGTTAAGTTTTATTCCCTACATTCACATCCCCGGTGAGGAATTCGACTACATTCCGCATGATCGTCATTCTCAGAGACTACACCGTGTTCTCTGTGCACAATACTTCCTGCGACGGTACGCAGCACGTAGCGAGTAATATTCCTCGTTGTCTGTGGTAGGTGTACCAACAATGGTTCTGTGTGATTCGTTGATGGTTACAATTGCAACATCTGTTATCACCTCTTTTAACACAGGTTTACGTCCTCTGCCTAAGGGAATTGTCAGTGATTCTTTATTTCTTCAAGCTTCTTAATCATTCTTAATTCTTTGATTAAGAGAATAACTTCTTAATTCTCTTAATCAAAGCATTAAATGATAAAACCCCTTTACGAAGCTACTGTTGGTTTCTAGGTTCAAAAGGAGTTGTGGATGATTAAGATAATACAAAATAACGAATTATGCAAATTCTGGTAATGTGAGTCGTATATTCTTTTGAGCTGTGGCTCACTTCTGATACTGAAGAGGTGAGAATGTATTCATCGAAACATGCTGGGTCTACATCAGGAATGTCAAAATCAAAGGCTAACTTGGGCCAAACAAACAAGGTTTAACTTTAGGTGGGCTGCAAAAAATATTCTTACAAACGTAGATTTATTTCGAATGATATATTATAATAAACATATATAAAAGATCAAGAACATTTTAATGTTTACATTCCGACTCTTGACATCTCTTCTCAGCTATTATGTTTCCTATTTCGGGGAAAAAATTATTTTATTACATTATTAAGGATCCGATATATTGGCCGGGTCGGAAAAATTTTCGTTGTGGGCCACGAGTTTTACACCACTGGTCTACATGTTTTTTCCAGGTATTAATAGTGGCGCATATGAAAACATTAATTTGGAGCTTCGTACTCGTGTTTTATACTGATTCTTGGTTTGCTAGGCTGCAGCAGAGCCTTAAATAACTCTATCGGTAAATTTCGGGACTATTTATTTTTTCACGGAATCTTACTTTTTTTTGTCTCATTATTAGTCTCTATATCAAGTTAAACGTCAGTGTGGTTATTAGATCTAGCTCAAAGTGGCTTCGAATAGTCAGTTTTAAAAAAACCCACCCAATATTGATCAACAATGAAAATGCGTTGTTCTTTCGTGTAGTGCTTTATTTTCAATAACCCTGAAATGTCAGCTGTTTGGCTGTACTTTTTCACACAAAGGGAGCTGAAATGTCGCCTCATTTGCAGAATACTTGTCAAGATTGACGTACGGGGTAACCAAGTTGTCCAGATGGGACCATGTGTCTCCCAAAAAATGATCAGCTATTATTTCCTCATGCTTAGGCCATAACACAAGTGAGCCGGTTCGGAAAACGGCTTTGATGTCGCCACACCTTTTTTTCACCGACATCCAGGTGCTCTTTAGTCACAACGTTCTGTAGGAAGGAATCTTCGGGGAACAGTATCTATTGTGTTGGTTTCTTCCTCATACATGTGGGTCGCAAATGACTTGAATGAAGAGGAATGTCGGTCGGTCGTGACAAAGACATACCCTCAGTTTTAATGGAACAAGACGATTTATAGCACTCCTGATGGTGAACAAGATACAATGCTGGAGTTGGGATCAGACGTGCAGGCCTATTGTCTCCAAGCTCCAATGGAGTAGGACTAAAGTGAAGAGAGCCGTATGCAGATAAGTTACACGTGCCAATGAAACGTGATTGGGGACGGGAAAGTGGCCCACCCACAAGACGTTTAAACGGTCGGCTCGGGGGTTGAAGTGAGACTCTCGATTTCTTTCGATCTTGATTATTACTTCGCTCTTCAATTTTTGAGTTTGCAGAGGCAGCCACCCCTCAAGGACCAAGGAAAATGAACTTTGACGACTGGTGAAAGGTGGAGTGCGGAGTCAGCAGAGCAACGGCTGGAATGAGTTTTGAACTAGAACTTTACTACAGGAAAAGGCTATAAACTTTAATACTTTAATAATGACTATTCCTTTTGTTTCTTTAATCTAGAATAAAATGTCTTTTTAACAATTAGCTGTATGATCTCTCACGCTACCATGTTAGGAAGCAATTTGAAGGGATGACGATGACACAGTTCAAAATTCAAATCTTACATGAATTTTTGGCATCGATTAGAACGAATACAAGAATTCAAGAATTTCAAATTTTTTGAATGTATCGGGTTTTGAAATTCGGGATAAGAGGGGATAATAATATATAAAGGTTACATTTTTTATTAGGTCATTTTTAAGAATTAATAATTAGGAAATTCATAAGAAAAATGTCTATATAATTAGAATTTAGCTAAATAAAGAATGAAAAGCAATTATGCTCAGTTACATATTTTTTTTATATCTCTAAGATATTTTGTCTAGAAAAAGTAAATTTGTTTTGCTTCAATAAATGTCCTTCTCCAATGAGTTTAAGCGCATTTCTTCTGTTTACTTCTCACCTTTTATATGTATTGATTTCTTATTTTTAATCTAAATCAAAATTATTCCTCTTACGATGGAAGTACAGCAGATAAGTAGAAATAAAATTAGAAATTCTGAGTAGCTAGAAAATAATGCATTACTCCAAGCTCAGGAACCAACAACCTGGAAATTATGCATCTCTAGTTCTTCCGAGACGCAAGAGAAAACTTTCGAAGAAAGAAAATACTTTAGAAACTGTGAATAAACCATTTTTCAAATAGATGGTGCATATGTAATGCGTCTAAGTTTTTGAAGGATTACGTTCAGTAGGCTAGAGTGCTAAAATATTTGTGAAGCGAAAGAAATGAAGACCTAGAGAAGGAGTTATAAATGCATTAAAATAGATTTCAAAAGCAAAATTTCTGCTTATTGTACAATGTGCAATGTATTACTTATATATATATAATTGAAAGAAGCAGCATAAAAAGAAAAAAGTAAAAACAAAACTTTGGACGTTTCTGAGAAAAGACACTTTCAAAAAAGCTTTTTATTTACGTTTTATATAAATTGAAAGTATAATTTATAAGAAAAAATTATTTATATTCAAAACAAAAAGATTTTTAAGCTGTTACTTCTTTCTTTAAAAATTTAATTGAATCGAATACAACAGAGAATTTTGTTCGAAAAAAATTAGTTCTACTTAAAATAATACTAAAAATTATTTCTACTTAATGGTCTACGAATAAGGTGTAATACATTGACCTTTAAGTAAACGTAGAATGAGTATTTTTTAATGTTTTCTATTAAAAAAGGTATATAAATACACTCATGTCCATGAATGACGGGTAATGAAGTTCAGGGAAAAATTATTTGAAGCAAAACAAATTTGAATTATTTGTAAAGTCTATTTATTGAACAAAAGGTAAAGAGCAAAAAAGATGCTATAGGTTTGACATAATTAATAAAAATTGCGATTTTTACTCCCTGGGGCAAATTTCAAAAAATAACCTGTTTACAAAAATTAGTATAATATTGTTAGTATGATGGTTAATACGGAGTATGTCTCCCGGACGATGCAATACAGGCCTTACAACGCCTAGTCATGCTGAGTATCAAATTATTAATCTGATCTTGGGGAATATTACACCACTCATCAAGCAATGCCCTCCGAAGTTCCGGTAGACAGGTGGAAGGGGGTTGACGGGCTGCAATTCATCGGCCAAGCATATCCCACATATGCTCTATTGGATTCAAGTCCGGTGAGTATGCTGGCCTATCCATACGGGTGATATCCTCCGATTGAAGGCATTCGTCTACAATGTTTGCATGGTGAGAACGGGCGTTGTCATCCATAAGCAGAAATTCAGCACTCATGGCGCCCCAAAACAAACGTACATGTTGTTCCAGAATGACATCCCGATAGATGTGTCCTGTCATCGTTACACTCTGAACATGCAGGTCAGTTCTGGAACCAAGAATAATTCCTCCCCAAACGAGATATCCTGCACCACCGTAACGGTGTCGTTCATTGATGTTCTCTTGGTGTTAACAGGGACCTGGTGCTCTCCATATTAAAGTCCGGCGAGAATCAGACTGCAAACTAAACCTGTACTCGTTGGAAAACATCACACAAGACCACTGTTGTGGTGTCCACAATGCAGGCTCTCTACTATAGGTCACAGGCGACAGTGAGTTGCGGTAAGCTGAACACATCTGACAGGCCTACGAGCATATAGACCAATGTGTCCTAAGCGTCTGTACACGGTCTGCCTTGAAACTGTCGTACCGGTAGCTGAAGAGAGCTGACGAGACAGGTCTGATGTTTGTGCTCCGTCTGTTTCTTTTGGCAGTAACGGCCAAATACCGGCCCTCATTCAGCGTTGTAACTCGGAGACGACCTGTGTTGTAACATCTAATCACATTACCATCATCTTGGAAACGTTGCTAAAACCCGGAGATGACACTCTGGACGATTCTAAGTTCCTCGAATACTTCCAGCTGGGTACGTCCGCATTCCAGTCGTCCAATAATTCTACCCCGTAAAAAATCATCCAAATGGTTTCTTTGTGCCATAACTATGCGGTTGTAGCACTGAAAGGATTTTAAAGCGCTTGTGAACAATTTTACTTCTTTGCCACCATTCCTTATATACCCCTCTCTTACACTCTCGTCGTTGTGACGTACTATCCGCGCCATCTGGTGGTTTCCTGTAATTTGCATATTCTTCTTCAAGATGTGTGTGATAATTCTACAGGTGAAAAGTTTAATTTAGAGTTCAATTTCTGTGTGATTCTGAATTATCCTTAATTTATGGACATGAGTGTAAATACTATATATTTGAATGATCATAAATAACACTACTGAAATAACCCCATATGTGCTACAGTTTTCGATGAATTAGTTACTTGTATAAAAATCGAAGGAAAAGGCGAGTATCAAGAATTGTTAGATTTTCATTCTCTGGATATTTTCGGTGCATTTTTTTCTCTTAGAAATGTGACCGTGGCAGCCTAACGGTTATGGTCATGAACTCGTGGCTGGCATGTCGTATGTTCGAGTCTAAATGTCCTTTAAGATCTGTCTGGTAAAAAGTGCGATGCGCATTACATTTGTCGAAACTCTAAGTCCCCTATTTGATGTAGGTGTCGTCCTCGGCCAAGGTTCAGAACTACCAGGTACATTCCTAATAGAGCCGGTGTTGCTGTATGGTCCTACGTTAATATAACACTCTTACTCATTCTTAAAGAAATCTTTTGTAAACGCGATTTATAAATAGAAAAATAATTACTTAGTGTTAAAAAATAAATGTGCGTCAATATCAACTGATTGAAATTAATGTGAAATCAAATAAAGTGTTGTTCTTTTATTACTTGAGTCAAAGCAATACCTGACAGAAATATGTTATCTTGTAAGCAAATTGATATGTTGGAAAACATCCAGGCACATGTAAATCAAGAAAAAAAAATTTAGGCGTTCTTTTAAAGGCATGTTTTCCACAATACAATAAAAAATTATTTTTATTTATTTTCCCCAGAAAAAAAGGATTTTATATTGTTAGGCTTTATTGTGAAATTGCGTTCATGAATTTGAATTGATTTCTTTTAAAAGTATTCAAATCAAATTGTTTTTCTCTGATTAGTTGCAATGGATATCTACATAGAATTGTTTTCAGTTCACTAGTAAAATATAGGCACTGAATATTGCTAGAAATATGAATACGCATAAAACCTTGTATCCTAAATTAATAAGATTGCTGGTTTGCAGCAAAGGAGAGGAACAAATTACAAATGTTAATACACTTAAAACTAAAAAAGACATGGCTAATAGCATCTATTTCAATTCCTTTTGATACTTCAAGGAAGTAATTCAGATCAGAAATTTGCTTCCACAAGGAACTTCCACGCATGCACGACTGGTTCTTTCAATTAAATATTTCAATTGAATATTCTTGAGCCGCGCGCGCGCATTATAAGTTTTCCCCTCTTTCCAAATAAAGGATTAGGATTCAATATTACAATTACGCTTTTCTAGAAGGATAGAAAAAGGAATAATCCTTGGTTGTGAAAGGACATTCTTGAGAAACCTACTATTTCTTTTCTCTTCAAAATGTTGTGAAAATATTTATCCTCAAATTAAACCGAGTTAATAATTTGAAAATTCTAATTAAAATATCATTGCTAGAATGAGAGAGATTATTCAAAAGTTTTAGTGACTTTATTTTTTTTTATTTGTGAAAGGAAATTTATGAAAATATTAAAAACGCATTTCGTTCACAGAACAATAACAATAAATATAACTTTAACTCTTTATCTACCGCATTATGATTTACTGCAGTTTTTTCATGCAATATTTTTTTTTGAATCACTTCATTGAAAATTAAGAGATATACATAAAAAAAATACTCAATTTTGGGAAATTTAGCCCGTTAGAGCTAATGAATTAATTAAAGATAATCAACTGAAAAAATTATTTCTACAAACTGCTTACTTAAAATAAATAGTCAAATCGTTTTCTAAGGTTTTCATTTACATACAAAAAAGTAAGACACCTTTTGGCATTAACTACTTTTTCTGAACAAAAATGACAATCTTCGCCACCCGCTGAAAACGCAATTTCTGCTATAAAACTATTCGTCTTCCCTGTTAAAATACTCATCTTAGAACCCATGTTGCAATATATCTTGGAAAGAGGATCTCAAAAAATGTTCCTGCCAAGTATTGTCAGCGTATTCGCAAAATTGGTTATTCTGTGTAATTTTAAAGTGAGTGGTACTTATAAGTACCGTCGGTAGATAAAGGGTTAAAAGTCATAGAAACTTATAATTATTTTAAAAATTTATAGAAGCTTAGTTTACATTTATTTGTTAATATAAATTTTTCTTGCAGCATAGGAACGAATAATTTAATTGCTCTTTAAGATGTAATAATTTTTCTTACTTTATTTATTATAATTATATTAAGTAACAGAAAACTTGGAGCTCTGTAATTAGTAGTAAAGATTATAAATGGAAAGTATTTTACGATACGGTAAGATTTATGTGTAGTAATGCACACACAATATAATACAAAAAGGCACAATTATAGAACGTATTCCATGTATTTGTTCAAGAGACTTATTGGTTGGAATACTCGTTCATTTGTCTTTCTTCGAATTAAAATTCCTAAAAATATTTTCGCCATTCTTATGACATTAGATAAGTATTCTTATTTTATTTAAATGAGAAATATAATAACTTAGAGAATCTTTCAATTTATAAATCGGGTCTCCGACTATTTTTGCATTATACATTTTGCGAGGTATTGTTTTCAAAAGAATTGTGATATTCACTATAAGTGTCAATAATGCTTATTTATTTATGTGATCCTTCTTAGAAAATATTTTTTTCTATATACATAGTTAGAATAACAAAGGTGTGAAAACTATCAAATGAGGCATTTATATCAGTCAAAATTTGCCCACTAGTCAGTTAATGGTGGACATCATTTAGTGTACCTGCGAGTATAAATGCAAATACACGAATAAAAAAAATGAATTTAAAATACTGAACTGTTAAAGGAAGATATTATTAAGAAAAGAAACTGTTATCGTTTGAAGAAAAATGACTTATTAAACTGTGTTATTCCTGTTAACTATTATAATCTATTTTCCTGTATAAATTTAAGTTTAGGAAAGTATGCTATACTTGCGCTGCAAATTTCTTAATGTAATAGTTTTTGGGTTTTTTGTTATTAGTACAAAAAAAAATTGTATGTATACATATTGTTTTTCCAACAAAAATTAAATCATCTTTTATTCTTAGCATTGATATGTATCAGTGATCATTATTTATTCAAAAAATTTATTAAAAATTTATCTTTTTAAGCTATGCCTTTTGAAAGACAATGGTTCCATAAACTTGTTATCATAGACACAGGTATTTCTTTGAACTATACTTTATATGAGAATTTCATTGATGAATTGTAATCTAAATTTCGGTGTGACGAATTTGAGATTCAAACAATTAAACTGGTGACAGTACAGTTTGATTGAAAAAGGCAATGCTTGTTTCATAAATTGGATCAATTTGACGCCTGTAACGATGGAATTAACTTATTCAAAATTAATTAATTTTGTACCTAGAACCTGATTGCATACATAATTCATTCACAATACTGCATTCAATATTGATATATTCCTAAAAAAATCGCGTGAAAAAAACATCGATTTCTCAATATTATTACATTTTTCCTAAAAAAAATCTATACTAAAGCAAAAATTCAATTTAAATTTATATCGAATTTCATTTATTCAATATTAGTGTCATGTCAAGTGTTGCTTTTAAAAATATAATAATTATAATCCTTTCAATACTCAAAATGTATTTCATGCTTATTACAGTTTTATTTATTACTTTATGCGTAGTAAAATAGCATAGTTAAAGCGTAGTTGATTTCTTCCAAAGTAGTTCCAAAAATGATATGAATACTAAGATTTATGTCCTTAAATTTGTATTATTAGTTCATTATCGCCTAATCAAAGAAATAACGAGGATATAAATTTGCTACATTTATTTAAAAGTAACATCTGAAACAATATTTAAAACAAATATTTTAATAAAAATAATATCTGAAAAAGTTCTAACACTATAATTATTTCAATTACATAGCAGCATGCGGGCATTTAAGAGCAAAAAAAAAGAAAACTCCTTAATAAAGCAAGGAAAAACTTGAAAGAAAAAGACTGGATAAAATATAAAGAAGTAAGGGCAAAACTTAAGCGAACAATCAAAGCCTGTAAAGAAAAATTTTGGCACAAGACCTGCGAAAAAATATCTTCTCCTAAAGTTCTTTTTAAAATAATCCGAATAATCAAAAATAGAACAAATCCTAACTTTTCTTCATTTAATATTATTGAAAATAACGGAACCATATTAACAAACGAACAATCCCAAGCAAACTGTTTTTTACAATATTACGCAAAACAAAACAACGATAATATTCCAAATATTTCTATTCCGGACAATAGCCAGGATATTAATAAAACTTTTTCTTTAAAAGAATTAGAAATAGCAATATCTCATCAAAAGAACAGCAGTCCAGGGCATGATAAAGTTTCTCTCCAATCAATAAACCATCTCCCCATCAAAGCAATAAATCTCCTTCTGAAATCATGTAATGACAGTTGGTCTTCAAGTCAATTTCCAAAAGACTGGACTCACGCAATTTTCCTACCTTTCATAAAACCTCACAAAAATCCCAAGGAAGTTTCGTCATACCGTCCTATTTCTGTTACTTCAGTAATTACCAAATTATTAGAAAGAATGATTCTACATAGAATGCTAGATTTCTGTTTTCAAAACAAAAATTTTCATGTTAATCATCATGGTTTTCACCCTCACAGAAGCAGCATTAATACATTACTTCAATTACAACATGACATTATACTGGCTAGAGAACGCAAAGAATTTTTTTTTTGGTAGCGTTGGATATTAAAGCAGCATATGACTCAGTGTGGCCAAATGGCCTTATTTCTAAATTAAACAAAGTTGGATACTCTGGTAGATTACTACGATGGATTCAAAACTTCTTACATCAGAGAACAATTCAAATCAAACGGAGAAACATTTTTTCTCAAAAACCGTTACAAACAATTATGGTGTACCCCAAGGGTTGTATCTTAAGTCCTTTTTTTTCTTTTTATGATTTATATGTCAGATATTTTTGAAATTCAACACGACAGCCATCTTCTGGTTTATGCTGACGACATATTTTTATATAATAGCGGTACACAAATTGGATTAAAACAATAGGCTAAATGCAATAATCTTTAAATAAAATTTCAGTCTGGTGTAAAAAATGGAAATTATCCACCTCTTCAGAAAAAAGCAGTCTAATCAACTTTTCCAGAAAAAGAAGCACAATACCTCCATTACTTAAAATATGCCACAAACCTATTCCCGAAGTGAAGAGTATGAAAATCCTGGGTATCATCTTCGATCCCAATATCACCTGGAAAAATCATATTAATTACCTACGTCAAAAAGAATTCAAATATTTAAATGCAATTAAAGCCTTATCTTCTCCGAAAATAGGAACAAGATCTGATCATCTTTTAAATATTATTAATGCCACAATCTGTTCTATCTTTGACTATGGAAGTCAACTATTTTCCTTTTCTAGCAATAGCAACAGACAGAAACTAGAACCGATTTACAATGCTGCCTTACGTTTAGCCCTAGGTCTCCCAAGAAATACCCCGTTGGGGATTTATTAAGAGCAGAGTCTATGAATGGAAGTATTAATACTCGCCATAATTTCCTTTGCCAAAAATTTATAACCAAGCACATAGCATTAAAAGACTGGTCACCGAACACAAGGTTATTTTGGAATATAAATAGTATTTTTTATAAAGATAGAGAGAAAAAGAGATCAGTATTTTTCAAAAGACGATCAACCTGCTCCAAGAATTATGCATCTCTAAAGTAGATATTCCTCCCCCAATCTACGAAAATAGCAAAATAAACATCTATACTCATGAACTACCATTTCAAAACAAGGATCTTCCAGATGACATAGTACAAAATATGTTTAATGATTACATTCAGCCAAAATTTAATAACAATATCATAATAGCAACCGATGGTTCAAAAAGTACTAATCAAACATCAATAGGAATCCTGATCCCTAAGAAAAAAATTTGACAACATTTCATACTGAAAGAAATGATTTCAATATTCACAGATGAAGCTATAGCCATATGGACTGCGTTAAAAAATTGGGTTTCTGAAACAAAAAATTATATCATCTTGACGGACAGCTTATCAGTCCTAAAAAGAATCCAAAATATTAATAGAAAATCCAATACGATAATATTAAATTTAAGTTCAACTTTACATCAGTGCCTCCAAATAGCTCAATCAATTACATTCATTTGGGTACCAGCTCACAAGGGAATAGGGATTAATGAAGAAGTTGATAAATTAGCTAAAGCCTCTCCAGAGCCATGGGATATTATTTCTTGGGTAACTTGGGAAGATCTACATACATATTTGAAAAAACAACACAAAATTAAAAGTGAAGAAATATGGAAAAAGAGCAAGAGACATAAAAATTATTTTTATATTTCTCATCTTGAAAAATGGAACAGACAGGCAGCAAAAAATAGAAATACAGAAGTTTTAATCAATAAGTTGCGAGCTAAAAAATTACCATTAAATGATACCACATCCAGAATTACCGTGAGCAATATCCAGCAGCAACTGAAATGCTTGACACTTGTCTCTATGTTGATGACGTAATCAGTGGTGCTGATGACATCTCCCAAGCCTTAAAAGTATCAAAGGATGCTGAAACAATCATGAAGAATGCCAGCATGAAATTACGCAAATGTAATTCAAATGATCAAACATTGATGAGAACTTGGGAAAAGGAAGGCCTTGAGACACATCCTTGTCACCCGGACGATAGTTCTAAAATCCCTTCGTCAAAGGTTTTAGGGATACCATGGGATGTTGTCCACGACTATTTTACAATTGATGTTAAAGGACTTCTGCAATTGGACACGCCAAAACCCATCACAAAAAGAATTGTGCTTCAATCAGCTGGGAAAATATACGATCCAGTTGGGTTCTTGTCACCCTACACAATTAGGCTCAAATGCCTATTACAAAAACTTTGGCTACGGAAGTTATCCTGGGATGACGAGCTACCGCCAGATATTCATGCAGTATGGTCACAATGGTGGTTAGAACTTCCATTTTTATCAGAGTTGAAGATTCCGCGAAAGATCCTCGATTCCAGTGGAGATTCAAGTGAAGTCCAAATCCATACCTTTTCCGATGCCAGTCAAAAAGCATATGGAGCAGCCGCCTTCTTGAGAGTCAAGCACAAGGACAGAGTCAGTGTTGATCTTGTAACATCCAAGAGCCGTGTTGCACCTCTGAAAAGGTTATCCCTGCCTAGATTGGAACTGATGGGCGCTCTGCTTGCTGCACGCTTAGCGAAGGAAGTCAAGAAAATCCTAGATCAGAAGTGTTCAACCAGAGCCTTTTTCTGGACGGACTCTCAGGTCACCTTACATTGGATCAAAGGTCCAAGCCATAGATGGAAACCCTTTGTTGCGAACCGGGTTCGCGAAATCCAATCCCTCACCGATCCTAACTCGTGGTTCCACTGTTCCGGCAAGGAAATGGCCGCGGTAGCCGAGTGGTATAGGCATCGGATCGTGGCTGGCTTTGTCACGAGTTCGAGCCCAGTACCACTAAAGACCCGCCGTGTAGGGCAGCGATGCCCGCTAAATCTGTCGAGAGTTGAAACGTCCTCCCGTTGGTGTGGTGTGGTAGTTAGGAGAGGGTGGTGCCAGCTCAGGTGTCGTCCACGTCACTTGACCATGGTTCAAAATTACGTGGTCCGTCGCCAAAAGCCCTCGTGTAGCTGAACAGTGCGACGTTAATCTTCACTCACTCACTCACTGTTCCGGCAAGAACAACCCAGCAGATCTACTTACTAGAGGAATCAGTGTAGACGCTCTTACATCCAACTCCAAGTGGTGGAATGGATCCTTGTTTCTACGTCAAATTGACTTCCAGACCAAAGGACTAGATGAAGCGATCACAGAAAGGGTGTATTTAACGGAAATGAGAAAGAACTCAAATCCAAAAGAGGACATTTCCTTGACATTGACAGTGACTAAAAACAATTTCCTTGAAAACATTATTGATATTTCAAACAACTATGTAACATTAATTCGTGTTGTAAGTTTTCTTTACAGATTCATACACAACTGCAGAACCAGAATTACAAAGATAAAGGGACGCCTTACTTCACAGGAGGTAAGTCATGCTGAGAACTGGCTGATTCACTCATTGCATGAAAGGGAGTTCTATGAAGAAATGCGCAAATTGTTGGCAGGTGAGCCTATTCCTATGAAAAGCAAATTAACTCCACTTAATGTTTTTCTTGATGAGAGCAACATCATTAGAGTAGGAGGCAGACTTGCCAATTCAAATTTAAATGAGAAGGCTAAATTTCCCATGATTTTACCTAGTAGAAACGTTTTAACTGATATTATATTGAGCCATTATCATAAAAAATATTTGCATGCAGGACCCCACTCACTTTTATATCTTGTTCGTCAAAAATTCTGGCCACTAAATGGCAGAAATAACTGTCGTAGAATTATTCATGAACGTGTGAATTGCTTTAAGAACAAGCCCATCACTATGAATCAAATTATGGCTAACCTACCGAGAGATCGTGTAACACCAAATTATCCCTTTAATGTCACGGGCGTTGATTTTGCAGGCCCATTCTTCATTAAGTTTAAAAATCAAAGAAAAGGGGTATTAAATAAAATTTATGTAGTAGTCTATGTATGTTTATGTACAAAAGCAATTCATTTAGATTTTGTGACAGATCTCACATCCCAAGCATTCATTGCAAGTTTAAAACGTTTTTTTGGTAGGAGAGGAAAGTGTGCAAAAATCACCACCGACAACGCTAAAACATTTGTTGGCGCAAATGCCGAAATTAAAAAATTGTTCAAAATGATTAAATTACCTGATCACACATTAGCAGAGTTTTTGACAAATGAATCGATAGAGTGGAACTTTATCCCACCCAGGTCCCCAAACCATGGAGGGCTATGGGAAGCAGGAGTAAAGGCATTTAAATTCCACTTAAAAAGAGTCGTGGGGAACGCACATTTAACTCTCGAAGAGTTCATCACAATACTTTGTGAAATTGAGGCTGTGCTAAATTCCCGACCACTCACTCCTTTGACGTCAAATTTCGATGATTTCGAAACACTGACCCCTGGACACTTCTTAGTAGGTAGACCCCTAACATCCATAGTTGAAGCGCAAATAACTAATATAAACGAGAATCAGTTGTCGAGATGGGAAAAAGTAAAAAAAAATTACCCAACGTATATGTAAGCTTTGGAAACGCGATTATTTGAATAATTTACAAGAACGTCACAAGTGGAAATTTAACAAAAATAATGTTTCTGTAGGAACCTTAGTTTTAATCAAAGATGAAAATCTTGCTAGTACGAAATGGAGTACCGGAAGAATAACTGAAATTTTTCCTGGCACCGATGGTAAGGTCCGAGTTGTGAACCTGCGTATGCCAAACGGAAATATATTAAAAAGGACAATCAGAAATCTTTGTATATTCCCTGTATGAATTTTGTTATTAGTAATTATTGTATGTGTATAAATTAACTTCAATCGTATTTAAGTATCATAAAATGTATTGTGTATTTTTCATTAAAGCACTGTAAATATTGTGTATTTGCATTTAATATTATGCATGCCTTTTTGCTTTGTAAATATTGTGTATTTTGTATGTGTAGCATATATCCTATATTTTAACTCACTAGATGGTAGCACCTTACAATGAAGTGTACATCTAGAATAGTACTAGTTTTCTCCG
>BMAU01005853.1:0-15183 GCA_019973935.1 Trichonephila clavipes
TTCGTACTTGCTTCGGCAGTACATATACTAAAATTGGAACGATACAGAGAAGATTAGCATGGCCCCTGCGCAAGGATGACACGCAAAATCGTGAAGCGTTCCACATTTTTTCGACTCTACAGCAAGGGTTTCGATATCGTGTGTGTTTTGCTGGCTACCAAGTCACGTAGGCATCCTAGGCAATGAGCAAGCGGACAGCGCGGCAAGGTCGGCGACGACCCATCTGCCGCTAGCGGATATGAAGCGCGTCAACCTGCATCATATTTTTAAGATCTGGCAGGAATCATGGAGTCAGCAGTTGGATAACAAACTGCACTCCGTGAAACCTGTCATAGGAGCATGGCCTGTGATACCAATGCGAAGGACTGATGTCAAATTGACTCGTCTTCGCATTGGTCATACTCGCTTCACTCACAAGCATTTGTTGTTGGGTGAAGATGCTCCTGAATGTCCGTCATGCAAGGTCTCTTACACTGTGCGTCACATTTTAATAGATTGTCCCGTTTTTAATAATTATCGCATCACCTTTTTTAATTCATCACATTTACCTTTACCTGACTTGGTTTGGAAGAAAATACTTACCAAAACCTATTTGCTTTTATCCGAAGAATTGGATTTTATATTTAATTTGACAAAGTGTTTTAACTTTAATTTTTTTTTTTTCTATATGTGCATGCGGGCATGCACATATGTCAAAATTATTACATGTAATGGTATTTTTCATGTGTATTTTTACATGGTTTTAATCTTTTAACAAACGTGTGGCGCAGTATATAGCTAAATTTGGCTCTTGCACCATAAAACCCAACATTCACTCACTCACTCATTCAATATTGTTCCTAAAATAATATATTTTCTGTGTGTATGTGTGATCAGCTTATTCTTTTATCATTGTTTAACATCTTTAAAATGTTTTTACTTTGAGTGAGATTCAACGAGTTTGAAAACTAACATTTTATTCAAAATCTGTATGTCATCTATAAAATTTATAAAGTTTTGGCTACATTTTTATAGCATCAAAATCAATGTTAATACTTATATAAAAATTTCTCTTAATATTACCTTTTCTATTTCAAAGTCTTTAAAATCTTAGAATAAGTAAAGTGTTTATTATCAGTTATAATTTCTTTTTTTTTTTTGTCATATAAAGTAATTTTCGCATCTTTAAATAAATTTTAATTTTTAAAAGCATGAAACTCAATGTCAAGCATCTCTTTTGTTTTCCAATTAGGTTGTATTAAGATGACTTAATGCCAGGGAATAACTTTCGCATTTGAAATAATCCAAGCAAAAAAGCGGGCGTTGTATTGCATATTAGAAATCATTAATTCCGTACAAACTCACCGCCCCTCTCCAAAAACAATTTATTACTACAGTTAATAATAAAACTTAATGTACATTCCATGATCATACTATAATTTCAAATATTTTTCCTCAGTTCTTATGTATATAAAAATAAGCTAATTTTTAAAAAATGCGCCCAATCCCTTTCACGTTTGAGCAAGGGAAATTATCTGAAAAGAGAAAAATACAAATGCAGCTCTGTAAAGAGCCGCAGTTAATGCCCCCACAGGCGGGGGAAGGGAGAGCCACCCTCTGAAGAGGGGAGATGCTTGAACTCATTTTCGATCACGTTTCAAACGAATGACCTTGAACTGAGTGGGGAAGAAGCAAAGCGAAACAGATGTCTCTTCTTTTATGGCCCCTAAATTTCTATGAAAAATCAGAGGGAGGGAGGATGGTGTTTTACCAGATTTAATGCAGACGCATACTATTGAAATTGAGGCACCACAAATCTAATGTTTCCGTGTTATTTAGCAACCAATATCACAATTAGTCAACAATGTATTATATTCTAATTTTAAACTATGTTTTAGATTGTCTCATTTCAAAATAACAAATGTACTCGTGTATGTGATCAGTTGTATTAAAAGTGTTTTAAAAAAATAATGTAGTTTTTGCATTGAATTTAACAAATTTGTTAAAAGTCATGTGTTTTACTAGACCCCAATTTCATTTAGGTTATCCTCTTTTTGTATGATATTTGGTTATTTACATGCTTCTTTAAAAAGTTTATATATATATATGTGTGTGTAATGCAATTATTTATGGAATCAAATGGCCTTTTATTTCAGCAAAAAGTGCTACAGTTGGAATTTGATAAAAATTATCTGTCTCATCACCCATTTTGCGCGATATTCAATGCTTCACCATAATCTCACTCACTTTGCGTGATTAAATATTCATGCGTCATGAGCTAAGATTGGCACAATTTACGGTATGTAACATTAAATGAAAAGTAATTGATTT
Source organism: Trichonephila clavipes (assembly GCA_019973935.1). NCBI lineage: Eukaryota > Metazoa > Arthropoda > Arachnida > Araneae > Nephilidae > Trichonephila > Trichonephila clavipes. The sequence goes on from BMAU01005853.1 coordinate 2,311, forward strand.
ACACTAGAGGACTGTGAATATTATCTTTGACTCAAAAGTAATTTTTTTCCAACTTCAGAATTTATTGAACACGGAAGAGAGAATAACAAAAAAGTAATACTATTATATGGTTGTGTGGCGGTGTGATATCTATATGAACTTGTACCAACATCCCGCGATGACGATCGTTTTGGCGTGATGGTTAGCGTACTTTAGCTTCATTCGTACGTTCGGAACGGAAGGTACTCAGATCGAATCTTCCCCTCCGACATTGGTGACCCTGGCCGTGATATGATCCGCACACTTCGCGCCACAGTCGTGGCGCCATCTATCCATCATAAAAGCAACCAAGCCGTCAAACATTGACGCAAATAAGCCGTTACTTCTCTCAAAGCCGTCTAACACAATTGACGCAATTCTCAAGCCGTCACGCACGATGACGCAACCCACAAAGTGACGCAACTGCTTACATGCTCGCCACAAATATGGTATCGTTCGTTCACCTATTCGCCGAAACACTGGCAGGGGGTATGTGGCGGTGTGATATCTATATGAACTTGTACCAACATCCCGCGATGACGATCGCTTTGGCGTGATGGTTAGCGTACTTGCTTCATTCGTACGTTCGGAACGGAAGGTACTCAGATCGAATCTTCCCTCCGACAGTTGAATAAATAAACTATTTCAGAGTATATGCATGTTTGAAAATTTAAGAAGCAGAAAAATAAGATTATTATAACCCTGTTCCCCCCCACTAATCAGTAAGAATCACGCTTTTATGACTGTCTAAAAGGTTTGGGAGGGGTTGGAACTCAATAATTAAAAATTAAACAGGAATTTAAGTATGATGTCCATTATATATGTAAACGTGTCTTAAAATTTTAGGGACATTCTTAGAAATAAAATTTTATTTTTATAATTAGATACATTTTTATGGATAAACTCTATTTAAATTATTTAAAATTAGCAAGGATATAAAATTACGGCCAGAAAATCTCGTAAAAAATTCTAATAACTTTTTCTTAAAAAATATTAAATCATGCTTTGTATACTTAAATTAATATAAATTTAGAAGTGCTCTTAGTAATTTGTAAATAATTGACCGTATGATTTTTAACATAGTAGAGAAATGCATCCCCTTGTTTAAAATAATTTACTGTAAAGAAACAATTATTATGTGAAATTGTGGTTTCTATTGTTGCTAAGGTAAAAATATTTCAATAAACCTTTTCGTTCATTTTGTAGGCATTTAAATAAGGGAATTTATTTTTAATTCGGCGTTTAATACAGTTCTTTTAGAAGAGGAAACCATAAGAGAGTATCCTATGTTTTCTTATGGAACGAGAATTCTTGCATTTTAAATCTGCGAATTTTTAACTTTCTCTTTATAAGACAACTTATTGCGTGTAAATTACGCATACCATGTATAAATTCGACTTTTCATTCCATTTAATTAAAAAGGAAGTATGTAATTCAATTTTTGTCTTGTTCGAACACGAATTTCATTAGGTACAAAAAAAAAATTACTTGCACAAATATGTATTTATATATGAATAATTACATTTAGCAGTAACACATGTAATTGAAATCCACTTTTTCATTATTTTATTTGGCATAAATTTAGTAACAAATTGAGTCGAGTTCATACATTATATGTGTAGATATATGATTATACTATGGAAGGATATATACTAATTTCCGTTTGAAAATGAGTTTAATTTATAATCTGATCTAGCTTTCAAAAAAGTATGAGAAAAAAAATTGTTTCTAGTTAATTTTGAAGTCTGCTTTTTATTTTTACAGAGGGAGAGTTTGTTATAAAGTGATAAAAATTAAGCTTTTAAAAATTTTTCGTTTATATTAAACAAAAATATCAGAGAAACTCGATTCATTGTCAGAGTGAAAACCATAGCTTCCGGTCAATCGTCATCGACTTGTATCATTATGAATATATATAAATATTGAATTTTTATTAGTAAAACAAGTATTTTCGATTACGTAACGATTAAAATGTAATTTGATGACCCACAGAATGAGCGAAACAAATAACCGATTTAATAAAAACCTATCAATGAATATTCAGTGCACAAGCTATCTAAAATTATAAATAAACATTATATTTTGTAGAATAGAAAACTAAATACGAAAATAAGCTTTTCAAATCACTTTAGTAAACGCTTTATTCTGTATCAAAAAAACTTACCCTTTCGATTTATAGTAATAACATTTGTAAAAAAAATCTGACTAAATCACTTATTGGTTATATTTAAAATACTTATTCGTAACATCTACAAAATGTACAACAGAGGAGCTGCTTCTGGTTTGAATTTCCGTGCCATGAGTAATCGTATTATCTAAATTAATCCAGTATCGTTTCGTTAAAAACCCGGAGCTTCAAAAAAACAATCAAACAATAATGTAAGCTTTCTGCTCGCACTTGTATTACTTACCACTGCAATTACATAATTAAACTTTTTATTCAAAAAATAATGAACAAATTATTTAATTTCATTTAAAATAAATTTGTTCCATGTATTTAAACTTGCTATTTCGAAGATGGTTATATATATTTTTATGCTTTCGATAAGAATACAGCTTTCACCGTGTGAACAGGTCCACGTCAATGCGAAAATGAATGATTGGCATCGTATTCAAAGCAAGCGCCGATATTGGCAAGAAATTTGCTAAGCTCTGTAACCCTGCAGACTGTCATCATCCCCCTGTTTCTTTCCCCTCTCCTCTTCTAAAAGTGCTCTTTATTTAACGACTTCCTAAGCGTCGTGTTTTGTGTGTCTTAAACCATAGGTGTATACAGAGGTAGGAAATGAATACATAAATTATGTTAATGTATTTATTTTTTTCATTGGGAAAAGCAAATGTAGAACAGCAGATCAATATTTATTGTGTATCATTTGGATGCATTCCTCTGGACAATAATAAATTCCAGTGTTCTATTTTTTTGCACCGGGCAAAAGAGGATTATGCATGCGTTGCGAAAGGTTCTACATAAAATGCTCGATTCAAATAGAATAAATTTGCTCATTTTAATGCAATGCATATTTTAAAAATTGAATCTACGTAGAGTTTAATACATATGGGATGCTTTAACATCCATTATTTTCCAAGCTGTGCAATGCATATTGGTTCATCGTGATTATTTTTTGTTCCAATTCTGTCATTGTTCTTTTATCTATAGCAAAAAGTGTTTGGCTGTTGTTTTACGTATGATTTACAAATATTTAAAAATGTTTTGCTTTTCTATAAAATCTACCTAAAGAATTTGAATTCATTATTTCCAAATCTCGTATAGGGAGACCTGTGTACCAACAGCCATTCCAATTTATTTGAATAATATTTAGTTCCAAGTATAATAACTCAGTTGAGTGGTGACAACACCCATTCCTACTTTGGCATTCATTTTGAAATTTTCAAAGAAAGCTGTGTCAAGTTATAAATGAAAAACAGTTTTATATAGTCTAAAGTAAAATTTTGCAGTTCATCTCTTTTTATTGTTACATAAAGTGAAATCAAATATTTTTTCTTTTAATTATAGTATAATTTTGTATGTAACTTTTTTAAGTACTAAATTAGATTTTAATAAATCTCCTCTCCATTTGGGTTTTTCTGCAGAAGACATTTTGTATGAAATTACGTAGTCTTGGTACCTAGGGCCATGACACAATTGCAATTAATATTATTTTATTAAAAAGTTTTTATAATATAAGGAGGAAAGTAGTCTTAATTTTCTGAACCATTTTGATTTTGTCAAGTTTTTATTATAATTGGATGTTGTTTAAATGAGAGGAGTGTATATTTTGTTCTGAAACTTTCAATATGCTTGATTTATAAAAAAAATATGTTACCATTATTGTTATTATTCAGGATTATTATTTTGCTTACACAAACATAATTCATATAATAAAAAAAAATCTTTATAATTATAACAGAAGCATTATTCGAAATAATTTCTAATTAGCACAATTCTCGAAGTAAATCCAACAGAGGTGGCCGAAAACCAGGGAGAGGTAGAATCTTGACTGACACTCCAGAAAAAGAAGAAATTAAAAATATCATGCTTATTAAAATTGCCAAGAGAAAAAGAAAACTTGTGAGAAAACCCGTGTTTGAAATTAATCCAAGTTCATCCGAAGAATGATCAGATATTGAAGATTTGCATCCCACTGATGATGCAAATTCTACAGTAGCTGATGTAAGAAATACTATTGAAAAGGGGGGGGGCTGTTTAACAAAAATATAAGGCAAAAGAACTGAACATTTTTATGAGGCAGAAACAATAGATGTTAAAGAACACTATAGTGTTAAATTTCTGAAGAATATTGCTTGTTCAAATAAGTTTCTTTCTGATAAAGAAGAAACTTATGAAATTGACAACAGAAATATTGTGTTCAAATTGCCCAAACCACAATCTGTTGGTGCTTCAGAGCGACAATGTATGCAGCTCACTTTTGGAACCAGTTTTTTAAATTATAGTGTTGAATGAAAATATACGTGTAATTCATTAATAATTTGGCGCATTGCAAATTAAATAGTTGCATGACAAATCAATATGTCATCTAATATTGATTCTTTTATTCAATTCATGCGCGTATGTTTGTTTTCTATTGATTACAGAGCAAAACTTAAGTTCCAGGGAAAGGCCCTAGGTACAAAGACATCATTGTACCTTGGGCCATATTAGAATTTTTTTAAAAACCTTTTATTTCACAGAATTTATTATTGTAAGTACTTATATTAACTCCTATTGGATGGTAATTAGTTAATGATGAATGTATATCAGTTTCACCTTTTTAAAGAGGCCAGTGGTTCTGTTTTTGTGCATTGAAAAAAACGTGGCTCTAGGTACACAGGTCTCCCCTACTGTAACAGTGTCAGACATGAATTTCGTCTCCAAGTCATTGTACTTATGTTGCCTATTGAGCATGTGCTGCCGAGAAATTGCCACGTAACTTTTTTTCTTCTCAGAAAGTTCCAAAACTGTAGTATTATATTTGAAAAACTTGTACAAATCAAACTTTCCTTAAGAAAAAAATGTTTGTATTTAAAATCAGCCTTTTTATATAATTTTTTTCCTCTTTTTAGACATAGGCCACAGCTGTGATTAACATGTTGGCTAGAATGGAAAAAAAGAAAGCTTTCAAAATAAGAGTATCATTTTCTTTTAAAGAATTCACTTTTTAAAAACTCATTGGCATTATCCCACAGTGGACGTGTGTTTTGAAATTTTCTAATCGTATGAGCTTCAGCTGCAAGATAAGTTTTCTCGGTTTTGAACACTAAACCTACCAGGAAGGATAAACAACCTTCTTTCTGTAAAGTTATCAGAACATTTTATTAAAAGTATTTATCATTACGGTGCCGGTTCGATAGCGGGAGTAACGGCGCCAAGTTGTTTATGTTCGCCAAGACGGGCGATAACATTACGATACAGTTACCTTAATATTTTTATCATCTGTCGACGTGGTTGCCATGGGGATAACGTATATCAGAGATTACTTTTATTGGTTTTTCCCCACGGTAACCCTATTAATTTCATACGAATTTAATGGACTCCTTTTAAAATGTAACAGTTTTCAGAGTAATTGTTCATTGTCTTCTGTTTTATTTTGCGCTATTTTCAAATACGGATATTTCTAAAATGAGCGAGTACTAGAATATTTTTTTCTTAAAAGAATAAGTGTTGTGCTTTTAATTATCGCCATAAATCATTTATTTTCCTTTTAAAAATGCTTTTTTTTAACGTTCTTTGTACGATGAAATTCGTTGAAGGAACTTGCAGTGCAAGTTTTATATTGCAAGCTTTCAGTACTTTGTAATACAAAAATGCAATTATCACTATGTGTAATAATCCCATAATATTCATTATTATAATTGTTTCTTTTTAATATTTATCATTAAGTTATTTATGTATGACTAATTTTGTTGTTTATTTACAGAGACATTCAGAAATCATGTTATAATGAAAATAAAGATAATGCTGTTAGAGCAGTACCTTTCCTCAGTTTTATTTAATAATTAAAAATGTGTGTGTGTCGATAAATACACTAATTGCTATTTAGATGCTAACAGTTACATGATTTTGTTTTGATAGATATTTTATGTTTTTAATTATTTATTAAAAAATTTAATGTGTACGTTTTAGACATTAATTTAAACAAGAATATATTATACCTGAAGATTGTTTGAAAAAGAAAATAGATTCTACGTATGAGTATAATATTGCTTTATCATATTTTTTTTCTGCACCTGTAAAAAAACTCAAACTAGCTCATACAGAATAAAAGGCCCATGTGGGCTGCTGGCCTACTGTGCCCATCTTGGCTTTTAGACCTTGGGTCTGAGGCACTCATGGATACAAATAAGTGTCAGCCCACACAAACCTCCCACCTCCCCAAATGTTTATGAGTCCTAAACAAGTTTGGTACTCATTTATTGGACCCACAGAAGGGATGGCAGCTGATCCGACTCTGCCCAGCTCGGGTTTTGAACCTCGGACCTGTAATATGTAAATGCGATGCGCTGCCACTGCCATCCCACTCTACAGTGTAATTTAAAACAGTTTTAATTCTATTTTTTTAACAAAAAAGGAAAAGTGTTTATTTTGTTAGTAAGAAGGCATTAGTTTGAAGTTATTATCTTAAAGCTTAAAAATCCAATTAAAATTAATCTGTAAGATATAAAAAGATGATATAAATTTTTTTAGTTGATGAAATACTTTGTAAAATATTTAAGTTCATCTTTAAATTGATAATTTTTTCCCATATAAAATGTGCTCAATTTTTTATACCGGTGATGTTATGATATATGTATGAAAATGCTTCCTCCAAAAAAAAAAAAAGTTTTGTATTTGTAAATTATAGCGTAGTCATGCCAAAATAGATGAGAAAGCTTGATGGCTGATTCATCTTGTATTATTTTATGTAGGACATGGCTAACAAATACAGATAATATATAACACATACACAAAGTTTATTTATAACATGCACATGAACAGTTTGATTTGGTGTTTGTTCACCAAGCAGCTTAAATCTTCGTGAATATTCTAGTCTTTATACAAAATGGTGCCAACTGAGAGTATATAACTCCGCATTTAATATTGCACATGAAGTGCAAGTTTTGAGGACCTAGAATCATTGTAGATTAAAAAGTCACAAGGGATGAGTAATGTGAATTATTACATAAATATATATACCAGAAGTGGAGAACCTTTTACCATTAAATACCGCATGTAAATTAAGTAATAATAAAGAAGGTCGCACAGGTTGATGTACCTATAAATGCAACTTTCATCGAAATTATCATTTTTGTATACATTTAACAATCCCATGCATCATGTAGAAATATTAGTTAAAAACAAATTTGTTTACTTATTATTTGATATAAAAAGTTATAATGTAAAATATTTTGTATTTACATAAGAGTAAAACTTGTTATAAATACATTAATAATTGGATTATTATTTTTTTATAAAATTATTAACTTCATGTACAATGGTTGTAAATTTTTAGCTCTTTACTTTGTTGGTATTTTTATTTATGTAAACACAAGCCACACATATATTTGATCAAGCTTCATAACCTGAAGCCTTAATTGATTCCTTAAATAAGCACGTGCAAACTAGGTGATTCTAACATTTGAAATGTGATTTGACTATTCCGAGCAGTTATTGAAACATACATTCATTCATGCTGTTCCTCATTTAATTCCAGTTGATTTGAAAACTGTTGTACTTTGTAACTATATAATTAATGCAAGTGCTAGCTTTTATAAAGGCCACCCAAGAAACTAATGCCGCAGGTTTCCCACCTCTGATATGTACACACAAACATTCCTTGTAAACAAACAAACAAAGCTGCACACTAGGTTGCCATGAAAAATGTTTTGTTTTTTTATATCTGCTGAAAGTTACATTTTTTTTTTTTTTTTTTAAATAATGTTGCTCTGGTCACACATGGAGAATGGAAACATTTTGCTATTTTGTGTCAATTTTTCACAATTACTTAATTTATCATTATCATTCCCATTGTTCTAGAATGAAACATTTGAGATATGAGGAGGAGGAAAAAGAAAGAAAAAAAATAAACCTGTAAATTCAAAATATTTTCTTTGCCAAAAGTTAAAACATTTTGTAAAATTATCAAATAAATATCTTGGTGGTACTTCATTTAACTATATTCTCTTTACTCTTTACTCATAAAAAACTAGTACTGGTATATTTTCTATTTCTGTATTTTTAGGTACATGTAAGATCTGTTTAGAGGTGGTAAGAGTCTCATGTAACAACTTTTTATCACCAGTGTATTGAGTATGATTTCAGGGAACATCTCGCATTATTGATCTTGGGATGAAAAGTAAGTTGTCCTAATAATGCTTTTTCTTGCTTTAGTATCATTTACCTCTTGAAATACATTGGTTACTGCTAAACATTCCACTGCTTAGATGTGACAGGAAAGTTTCTTGGAAATCATATCTGAAATATTCATCCCCTAAATAATTAAAGCTTCTTGCCATTTTTCAAGTTTTTGAGTGGGAAAATTTAAAAAAAAAAAATATTTGAAATTTAAGGGGGTTTTTATTTAAAACAATTAAAATACGTTATAAACAATTGCATAATTTACAAAAAAAAATTGTTACACTATTGTGCTGCAAATTTTTTATTCGCCTATCACATTTCAAGTCTTTTGGGGATCAGTATTAACATACAAAGAAGTAATAAATAATCAAGCCTAGTATTTATCATTGTTCTATATTTTTTCTATGTAGGGCATTTAGAGAACACACGCTCCACTTCATAACTAGTAATAGGGAGCGTTGCTAAAAAAATGGTATGCCAACGTTCATGAGTGTATGGTATCAGTTTGTTTTAGATAAGTTTTCAATTGAACAATTTCATTTACTAAAGTTGGTCATGTCATCTGATTAGTAACAATAATAGGTGTGCATCTCCAGGTCAACGTTCTTCTTACTTTGATCTTGCAAATCCATCAAAAATTTTAATTTCTTACTATATTCTATTTTAATCAAGGATTAGCTTGCCTAATGCAACACACACACAATAAGCGTATCTCTTTTAAATTTTCTATCCCATACACAGCTTTTCTGTGGATATATCTGCAAATTTTGAAATAACCCGCCCTCTTGTTCACATCGCTATGTTCTGCTTCTATACTGGGACTTATTTTGGCTGCAATCTTGATACGCCTTTAGTGATTAATGTCTAAATTGCTTATAAACGTTTTTTAAAAATGACATAATTAACTTATAACCTTCACAGATGTCAAACCAGGAGCCTGTAATTTTTGATAACTGAATTAAATCTTTGTAAAATTTCTTCCCAAAATATAATTAATATGGCAGTTTCAAATTTTGTTAATTTATTAAATAAATTTACTGCCTCTTTTCTAAAAATCAATTTCCCTCATTTCATTGTCACTAAATGTCTTAAGAATATTCATATTACCATAATGATCTTTTAAGGCTTCAACAGTGTCATAAAGACAAGATCATTTGGTCTGACAAACTTTTAAGGTAAATTTCGGTTTAATTTCGCGATTTGTAGTTCTCACCAATGGGTCGAAGCAGAAAATAAAACTTATATTTGTTACAATAAAAACAATGTTTTCAAATTTTTCATCTGTGTAGACTCCTTGCATGTTTTTCGGTTTTGGGGTCACCCTGCTTACCTAATATAGAACTTTTATAAATTATCAACTTAAATGTCTTTTGATAAAAGGTTCTCCCACCTCTGTGATAGGATATTCGATAAATGCTTCAGAGGTGATGCTATATGACAATCATTTTCATAAGCATGTATTTTCTTATTAAATTCCTAATATATTAAGGGATTTATATTACTATGATGTTAAAACATTAATGTGATGTATATGGGATGATTTATATAAATATATTGAAAAATAAAGTATAAAAATAATGTAATGAAATGTTATTTATTATAAGGCATCTATTGCATTATATCAGCACCTTTATAACACAAATATCTCTGCAACAAGAGCCCATCGGCTTTCTTTTTAAAATTCTTGTTCAGCACTTTAAAATCATTGAGGGTTGTGTACTTTTATTGCAAGAAGCAATATCATTTTCACAGTGTAATTGGACAAATAAAAACAATGTAAAAGCCTATGCAAATAAGGTGATTATTTTTCAGTATGAGAGTAATGTTGCAGAGTAACATGAAAAATTTTATTTTCCCTCCAGAGTATAATGGAATTAAACATTTTTCTTTCCTTTTCAGTGAAAATATTACATTTAAAAGGTGGCTGTAGAGCATAAAAAAAACAATTTTATTCGCTTAAGCACACCTGTGGTATTCATAAGCCATTAGTAATATGGTGATCCCTGAAGTAATTTTGAATTTTACTCTTTCTAGAGAGCTTTTGGAATTGTATTTCAACAATAATAAATGAATTACTTACTCTTATTCCTATAATGTGTGTTGCTTTTTGATTGAAATTGGCCTTTGATATACAGGTGAGAAATTGCATTTATCATTTGAGCATAGTTGTATTTTGAGATCAATCACCTTTTATTACAGTGCTTATCATGAATAAAAGTAGGTTTCATTTAAAAATACATAAAATGGAATTTGAAAAAGCATTAAAGAATATTTCACTTTCCTGATTGAAATTACCATTGTAACCGAGATAAGCCCTAATATAATCAAATAACATATTTTATTTTCTTAATTTTCATAGATAACTAATGTACATCACTCTTTGAAGCAAGTTGAGAGCTGTTTCCTGTAGACGTTCAAACTTGAATCACAGTCCCACAGTGAGTTTGCATCCAACTTTTAGAATATGAGAATGTTGCAACTATGACTCTTTTACTGTCTGCTTTCTTCATTCCCTAGGTAAAGTTATTAAATTTATTCAGTGATGAAATATCAATGTACATCTATTTTCTTCTTGTAACCATGTTTGCTAATTCTTCCATGTGAATTCTTCTATATATATTATTCTGTTCATAGAAAAATGTCTATCTAGAACAAATGTTGCGGGTAGTGTCATTCAAAATTATAAAACCTTAGGAACATTTTAAAGGTTCTCTTTATTGAAATATCTTTGTAATTTTTAAAAATCTTCTGTGTGTATATACTATTTATAATGGTTAGAAATGTGTTGTGCATCACAATGAGCTCTCTTTTAATTTTAATCAAAAATAATTCAAATGAATCCCTTAATTGCTGATTAAATTTCACCATTTTTTTTTTTAACAGTACGCGTGTTCAGTGTATTGGGGGAAAAGGAAAAGTACAAAATAAGCAAATTTTTTTCTCTAAAAATAAGTAAATTCTTCATGAAAACTTTCAAGGTTATTTTATTGCATTCAAGCCTTCAGAATAATAGTTTACTGATAACAGCACAAAGAAAATTATATTACAGAAAGTCGTATATATATGTCTTGGGTACTCGACACTGGCGAATGAGCTAGATGGTTTGCGTACGTCAATGGCGATTGGGAGATGAATAATCAAACACAAGTAAAATAAAGGCCTTGTAATACTTCCCCTCCCATTTAAATTTTTGCATGCTAATTGATTTTTGAACTATGATTCTACATGCCCCATTCGATTTCTTCTCCAAATAGGTAATTTTCATATTGAGATCATGATAGTCCTCAAGTTCCCTATAATATTGTTTTGACCAGGTGGTAAGTATAAAACATTTTTGGTATATTTTCAGTAATGATAATTTAATGTACGTTTTGATTTTTGATTTTTTCAACAAAATCTATCTAAAAGCCAACTAAACTCACAGATATCAAAATAAATTTCTTGGATGATTCTTCATTTTGTACCGCTGGCTCTGATGTCGGCCAATTTTCTTAAACTGAATTTAATGTAAATTAAAAATTTTTAGCATTTTCAACGATGTTTTCTTTTTGCGAGGTTTAGCAATTTGATATTCTGAACAAGGGTACCAAGACCCATTGTCTTCATTATAGATTTTAAAGAGACATTTATGTAGTCTCATGTCAGAAAAATCTGGTATTTGTGAAATTAGCAAAAATGGCCTTCTCTCTCTATGATAATTCAAGACATTCACTTATTTCTAATAAAAAGTCTCATGTTTGTGAAATATGCAACAAGGCTTTCTCTCAAAGCAGTCATTTAAAAGAACATTTGCGTGTTCATACAAAGGAAAAGCCTTATGTTTGTGAAATATGCAACAAGGCTTTCTCTCAAAACAGTCATTTAATAGCACATTTATTTGTTCATACAAAGGAAAAGCCTTATGTTTGTGAAATGTGCAACAAGTCTTATGCTGTAATTAGCCATTTGAAAGCACATTTACTTATTCATACCAAGGAAAAGCCTCATGTTTGTGAAATATGCAGCAAGGCTTTCTCTAGAACTAGCCTTTTAAAAGTACATACGCGTATTCATACAAAGGAAAAGCCATATGTTTGTGAAATATGCAACAAGGCTTTCTCTCAAAACAGTAATTTAATAGCACATTTACGTGTTCATACAAAGGAAAAGCCTTACATTTGTGAAATGTGCAACAAGGCTTTCTCTCGAAGCGATACTTTAAAAGCACATTTACGTGTTCATACGAAGGAAAAGCCTTATGTTTGTGAAATGTGCAACAAGGCATTCTCTCAAACTCACCATTTAAAACAACATATGTGTATTCATACAAAGGAAAAGCCGTATGTTTGAAAAAATATTCAACAAGCCTTTCTCTAAAAGCAGTGATTTAAAAACACATTTACACATTCATACAAAGGAAAAGCCTTATGTTTGTGAAATGTGCAACAAGTCTTTCTTTCAAGCTTCCAGTTTAAAAGACATCTGCGTGTTCATACTGAGGAAAAGCCTTATGCTTGTGAAATGTGCAACAAGTCTTTTTCTGG
>BMAU01005854.1:0-10637 GCA_019973935.1 Trichonephila clavipes
AAATAAAAGTTAAGAATAACTAGAACCCACAGTACTAAAAAGTAAGAAATTGGAATTCAGCAAACACAACAAAAGTAGATACAAAAAGTCATAGGACTAAACTGGAGACCTATTATGATTTCTAAAGCTGTCGCTGAATTAGGCCAGCAAATTAGGGTTAGCAATGCTTTATGGATCCACCTTCCCCGTACAACAGAAATTTTCGACATAATAGGAAGAAAAAAAACCCAAGTTGAAAAGTTAAACCAAATACAGCACGCGGTTGTAAAACCTAACAAAATCGTAAAAAGAAATTGAGAAAAGAGGACTGTAATGAATCTATTAAGGAGAGGAATAAGAAAACTTTTTTAATAGAAAATATTAGGAAAAACTTACTTGTAAAACAAAAATCCTGAATTTTAAAAATCCTGTCCACGAAAACACCACCTACTTAAAAGAAATTCTACGAGGAATGGCGAAAAAGATTGAAACTCCAGCGCAGGAAAGAAAAAATCGAAGCGCCATCTGGATAGTTATTTTGCAATCAAACTAACCGCAAAGATAAATAATTAAGTAAACAACACAAAAGAAGTTTTAAATAAGATAAAGAACAGAGTTCAAAATAGATAGTAACAAATAGAAATATATTAAAGTAAATTTTCTTGGATTATTATATACTAGAAAGTTATATTGCTATTAAATTAAACGTAAAAAAATTTTAATATATTTTTTAAAAATAAACTCAATAGAGAGAGAGAGAGAAGAAATATTAATTAAAATAACGAACTAAAATAAAACTAGATTTAATTAGAAATAGAAATATATTTAAAGTTATATTTACTAGGATAATTGTATTCTAAACAATTATTGCAAAATTTCACAAAATTATTATGTATTAAAATTTTATCAGTAACTAAATCATTGTTTCTTTTCATAAAATTGAAGATAATATTTCTAAAAATTGATAGGTGTAGATTACTATCCCAGAAAGGCATTTTTATAATGTTAAAATCAAATGAGTCTCTTTTATCAAAAATATTACTTGTAAGCAAGTTATTCTTAACGTTTAATTGAAGGTCCAAAAAGTTAGCTGACTCATTATTATAATTAGTTTGTAATAATTTTAAATAATGGGGATAATAATTAAAGCTAGGAACATAGTCAACTATATTATTAAAAATAATTAAGTCATCTATGTATCTAAAAAAAGTAACAAGAATCATTACTAATACTTTCATTTTCATAAAAATGCAGATAAATATTTGCTAAGCAGTTGCCAGCTGGTCCACCTTGTGGTAATCCTTTAATTTGCTGATAATGAGCATTATTATGGAAAATATAAGTTTCTTTTAATACTATTTCAATAATAGAAATATATTTATCAAATTTTATTATCTTATTCAAAAATATTTGCTATATGCTATTTTAAGAATCTTAAACATGTCTTTTTTCTATATCAATGGAGTTAAATAAGTCTTTAAAATCATAGGAATAAATAGAAATAATTTTTACCATGCATATACTTAATAATGTCCATACTATTCTTAACTATAATAGAATTATCAATATTGTCTAAAGTAGATTGAATAATATTTTGTAACTTCTGGCCCGGAGGTGTAATATAAGTTTTAAAACCACCATTCGTAATAGTTCTAAATTTAACAGGATTTTTATGAAATTTAGGAGCTAGAAAAATATGTGGGAATTTAATATCTAGAATACGTAAATCTATTTTTTTGTAAAAAGCAGAGATTCGATTAAAAATTTCTCTATTGCTTGAATTAGATTTTTTAAAAGCAGAATTATTATGAAAATGCTTGTTTAGCAGATTATTATAAAGCCACTTGCAAATAATTGCATAATTACCCGGTACTTTATCAACATAAACGATAATAAAGTTCTGTTGTAGGTCTGCAATTTGGTGCTTAATATTATAGTATGTTAATGTTCAGTAATTCATTTAACACTTTGCATTTAAATTCGTTAAAAGCTACAATAGGAAGACTGTATTTAATAGTTAATTTTGTTGTGAAGTTACTAATATCTTTAGAAATTTGATTTTTGATAGCATTGTGTTATTGTTAGAGATCATTAATCTAAAACTATAGTGTCTTTGGACATTATTTCTCCAAGAGTATTATCTTTAACAATATTTAAATTACCAGTTACCACTTGCTTGTGATGATCATTTATAAAATCAGAGAATAATCTTTACAATTACATACAATATTATTATTATTTTGCAAATCATTAATATCATTTGTAAATTAAAAAAATTGAGCTACCTATTTTTTTTATTATATTTAAAAAAGCCTTCTTAATGCAAACGTTATTAATAGGCAGGAAATGAACATATTTATTAAAAATATTAGAGAAATTAATGTTATTATAAGATTTATTCATGAATAGTATGGTACAATACTCAGTAGAACTATTTACTAAATCTATATCTACAATATTTAATTTATGAATGAGATAATTAATAATAGCCTTAATAATATGTAAGGCATGACAGTCTTTAAAATCAAACTTTTTGAGGATATCTCTAGTATACCTAATTTCTTTTTTATTTAAACCAAACATGAAATGCTTAATTTGTTTAATGTTAAAAGACTTTTCGAAGTTGCTGCAAAAATCTTTAATTTTAGAATCTATCTCCACTGGAAGTCTATGCGTTCTCTTCCTTCTTTTTCCTCTTTTTATACGTTTAACTTTATGAGCATTATCACTATTATAGAAATAATTCTTATTGTCAGACTGTTGAATGCTAAGTAAGACATTTTTTCCAAAGTGAATGGTATTCAACCCCCCATATGGATATATAGTGTTATAATATCTAATAAAGTGGTTTTCCCACCACAATCTATTTTTAACTTGTGGTACTGTTCTGAGAATAGAAATACCAATATTGTCAAAGCCATGTAAATGAAAGTGCCTAAGTTCAATTTTATTAATATTGTTATTATGCTTGTAATTGTTGGTATTTGATCTATGTAGATTAATGCGAATATTAATATTATTACATGTTTGGCCAATGTATTTAAAATTACAAATTTTACAATTCAACATATAAATGCAATCGAAGGTTTTACACAAGAAAAATTTGGATGTATTATATTGCTCTATATTTAACATTTTACATCTACTATTATTGCATTTATTAAAACGAAAATAATTTTTGTGTAGAAATTGCCTAGTATCAAATAGTAATTGTTATTGGGGAAAATAAAATGATTACATGAGTTTAATCTAGTAGAAATAGAACAATGATTATGTTTATTCTGAGATTTATTGGTAATATAATCATAATTATGAAAATTGTTATGCCTAATAAAAACAGAATTCTAAAAAGGTCTAGTCCTGTAGGAATTTGCCTTTTCTCCACTAGTATTATCTACTGTATAATTTGAACCACCAAACTTGTGATTCATTGTAAGTCTTTATACAAAGTCATAAACTCAAAACCAAATAACTGTTATCAAAATTCACTAATGAAATGGAACAAAAATATTCCAACGTATAGAACTGACACAGCATATCAAACTAAAAAATGCCTAAAACAAGAAAGGGCATCCAAAACAAGAAGACTATTCAGTACAAGAACTGATATATTCAAAGAATATCTAACACTCAAATATGGTAACTTTCTATCGATAATGCACGTACCATAATAATGCATCACCAAGCAAAGATCTGCTATAAAGCTTATCTAATTGCTAGTCACTAAAAAGTATTTATAACTACAATCATAATAATTTGAGAATAAATAATGTGTAAAACATAATTTGGAAGATATATAGAACAGCAAAAATACTTGAACAACAAATATTTGAGATACAAATATTCCTCAGAATTATATTTAAACAACACAAGGAACATACGCAAAAGACTCGAAACAAAAGAAAACATAAAAAAAATCAAGCACAAAAAATAAATTTATCAAAATTACTCTAAAATGATTAGGGGAATTTAATCAACATAAAAATGACAAAGACAAAAAATGAAAGAATAATGAAAAATAACATATATTGGAGGTCTAGAATAAACAAAATAATAAAAAATATAAATTAATAATAAAAATATAAATAAATCTATATATATAAAGCAGAAAAGCGACTCACTCACTCGCTGACTGACTCACTGACTAATTACGATATCTCCGTAACTATTTAACCTACAGACTTGAAATTTGGTAGGTAGGTTCCCTTCATGGAGTAAACGTCAGCTAAGAACGGATTTTGCAAAGTTCGAACCCCAAGGGGCATTACGGGGGTTTAAGGGGCGTTATAGATAAATATTTCCATTACTAAACTATTAGATGTACAGTTGTGAAACTTGGTACACAGATTTCTTTCATGAAGTAGAGATTCCCAACATAATGATTTTTACAAAAATCGACCTCCAAGGGGCGTTGAGGGCGCTTAAGGGGCGTTATACATAATTATTTCCATTTTTAAACTCGTACAGTCTAGAAATTTGGTAAGCGAATTCCTTTCATAGAGTACAGATCCCCTATAGAATGGGTTTTGTGAAAAACGACTCCCAAGGGGCGTTGCAGAGAATTAAGTGACGTTATATGCAATTAACTCCTTTTTTAAACTATTAGACGTAAAATCTCGAAATTTAGTAAGCTGATTCTATTCATTGAGTAGAGATCCGCTATAAGATGGGTTTTGTGAAAATCGTTTCCTTAGTGGCGTTGCGGGGGCTTAAGGGGCGTTATAGATAATTATTTCCATTTTTAAACTATTAGATGTACAGTCTTAAAATTTGGTAAGCGAATTCCTTTCATGGTGTAGAGATCCACTACAAAATAGTTTGGGGGGAAATTGATCCCCAAGGGTCACTGAGGGGGATTAAGGGGCGTAATAGATAAATATTTCCGCTTTTCAACTAATAAAACCACCTGCTTGAAAATTAGAAGGTGTGTTCCGTTCATGGAATAAAGTTCCTTTTACATAGATTTTTGGGGAAACGGACCCCCAAAGGAGTGGGGTGGCGAGGGATTAAGGCGTGTTATAGAAATATTCCTGTTTTTGAATTTAACTCATTTACTTGAAATTTGTTGAGCACTTTTCTTTAGTTGAATAGAGTTCCACTAAGAATGAATGGATTTTACGGAAATCAACTCCAGGGGGAAGCGGGGAGAATTATTGGGGCGTATTGATAGACAAAATTCCCGTTTTTGAACTGCTAAGACTATAATAATAAAACTTGGTTTGCATGCTTCTTTTGTTGAATTGGAATCATGTAAGAATGCTGTCAACGAGGTATTGATGATAAAAATTCCGTTTTTGCTCTGTTAGATTTAGACTTGAAATTTAGCACGCATGTTTATTTTATGGAGTAGAGATCCACTGAAAGTTGCTTTGGTGGAAATTCACTTGATTATTAGGTTAAGTGAGCGAAAAAAATCTTTCTACTTCTTTTTTAGATATATATAGTAATTAGATATTATAATTTATGTTCTTTTTATATCAAGGGGCGAGAGTGTAACAACTATAAATATATTTTTCGATACAATCGAATTCTTATAATGTCAGATATCAATAATTAATATATAAGTAAACAGTATTCATATACACAACATCGTGAAATATCCTGTGAAGCGGGTGGGTAACGGCTAGTCTAAAAATAAATCTAAAAATGAAATCTGGGATAATATAAAAAATTTTTAAACTAAACACACTTAAAAGAAAAGTATGCTGCAAAACACACAAAAAAATAAGAAAAATAAAGCTTAACTCAATGTAGAGAAATATATATATAAATAAATAGATTTAATTGATGTAAGGTATTTTTGATTAATTAAAATTATTTAACTTTCAGTTGTATATTAATTCGAAAATGATGTCTC
The DNA here is from genome assembly GCA_019973935.1 of Trichonephila clavipes. Taxonomy (NCBI): domain Eukaryota; kingdom Metazoa; phylum Arthropoda; class Arachnida; order Araneae; family Nephilidae; genus Trichonephila; species Trichonephila clavipes. Next base: position 5,837 of record BMAU01005854.1, read on the forward strand.
TGGTTTCAATGTTATCATACTACTACATTTTTTTTCAAAAATAATTAGGTACAAGATGAGATAAGCAGAAAAAATCACAAATACTACTATAAAATTACTTCAGAAGTAAAATATTTCCATTATTAAAGTTTTGAAATTTATTGATGGTTAAATGAGTTTATATGTATATATATGTATATGTTGTTGTTACCGCCCATGCCACCTGTCTGACGTTGTCAGATAGAGGCCCACGAAATTCATTGTGGCAATGAGCTAGATGCGCGCCTGTCGTTGGCCTTAGCCTTTAGCACCATAAAGGTGATAGTACGATTTAGCTCGGTGAAATTCCCGAAGGGACGATAGATTGACACCCCCGATCTCCATCTCCACAATTTAGGCAGGGAACTGAAGGGGAGGGAAATATTCTCCAGTCCCCTGCACTCGTGGTTTCAGCTGCGAACGCCTACAAGGTTTTCGGACCACCCACTAATTTAACGAGCACGTACTCTGTGTGCACTCAGAGGTTATTTGGTGGCATCGGGCATCGAACCCAGGCCTTCCAGAATGGATTCTAATGCTCTAACCACGGCCCATATATATATATATATATATATATATATATATATATATATATATATATATATATATATATATATATATATATATATATAAATCTTCTGTGCGTGTTGTATGTGACTAAACTCCTCCTAAACGACTGGATCGATGGATTCGAGAATGGCTTAGATTGACAATTTGGTGCGATATCGCAATTAGTTAAAAAAGATATTAATTACACATGCGTTGATCAACAATTATCCTAACCTACAAATCTCTTTGTGTAGCTAATTGATTACACACATTAAACTTTTTTCTTGTTTAAAATTATTTCTTATCGGAAATTTATACTAATAAGAGAAACAGGTTTTTTGTGTGTTTCACTTCTAAGCAACCCAGAAGTATAAAACTTGGCACATAATTGCTATATTTCCTAATGATGTGCAACTACGAAGAGTTGTTTTCGATATTCGCTTTAGATATTTATTAAGATTAAATTTTTAAGTGAATTTCCCATTTTTTTTTCAACAAATGGATTTTAATTTGTTAATTTAGCAACAGTCATTTTTGTTTTGCTTACATTTTATTTGATTATTTCAAACCATTTCTGGGTGTTAATTTGGTTGGGTCTTTTCTTTTTCAGCTTAAAAAAATCACTGTCATTTGGTTTAACGTTGCTTATATTTTATTTTATTATTTCAAACTATTTCTGGATATTATCGATTAATCCAATTGTGAAAACCGTATATGTAATGACGTTAGATATTGTAATAAATTTTTAATACAAATTATCATCAAAATGGTTCAGTTTGTTAAAGCATATTCATAAAAATTTGGCATTTTTGAATTTAAGATGTGTGTACATGACAACGACTGTCGGGTCTGCTAATCTTTATATATAAAACTCTTCTGTGCGTGTGTATGTGACTAAACTCCTCCTAAACGGCTGGACCGATTTTAATGAAATTTTTTGTGTGGGTTCAAGTAAAGAGTGTTTTTTTTCCAGGTACAGAAGTTTAAGTTGGCATTACTTTCCAAGATGGCGACCGATTTAACAGCTGTCAAGTGATTTATTCTCAGTTTGGTTTGGCATTTCATGAAAACGATCATCAAGCAAGGCGTAAATTCGTCGAATGGGCCAAAACGAGATTGCCGTTGTTCCCGATTTTTCATAAGCGAATTTTGTTTAGCGATGAAGCGCACTTTTGGTTGAATGGCTACGCCAACAAACAAAACTGCTGCATTTGGAGTGAAGCTAATCCACAAATTGTATGTCGAAACACCGTTACATCCAGAAAAACTGACTGTTTGGTGCATTTTTATGGGCTGGTGGAATCATTGGTCCGTATTACTTCTTCCAAAAACGATGAAGGCCACAACGTTACAGTCAATGGGGATCGTTATAGAGCCATGATTACTAACTTTTTCATTCCTGAATTGAACAATCATGTGTCCAGGAGCTGTGGTTCCAACAAGACGGCGCAACATGTCCACACTAGCTCGTGCCACAATCGTTGCCGAAGAGAACACGTTTGGTGACCGCCAAATTTCACGTTTTGGACCTGTGAATTGTCAAGATCTTATGATTTAACACCGCAGCTATTTTCTGTACTTGGGGCTATGTAAAGTCATTGGTCTATGCCTGGATACGCCACAAGCGCTTGACCATTTGGAAGACAACATTCGCTGTGTTATTGCCGATATACGGCCACAAATGTTGGGAAAAAAAGTCATCGAAAATTCAACGTCCAGATTGGACTACACCCGAGCCAGCCGTGGCAGTCATATGCCAGAAATCATATTTAAAATTTAATGCCACAAGATTATCTTTCGAATAAAAAAAAATTCATGTCAATCGAATAATGCATCGTTGTTTATTGCAAGATTAAAAGTTCTATTCCTCTAAAAAACCTTTAGATTCGAGAATGTTTTAGATTTACAATTCGGTCGTATCACAATTAGTTAAAAGATAGTAATTAAAAACATTAAAATATTCAGCTCAATGTTCACATGTATTGTTGGAACAACGTTATTGTTATAAAAATGACGTAAGTTGGCATCGAAAATCGATTTTCAGCCAAACTGGCCAAACCAAGGCGCTGTTATTGATACAAAAATGCAAGAGCAGTCGCTGCTTTTAACGTTTAAATTCGTATATTTTTCAAATAATATTTATATATGTAATTCTTTTTTGTGCGTGTGTATGTGACTGACTCCTCTTAAGCAAGTCCGGACCGATTTTGATGACATTTTTTGTCTAAGTTCAAGTGGATTCGGGAAATGATTTAGACTCACAGTTCAGACCAATATCACCAATTAGTTAAAAAGATATTAATTATGAACCTTAAAATGCATAATTGTCTTACACCTGTGTGCTGTTTATTCTGCTAATGCAGGGCAAGAAAAGAAAAAAAGAAAGAGGGAGAGAATATTTCGATATTTTCGCCGTTTTTGATTGCAATCTATAATTTTTCTATAAAATCAGACAAAAAATAATTACAGTATCGGAAAGATTATTCATTTCACCACAATACAGCATATACCGGTGTGTGCAAAGGAAATGAGACAATTGTTTTAAAAGAAAAAAACACAATAATTTGGGGAAGCTTGTTAATATTTCTTTATTTGAAAATAGCTTATGCATGGCTAGCTACAGATTTTCCCATCTTTCCGGGCAATTTGTGAATACTATGCCAAAAAAATGACCGATATTTTTGTGGCCAGGCAGTCATCAAGCCAGATTTGACGTTTTCGTAGAATTGAGCGCGCGCTGGTCAGCCGATGCGTGTCATAAAAATAATACAAATAGGTGGTAATCGGAAGGGAACCAAGTCTGGCGAATAAGCCGCATGCGCTAAGGGCTCCCAACCCAAGCGCCTTAACATGTCCTTGGTCGGTTTAGCACGGTGGTTGCAGGTGCGTTGTCATCAAGGAAAATCACTTTTGTGCTGCCGTTTCTTGTATGGCTCGCGTTTTTTCGAGAATAACATCGTTCAAATTAGTAATTCTTGCTTGTAGCGATCAGTATTAACATTTCGCCGGGTTTGAGAAGCTCATAATAGATTGGCCCTCTTGATCCCAGAAAATACACAGCCATTGTCTTGCGGCTGAAGTGATTCGGCCTTGCGGTCGATTTGGACGGCTTACCGGGGTCAACATATGATCAATTATGCTTTGGAATTCTCAAAATAAATCCATTTTCATCGTCAGTCTCAATACGATGGAGATATGACTTGTGTTTGTAGCAGGCAAGCAACATTTCGCACGATTTTCGGTTTCCCTGTTGACGGTTTGTTATCTCGTGTGTACCGATCTATGACCCTTATTATCTTGCCCATTGCTTTGAGACGACGAGGAAACAGTGCTCTGGTCAACATTCAATTGTTCTGCAATATGATCTTGCGCGTTTGGCCATCATCTTCATCGGTATGCTTGCAATTCAGCGTCTTCAAATTTTTGCTGGTCTACCACGCTCCTCGTTTCTCATCAATCACCATTTTGAAACTTTCAAACCACCTGTAGCACTGCGCACGGCTCAGAGCATTGCCACCGTATGCTTTTACAAGCATTTGATGCGATTAGCATTTTCTTCAGATGGTAACAAAAAATTTAATGTTGTCCGCAAATCGTGGTGGAAGGCATAAAATTCGACATTTTCAACACAATAAAAAAAATACAATACACGCTGAAACTCGTCCCAAATGTAACTAAACATGAGTATCAAAGATCAAACTATACAAAAATCCCACATGTCCACGATTTCCTATTGTTTGCATATATGCGTGACGACATCTGTTAGCAAACGTCTCATTTGATATACATACACCTGGTATCTTCATGTATATATAATTCTTCTGTGCGTGTGTATGTAACAGAACTCCTCTACCCTGGACAGATTTGGATGATATTTTTGTGTGGGGTTCAAAAGTAGTTCGAAATGATTTAGATTCACAATTCGTTCCGATATCACAATTAGTTAAAAATGCGCCAAAATTATGTAGCGCGCGCGATTGATTTCATAAAATAATCGTGAGCAATATTCTTGAGGCCACTATTTTGAGCGACCAAAACTTCAGGTGATTGTACTTCTACCACAGATGCCAATGCTTCTTTCAGACTCACCTACCCATTCAAATGTTCACAATTTCCATTTCACTTGGTATTTTCTATGACCATTAATAAGTCACAAGGTCAAACAATGACAATTTAGTAGCTTAGGTATTTAAAGAAAACCCTTACTTAGCTTTTCGCACGGAGCAATACGTAA
>BMAU01005855.1:0-42981 GCA_019973935.1 Trichonephila clavipes
AAAACATCCCATATCATGATGTATTTATGGGTACATTGCCTTCTTCAGGCGTGGGAATGCGTCACCCTTTTCGGTGGGGTGAGAGGCACTCCCACAAATTCCTCTGCTTGTAAACAACAACAGGGCCGATATACAAATTACAGTTGTAATCCGTATGGAAAGGCGGCCCCCATCAATAGCTTTTAATCTCTTCAGCGCGTTACTTTGGAACATCCCACCCCGAAAATATCACGGGTGCGAGAAATAGAGAGGGAAATTTCACCCCTTGATTTTAACGGGTTAGCATAATTTGATGAGCATAAATCTTTACCATGTGTGGTCAACAATAGTTCGTATCACCGTCGCTTTAGCAATATTTTAGATATTTTCACATTTGAAATTAAATTAATGTTTCAATCTCTATTAAGAAAATTCATGATCAATGTTTTTATTTCTTAATTTTACACATTCATGTACATTAAAGAGTTTGAATGGATTTTGAGACAGCGATAGAATTCTATATTAAATCATTTATATTTTGTGTATATTTTTCATCGTAGTATGTAATAAAATAATGCTATATTAAGATTGATATTCTTCAAAAGTATTCAATTGTAACAATATATAAAAGTACATTTTTTCCTAGCATATATAAGCATGAAGATTTGTAAAAGAAACACATAAAAGTATTTATGAACATCATTTTTTAATAGCGAGGGAATAAACATATATTACATTATATTATATTTTACTTATAAAATGCATCCTAATAATTAATATTAATTTAATTTGTCTTTATCGAATACACTTATATATAAACACACATATGTGATTAAATTATTCTAAAAAAAAATTACTTTGTTTTGTTCCCCAGGCACAATTTTTTTTATATCTAATAATGAGTCAAAAATATACTGTTGTTATATATACAGACGAACCTCTATGTAACGAACCTATATAATGGGAATTTTTGTATATAGCGAACTTTTTCCTGTAACCTTCGACATTTCATGATTTTTTCGTAAATAACCTCTCTATAGCAAAATGCAATTTAGATATAATGAACTTTTCTTTTGAGATTCAATTTTTTTCTCGCTTTAAAAGTATTTCTTAACATTTCAAGTTATTTTTCTAACACATTTTATGGTGGTCATAAATCTTGAACTGGTTTTATTATATTCTAATTCGCTGAAAGTAATAGAGCTGTGGACGTTTCATCCAAGAAGTACAACCTTGAACTCACATTGTCCAGTTCACTAGGAACATCTTCGATATCCCCTTTCACACTCAGTGGAGTGGTCCGTGTTCTAATTTTTAAAATAATGTATGTTTAATGTTACTTATATGCTTAAAGTTATAAAATTCCCTTAAAATTCATTAATTTTATTATAAAATTATTTTCTTAATGTTGAAAATACATTGAATTCTTTGACATTCCTTTTTATTGTTCTCCTAGCAGTTTTCTTTCTTTTTGATGGGTAAGATATATAAAATAAACACACACACATATTAGTTTAAAAGAAGGTGTGAATGATTACTTTTTTAATGTACAGTGTTTATTAATTAAAATTTGTTTTATGTGGCTTATAAATTAAATTAAAAGATGAACCTCTATGTAAGGAATTTTCCATATAACTATCGGGATTTAGCAACTTCAATATATAGAGGTATGACTATATAATATAAAACAAATGTAGCAAATAATATTGTGTTAAAATGTCAAGCAAAAGAAAAGACGACGAGACTAGATTTATTTGCGAAGGTACTGTTGCATAAATATTTCTAAGAAAACTTCAACATAATCAATCATTATGCTTGAAAATAGTAAATATAATATATCATCTTTAGTTACATAGCTACGATTTAAAATTTTATGGAAAACAAAGATGTATGCAGTTCTTTGAAGTATTTTCATACGCAATCCGTTTATTATTTCACTGTTTTTGTAGTTCATTATTTGCAAAACATTCAATAACGTCTTTTAATTACAAAGTTATTTTTGTTTAAGTGATGATGTGTTTATGAGTGTTTCGTAATAAATTTAAATAGTATTTACAAAATATATATTTTCTATATTTTTACTATTTTACCTAATCAGGGTAATTGAGTGATCCTCATCGGAAATTCACAGTAAGTATTTTTCCATCGATTCGTAGAATTGAACTCAGATACCAGTAAGACACGCTGCAAAGAAGGGTTGACGATTTTTAAATGCATGTAGGCTGAAAGTCCTCATTTTTGGCTGGCGTGTTAGTTATCCCTGTTCAAGATCATGATCACATATATGTGATCGCGCATTTCTCCCTCCATGTCCCATGGTATGATGTAGGTGATTGCGCTTTCCCTCCTCTGAGGCCCATAATCACACTGGTTTGATCTGCTTTAAAAACGTTTTTATATTAATTTTGCAAGGCATTAGATGACGGTTAAAATCCGTTATTTTTCGAATAATGTTATAAAAACTTTGAACTTCAACATGTGTTTTTGTCTCCGATTTTTTTTTTTATTAAATCCAGGATATTTATGAATGTCAGCATTTGCACATGTGTAGATTTTTCTACAGAAACGGGTATTTAACCCTCTAACCAGATAGCACGGAAAATTCCGTCAGTGTAAAGATGCTTCGAAAATGGACTGCACTGATTTTTCTGCCTTCAAGTAAAGTTTTCAAAAGCGGATTAGCAGCACTTTTCTGAAATCATTTCCCCCTTTTAAGGTTTAACTTCTTGAAAGATAATTGGGGACGGAGGAAGCAACACAGCAGGAGTTTATGGCTCGCAGGGAACCCCCGTGTTTGACCCCCAATCGTAAAAAATCGGGAGAAATTTCTTTAGACCTCAGGAAGTGTTTACTTGTTACCTCGTATTTTAAAGTTTTGAAAAGTCCCAACGCATAAGTAAAATATGTTACAATTCCCTTTTTGTGGTTCCATATTAATTTGAAACTGTAACAAGTTGGGGCGTGTCAGTGCAATCTGCTATTTTATATATTTAGACAAATCATCTTTTAAGTATATTATTTCGTTTCATTTTCTTAATTTAATCAAAGCTTTCAGTTTTTGAAACATGATTATTTTATTATAAGATAACGAAAAAATTAATAAAACACCAAACTCTTTAAAATTTGAAACCTTTTCAATTTTCCAACCACTAAAAATGAATAAATTTAAACTTCATCAAATCATTTGAAACATTTTCTTACACTTTGATAAAAATAATAACGAAAAAAAAAAACTAATTAAGATTTATTAGTTTTTTAGATTTCAAAGCCCAAGTGTACAGGGAAGTTTAAGTACAGTGCCTAGAGTTAAATATTGTTAAAATACACCGAATTATATTTGAATTTTAAGTGCTTGAACTTCAGTTTACATCAAAGACAAAATGAATGAAGATTTTCCCACATTTTTTTTATAACTTGAATGTTTGAATAAATGGTAATCAAAAATATACGGAAACATTTACAGTAGACATTTATATGCATATAAATAAACATAAAAATCAATTTTAAATTCGAGCTATTGAAAAACATTCGATTATATATTGTTCAAAAATATCTATTTATACAAAATACCTCAACATTTATCTTTTTAAAGGTTAACTGAATAAGTAATTAAAATCTGGATATGTTTTGAAATTTCGACCTTATATAAAGCTAGAAATTTTATGTTAGAAATTCCATTTGAAATTTCGAAAAAATGCATCGCGCAGTTAAAAATTATTTGCCATAAGTTTTAGCAATTGTTTGAGTATAATAACAATTTCAAATTTTATTATATAGCTTCTTTGGTATATTTTAATAATTTTCGTACATTTCATACAATTCAGTTGAAAACTGCATGCTAAGAGCAAAAAAATATACTAAAAAAATTGATGAATATACAATTACAATATAAATTCTTACATAGAAGCAAAACTGAGAAGCTAAAGCGTAGGAATGAAAAATTTTGAGTATATCTGAAGTAGTTTTCGAAATATTTATTTTAAAGTTCAGAAAATTTGTCTGCGTTATGTTATACTTAATATTAATTAAATGGTTGAAATAATATGTTAATATTAGTCATGTAATCGTTTGATGACACATTCATATACTAATAAAAATTATCATGGTCATTGATGCGAATGTCAAGAATTTTATGTAATTTTAAATTCAGACATTAAGATATTGATGTAGAAAATATAAAACGACCATCTAAAATACATGAAAAATGCAGTCTGCTATAAAATGATCTTGACAAACAAAATCCGGCATTTTCACTTACTATGGCAGAGCCGGCTTAATCAGGGGCGATATGGAAAACAGAGAGAGAACCGCGGTTTTGATGGATGCCGCTCTAGCTTTTAAAGTTCCCAGGAAAAATTATACATATATAAATTACAAATAAAAAAATAAATCTTGTAATTTTCATACATTTTTATAACAACGAATTGTGGAATTGGCTTCCAATGCATTGTTGTGTTTGATAATATGTAAGGTAACCAACCCTACTATAGATAGATTTGTACTACTTTTTCGTAACCGTATTTCTTTTAAAATTAGTTCGTGCTGCCGAAATACACCTTTTGCACCCTTAAAAATTTATGTAAACTATAACGGTTAATTTTAATCTATGCAACTTGTGAAATGTTCATAATTAACCATTTCCGTCTAAACAGTTTACATGAAACAAAAAGTTTGGAATCCCTCATTCATTAGGGATTTATATAAGATTCTAACATTAAATTTTATTTTTCACTGAATAGGATCGAGTGGTAGTGTATAGTGCTTCTCCACCACAGGTCTGGGGTTCTCTTAACGGGCTGCGCAAGATCGACTCTTCCTTTTTCATCCCCGCTACATTGGGTCGATAAATGAGTACCAAGCTTGCTTCGGGTCTTAATCACTGAAGGTCTCTGTTCAGACAGACCACCAAATCAGGACATCTGTTCATGCACCTCAGCATCCAATGGTCACGTGTATTATGATGGGCACAGTAGTTCCTGGCCCTCAAGGATTGTTGTGCCACTGAGTTTGAGTCTTAAGTTTGAGGCTTACCTCTCTTTGGGGATACCCCTTAGATAAACATGTATTTCCACTCATTTGCAAATAAACATTTTTCTTTCAATTACGTTTATTTCAGAAGGAACTTTGATTTTCAAATGTAATTGTATAATAACATGTATATTTGTATATTATATTAAAAATTTGATCAATCCAAAATTACATGTTTTTAGCTCCTCTAAAAGCTTTTAGGATTTTACAACTGATCTTACAATCCATATCCTTTTATAGTAGTATATTTAAAAATGATAAAGACATTTTACGACTGTGTGAGCTGTTATGCCTCGTTTATAAATATAAAAAATTGCATTCAGCTACAGTTTTTTAAAATGTACAGAAATAAGTGGAGAAATAGGATACTTACATATTATGAATATTTTTGACTGCAGTAAGATATATTTATATTTCAGTTTCTTTACAATTTGAATAGAAGTTGTAAGCCATTATTTTGCGAATAGTTTGATATTGAGTATAAACCCATATATATATATAGGCCAGTGTTTCTCAAAGTGAGGGGGCGTGCCTGGGGTGCGATGACCGTACAAGGGAGGCGCGAGCATATCGAAAATTTAAAGATTTTTAAAAAAAATAACCGGAAATAGAAGTAAAACAAAATGCTTTCTTCCATAATAAAAAAAAAATTCACACGACAACACTGACATAATTTATGTTTATTATCTGGCTTTTTCCGTCATCAAATAGCTATCTTTGATCCCAAAATCAAATTAAAGAAAAAAACATTTTGTTTAATTTGCTGTATTTTCTCAATGAGAGATTTTTTTTATTACGTTTTAACATAAAATATTACTCGTTAAAGAAAAACGAAACCCAAACCCTGAGAAAATGCTAAGACGATAAACAATTCATCACTGTAATTATTATTGAAATACTTTACATTAGTTGTAAAAAAAGAAAAGGAAGACATGATTCACTTTTCAGCCAGGCTGCATAATACGTTTGCTAATCATTTGATTGACCTTCAATCTTAGGGTATGGTTATTCAATATTAGTTTTGTCCCATATTTTATGCGTTTGCTTCTCGCTTTGGGAAATTGTAAATAATAGAGTTTATATTTGGAAAAGAATTGATTGATTTAACATTTCTGTAATATTAGTGAAAAGTGTCTGATTTGCGTCCTTTATTATGGCCTTGTACTTTTGAATCATTTTAGTTCAGTTTTACTGGATTTTTCTCAAATCATCAAAGAATTGATTAGTCCCTTCAAAGAAGGTAAGTATACTTTCTATAAATTAAAAATATTCACTAGAATTCCGATTTTTATCGTATACAGTAAAAATAATTATAAACAAATGAGTGGGGTGACTGATTCCCCCGCACTGCCATTAGCGTTAGTATCAGTACGCGCCTGCTCCCGGGTTAAGACATTTTGAAGTCTTCTCGCTTTTAATGTTAAAAAGTAACACAATTATTTTCCATCTGAATTTTATATTATTTTTCGTTATTTAACATTAATTCTAAATGCCAATTCTGTGAGGTTTAAAATTACAGTTTTTAAAAGGTTATTTACAATTATAGCATTTGTCGAAAAAAAAAATCATTTTACATTTTTGTATACAATGTGGTGCACGCAGTTTTACTCTCCTTACAGTTCAGCTATTATATCAAGAATATTGTTTTATTTTTTTTAAAAAATAAACTGGTGCGAGAGTCGGTGTTTCAGCCAGTATACGTTTAATGTATCAGTACTGAAGAAGGTATTTTATAAATAATTTCTTATTCCTAAATTTGGCCGCGGTAGCCGAGTGGTATAGGTATCGGATTGTGGCTTGCCTTGTCCCGAGTTCGAGCCCAGTACCACTAAAGACTCGCCGTGTAGGGCAGCGATGCACGTTAAATCTGTCGAGCTGAAACGTTCTCCCGTTGGTGTGATGTGGTAGTTAGGAGAGAGGGGTGCCAGCTCAGGTGTCGTCCACGTCACTTGACCATGGTTACAAATTACGTGGTCATTCGTCAAAAGCCCTCGTGCAACTGAACAGTGCGACGTTAATATTTAATCAATCAATCTTATTACCAAATTAAGAACAAGTTTAATAATTATTAGGGACTTCCACGGGCTTGTCTTGTAGAGGAAAGTTTTTTCAAAGGGAGGTTTAATATCAGAAATTGACACTTAAAGAGTTATTTTTCTATATTTAGCTGAGATCTATATTTTGTCTTCAAAGCATCCACCGCAGAAAATCCGTTTTTAACAAGGTAGGATGTTGAAAATGGTAATAGTATACGAAGTGCTTTTGTTTTCAGTACAGATAATTCCTCATCCAACTCTACCCAAAATTCAAAGAGCGATTTATTACAAAATTGCCTTTTAATTTTCACTGCATCTGAAATCTATGAAGATTTCTTCTTCGGAAGTTGAGAGCCCTTTTGGAGTATCTTGAAATAGATCCCGAATCCACTCGTAACTTTCTACCAAGCTGTCCTCATCCAGAAAATACTTTTAAAATTCTTTGCCAACATAGCTAAATGATTTTACATGTTTTAAAAACAACTTTCATGTGTTGTTCTACAGATTTGTAAGTCAACACATATCGGGCTGGGGCTTTTTTTCCATCATTTACTTCAGTAGTGGTAAATCCAAAATTTAAGTATGTTTGAGAAGATTGCCTTGGTTTAATTTTCGGAACCATGCTCGTTCGTCTGTGTACTTGTTGATTCTTTATTATGGTCGAATGTTTGCTTACGACTTAAAAATGTATGTATGATATTGTTTTAATCTACTGCCGAAAATACTTAATTACCGTGAATAACAATTAACGCATAAATTAAAAAAATGTTCATTCAAACTAGATTTGGTAGATATAGGAGTATCGAGTCGACCAAAACTGACTGGAATTGTACGAGGGAAAAGCATTTTTACATGTTTTGTGCAGACGTCCGATAGGTTGCCCAGACTCACGCAAACGTACCCTATAATGCCAGATGTGATGGATATGATAGAGAGCAACATAGACTAGACTATTTTTCTAATGACATTTGTACTTTGAGAAATGAATGCTGAAGGAAATAAATCCTTAATTAAATATATCATTTTGCGATCTGTTCCAATTTAAAAATTAGAAAGGAAAATAACATAATAATAAGTAAGTAATATATATTTTAAGTAATTTTCTTAAAATATATATTAATTAAAAGTTAATATACACAAAATTTAATATACTTATCGTATTAATTTGTACAGTTTATAATTAAGATCGCATTGTAACTTTAGCGTCTCTCTCAAAGTGCATTTTTATTGCAGTAAATACATTATTGTTGTACAGGGGGCGCGACAAAAATTATGATTGAAAATTGGTTCGCCAGTATTGAAAGTTTGAGAAACACTGCAATAGGCTGTTTAATATTGTAAAGTTTTTTTTTTTTTTTTTTACTTTGATACCAGCACACATTAAAATAAGGCTCATTTGCAGTTATATTATCAGCTTCAGTGATATTTAAATTTTCAAAAATAGTCTACACGTACGAAAACATTCTTTCACAACCGCACACCACATCTCTCATACTATATCTTCCTACAGCAGGAAATATTTGTGTATACTGAAAAATTTAATACAGGATACATTTCCAAGTGTTAAATTTGTTTTAAAATTTGGTATGAATACATTGTGGAACTGTCGGTTAACTTCACTGAACAAAATTGTTTTAAGTGTACTGTTTTGAAAGACAAAAATTAATTAGGGAGAACTTTTTCTCAGAATAGAATTTGTAATGACTGAATTGTGTGAAAATGTAGTTATCGATGTGTGACATTTTTCCTTGTAATAAAAGAAACAGAAAGATAAAAAATTTAACTTGAGTAGAAAATGGTTAGAAGTACTGTCATGCGCATTTGAAGAAGTATATCCCCATTAAAATTAAAAATTATTGACTGAATGTGTGTTATGTCCATCACAAATGCCGATGTAGAAAAGATATTTTTATTTAATACAAGGAGTTCGAAAAAGGAGAGCACTAGGAAGGAAAATTTAAATTTTTCCGAAAAATATTCAGTTAACATAAAATTATCATTTATATGATTTAAATTTAAATAAATTAAAAGTATTGAAATCATTTTTTATGTTATTCTAAATTAAAAATATAATTGAATAGAGAAAGATCTGTTTTATTTCATAAATATATACACCATTAATTGTCTTATTGTTTAAAAAAACCTCATAACTTTAAAACCTCATAAACTTTTTACCTCATAACTTTTTTAAAAACAGGAAAGTGAGCGCATTTTTTACTCTCATATTCAAAAATGAATACAGGATGCTTTTTCTAGTTCAAATCGCAATACCAAAATATTTTTTTTTTTTAATTTTTAAAAAATGACAGAAAAATAAGTTTTGTTTGAAGAAAATATAACTATTTTTCAACTTTTAACACGCCATTTATTTCTCTCATGTTTTTTTTTACCCTGCATTTTAATTTAATTTTACTGTGACTGAATCTATGGGGAAAACGACAGAGTGGAACTACGGTTTTCATACAAGATTGCCCAAGGCAACAACAGCTAGCTGTAAACGATTGCTATCCTGGTTCTTACTGATTAAAGACGCCGAACTAAGTCATAAAGTTGTCCCCTTTCGACCTCCCAAGTTTTAAAAGGGGGAAAGAATTGAAGTCTGTTGCATTTTTGAAGGGAATAGCAATATAAGATTAAAACGTTTTCGGAATAACTTTTCAGGAGGAAGATATCCAGTTAGAGGGTTAAGGGTTCGTGATTTATTGCGCTTTAGATTTTTTGTGTATATTTTGACTTTGGAAAAATATGGAAAGCTTATTAGTTTATTGGGTATGATATATTCATAGTAATAATTTAGGTGTTTATTATATATATATATATATATATATATATATATATATATATATATATATATGGATCAGATTTACAACAATAGCTTTAATACTCGAAGAAGACATATAAAAAGCAGATCTTCATAGAACCTATGCAAAAACTAATATTTAACCAAAACTAATATTTGTTCTCTTATCGCATCATTATTAATTCAGTAAGAACACACGATTATTTTCCGTAGTTATATTAACCATAGTTGTAATAATCATAAGAACAGAAAACATGTTACTCATGTGATACTAATAAAGCTATAAGTAATATGAGGATTAATTAAAAATGAAAAAAACGAGGTACTAGCTGTAAGATTTGTATCAGTTCAAGTTAAAACAATTTTTATATGAAAGTAAATTTATCGTTTGGGATTTGTAATATAGAACTTTTTGTAAGTTTTACGTCTATTTTATTTTAATCATTTTGGCAAAAAAATGAAAAAAAAAACTCTTTTTTGCATTAAAATGAAAATATTTTCTTTAAAATTCGCAATTATATGTTGATTTTATTTTTAAATAAAGCGAAAATTTTAATATTGTATATTCATATATTATCAATGATAGCAAAATATGAATATTAGAGTATTTGTTTGTATTACATATTTTATAAGAATTTTTAAATGAAATTAGGCTTAGCAGACAACTTGCCTGGTCTAATGCTTGCGTATGCATTCGGAACGTACGGGCCAGCGAAGGCGCTCATTTCTCCTTTCGCCGATCCTGTAAAGGGTTCAAGAGTTGGGTTAGCTAAAGGTGTCATCCCTTAACGTTAGTATATATTAAATAGAGAGTGGGGCTAGAACTGGGCTATCTTACTGATGTATGTCGCGTAACCAATGAATCACTCATAGAACTGTTAAGTAAGTAAACATAACTTGAAATGTTTCCATATTCTGTGATGTTCCTCCCCTTGGAAGAACATCTCTCGAAGCATCAGCGTAAGCTAGAGGCGTCGGATTAACGAAAGGACTAGGATCAAACATTATCTTAATATGACTTTATTAAGATATTCAACTTAACCCTTTAACAAATTAATTATAATAATTAAGATGAGAGAATCTACGATGACAAAATATGCAACACACTATATATATATTTATAATAAGACTTAATCTAATTCAGACCACTATCAATAAGCGAACCACCTGATCCTCGATTCTAATATTAAATAATCAATCCTACCTTATTACAGCTTGAAGCAACGATCAATCTTGATATATGCTTAATCTTGTCTTTGTATGCACTGGTGCGCAACTTGGCTGTTTCATATATTCGATCCCCTAATAGCTTGTATTCACGTCACGCAAAACTCATTCAGACTTGAACCACGAACTGTAATAACCATTAACTGCCACAAACTAGTTTCAATTGTCAAGCATTAACTTACCTTGCCATCCGCTTACTCTGAGATCCGATATTTAAACGTTTGTTCATTTGCATCTTTTATTCACACTTCACTCCCTGGATTTGGTTGGAAAATAGATGCAATTAATTCTGGCCCAAAGAACCCAAAGGACTTGTTAAAGAAAAGACGCATGAGACGTCACATTTCTTTCAAATGTGTTTTTTTTGTATTTGTCTTAGTTGGGTTTACTAAAGCACATCAAAATCTGGTTTGGAATTATAAATAATCCTGTAAAGTGTTAATTTCAAGAAACTGCAAACTACTGCTTTAGATTACTAGTCAGTGTGGGATATATGGGAATGAAAAGGCATATATGTTCTAAAAAAGTGATTTGAAACTGACACAACTAGATTTTTCTCTATATTTTTGTACTTAATATAAGCGTTCCAACATGTATATAGCATAGACTTAAGGGGGGATGAATCTGATTTTGAATAAATCAACAATATAATTCAGCGTGGCCTGCCTTAAACTTCACACTGGTCATGACACTTTATAAAGTTGCCTGTATAGAATAGAAAAGACAAATTCTGAATCCTATACACTTTGTGATCCTGTCTTATCTAAGACTGGATATAACTTAATATATATGTCCTAATGTACATTACTACAGAGGTTCTTGAACTGTGTGGGAAGCGCCAAATTGAGGGTCATACATTGGGGGCACTATCATATTGAAAAGTTGAAATAAAAGATTATTTTAAAAAAAATCACTGAAAAGAAGCAAAACAAATTACTTTCTGACATAATGAAAAATAAAGTACACGTTGTAGATTTAATGCAATCTGCTCCGAATTAAAAATTAGTAAAAGCAATATATATATACTAGTGTCCAAAAGTTAAGCATGATTGATAATTATGTGAATTAAGAGAAGGAACTATAAATCAGAATAGCGGGAATCGTGATATGCGAGTGTAAAATGGTTATAAAATAAGGAATCAAATCAAAAGAATGATAATAATTAATTTTATTATAAAATTTAGCAGTTTGAAAGAATACTGAGCATAGCAATGATTCACACTTTAAAGAAAAATGAAATAAAACACTAAATAAAATACTGTTGCTGCAGTTTAATAAGGTGTGTGGTCACTTCTGACAGCCAGGCACGCTGCACAGCGATTTTTACCATACTTGCTATGAGATGATGAATGAGTTGTGGGCTCAAACGTTTTCAAAAGCTATATTCAGTTCTGTAACGGAGCTTGGTGGGTGCGAAAGGACTGCAATTTATCTCTCAAACATATCCCCATACATGCTCGATATGATTTAAATCAGGGGAGTTCACAGGCCACGACAAACGCTGGATGTTTTCCATTCAAAGAAAGTCGTAAATCAAAACTTCTCGGGGACATGGCGCATTATCATCTATGAATATGAAGTCAGGACTGACCGCACCACGAAACGAGCGAACATAAGGCTCAAGAACTTCGTATCTGTATCTTTGAGCAGTCACAGACCTCGTGTGAAAGTAATGGAGGTCTGTGCGGCCATCCATCATGATGCCTGCCCATACCATTACCCCCATTATAGAAAAGATGTCTTTCCGTAATGTTTCTTGGTTCAAAACATGTTCCACGTTCTCTCCATATCGTTACCCGCCAGAATCACTACTCAGACTAAACCGGGACTCGTCACTGAACATCACAATGGCCCACTCTTCCACACTCTGATGTTGATGTTTCAAACTCCAGTTCAAACAAGTGCGTTTATGCGCAGACGTAAGTGGGAATGCAAACTCATGGTCTTCTGGCATACAGACCAATATGATTGAGTCTCCTGTAAACAGTTTGCCTTGAAATTCTTATTCCTGTGGCGATTGTGAACGCCGAACCCAGTGCTCTGGCAGTACGCTACCCCTCTGATGTTGAGCGCCCTATTACCAGATATCGGTCTTGGCGAGGGGTTGTGACTTTTGGTCGACCTGATACTGGTTGTCGGGTAATATCTCCGGTTCTTTCAAATCTCTGCCGCAGTCTTGAGATCACAGACTGGTCCACATTCAGAATTCGAGACACTTCGGTTTCTGATCGTGAGGTTTTCCAGCATTCAACGATTCTTCCTTTCGTAAACATGTCTAATTGACATCTTTGTACCCTCCTTCACCTTGTTTGATGGTTAACAACGTTCATTCGCACAGCAGTTGCACGAGACTTGTCTGAACTGTCTATGCTGCGTGAATCGGTTTCTCCGCTTTCCGACATGTGCCGGTGTTTCGCACAGGACATAGTCGACTCAAAATTTTGCATAAACACAATGTTTCTTCTTCACCCAATTAATATCCTCTGGAAATTTGGAATAATTTTACAAATATTTACTCCCCATGTTTTCGCATTTTTGATATATGCTTAACTTTTGGACACCAGTATATATATATATATATATATATATATATATATATATATATATATATATATATATATATATATATATATATATATATATAGGATTAAACAATATCGGAACAAAAGTTCTATACCGGTATTTGGTATTTTTTTTAGATCTCAACACCGGTATTTCTTGGTTTTAATATCGGTAGAAATTTTAGGAAAATAAAGAAAATACAGATGTTTCTTTGTTTTATTTGCCATTTTACATGCGAGCGTAAATATCACACAAATTTAATTTGTAATTTTAATTAAAACAGTATATAAAGAATCAAAAGAAAGTAAAGAAAAACATCATATTTATTTAAATCGCAAATAAAGTGTAAATATCACTATTCAATCTGTGACACTAGTATAAAATTTTGAAATGTGTCTTAAAAAACATAATGCATTAATGTTCTGCAATTAAACCTGAAACTGAATAATGTGCACAAATCAACAGCTGTCGAAAATGTTATTTCTTCATCTACTCTAGTCGGTAATATTGTTAGCAATTTGCGATATACTTTTTGCAAGTTTTACTTTTAAATATATAACCTTCAAAATAAATCAAATTCTTGTCAGATAGTTTTGGATATACAGTCATTTAAAAAAAAAAAAGAATTGGGACACGTGACATGCATAACCCTAAATCCAGTTCTAAAAGTATTCACCACATTAAAACAAAAAAACAAAATTTAATTAAGAAATATTTTAACACTCGGTAAAGTTTATAAGAGAAGAAATTTATTAATATTATAGAAGTATAATTTGTCCTAGCTTTTCAAATGTAATTCAAAGGCACACTGGAGTCAAAAATTATTGGGACACTTTTGAATGAGGAAATTAACAAATTTGAAACGCCTAAATGTATTTAATTTCACACCGCTTTTTTAGACTAGAAGCTTAAACACAAACGTTTCTACAGATAAGATTATTTATCAAAAAAAAAAAAAACAGCGTGGAAAAGATACATTGGTTGGTGTGCGAAAACTCGCAGAAAGTCATTGGAAAGATGTGAAATCAGTTCGATGTATAGGAAAAATTGCGTTAGTCTACTATTTTGAACATCATTTACAGGTTCAAGAACACAAATAGTGTTGAAAACAAGCAAAGATCAGGGCGTCCAAGGATATTAAATGAGCGTTAAAGAGAAGTGTATTGTGAGATAAGTACACTTTAATACAAGAACTAGAGCAATAAAAATGACTTTGCAATGCAATATGTAGTAAGTTCGGAAAATCAGTAAATCCTAAAACTTTCAGAAATGTTTAAGAAAACATAAGTATCGTGGCAGAGTACCTCAAAGAAAATTATACATTAACAAAGCAAATAGACAAGCTGGATTAGTATTTGCTACCAAGGGGAAATATATATATATATATATATGTCAGGTTCCAGGCCTGCTGGTAAAATGAGGAGGGGGCATCATGTCAATAAGAACGTCTTTATTTCGCTTCAATCACAAAAAAATCCAACATGACAGCCCTTTCGTTCGCAACCTGGTTGTTCAAAGACAACATCTCGGTGAGGAGTCACCAGCAAGCCTTTTCGAGTATGCATTATCCCTTCGTCAGTGCTCGCTCCACCTTTAAATAGGCTTATTTACCCACAAATACTTACGCGATGGTAAAGAGTTCACGCTATTTTCATTCATTACTTACTTAATTTTGAAGCTAAACTTTCAAACATGACTTATAAAGAGTGTTATTTTTCCAGGTATAGAAGTTTAAGTTGGCATTACTTTCCAAGATGGTGACCGATTTTAACAGCTGTCAAGTGATTTATTCTCAGTTTGGTTTGGCAATTCATAAAAACGATCATCAAGCAAGGCATAGATTCGTCGAATGGGCCCAAAAGGAGACTACCGTGTTCCCGATTTTCATAAGCGGAATTTTGTTTAGCGATGAAACGCACTTCTGGTTGAATGGCTACGTCAACAAACAAAACTGCCGCATTTGGAGTGAAGCTAATCCACAAGTGTATGTCGAAAACACCGTTCTATACAGAAAACTGACTGTTTGCTGCGCTTTATGTGCTGTGGAATCATTGGTCAATACTTAAAAACGATGAAGGCCACAACGTTACAGTCAATGGGGATCAATATAGAGCCATGATTACTAACTTTTCATTCCTGAATTGAACAATCATGGTGTCCGTGGGCTGTGGCTCAACAAGACAGCGCAACATGTCTTTTACACAGCTCGTGCCACAGTTGATTTATTGAAAGACACGTTTGGTGACCACCCTAATTTCACGTTTTGGAACTGTGAATTGGCCTTCAAGATCTTGGTGTGGGATTTAACACCTCTAACTATTTTCTGTGAGCCTCTGCAAAACATTGGTCTATGCGGGATAAGCCACAAAAAAACGCTTCTTTTGACCATTTTTTGGAAGACAACATTCGCCGTGTTATTGCTGACATACGGCCACAAATGTTGGAAAAAGTCATCAAACGTAGTCCAGATTGACTACAAACTGAGCCAGCCGTGGCAGTCCTATTCCAGAAATCATATTTTAAAAATGTAATGCCACAATATTATCTTTCGAATAAGAAAAATCATGTCAATCGAATAATACATCGTGTTGTTTTATTGCAATTTAAAGTTCTATACCTCTAAAAAGAATCTCTTTATATATATATATATATATATATATGATTATATAGTGATTATATAAAAATTCTTTTATATTTGATTATTATATATATATATATATATATATATATATATATTTATGTATGTATCAGGATAAATTTTATTTAAATCTTTGAGATACATTAAAATAAATATCTAACATAAATTACCAAAATTTACAATGTAAAGAAAAAAGTTAAAAATTTAAAAGTTCTATCAAATTGAGTCACATCATAGGTATATACTACATGTTTCAAATTAAAAAAAAAAAAAAAAACTTTCAAATAAGCATTCTGCAAGAAATAACTAGTGCACTTTTTGCTCCTTTTTTTTTAAAAAAAAAAAGAAAAGAAAAGAAAACATCAAATTCAAGATGGATGTATTCTTGTGTACTAAAAAAGTCTTCAGAAAAATTCCTTTCAAATAAAATATTCTGTGTTTGGAAAAAAATAAATGTTTGCCAAACTTCCTAACTTATCTCCATCTATAAGTTTATTTGGTAATTTTTGTTCTTTTTTCCCTTTATAGAAATATTTGGGCAAACATCGTAAGCAACATCTTAAACTCAAGTTAGCGCATTCTCTAAAATTATTCTTTACTTGCGCGTGCATTTCTGTTCTAGGCTTTGTAAAGTTAATGCTTGTGACTGATATTTTTTTCCATTTGCTATTGTCTAAATTATTTTTTGGCTTATTTCAGCGTTCAAGGCAGGAGCACATATTTTCTTTTACGTTATTTGATCGTTTCATTCTGAGATTTCCTGGTGAATAGTGAAGAATCCTTTCTTGTTTCGATTCGCTTCAAAAGGAAAAAAAAATCATAGTTCCGTTAAATTCTTGCTTTTTTCTTGTTGGTTATTTTCAAAATTTCTTGTAAATTTACATGTTTTTCATATTTTAAATGAATTTAATAACCACCCATTGTTACTGAAAAAAAAGAACTAATTGACTGAACACTCAGTTTCAATTTAAATTGAGAATCATGTTTATTCAATAAATAAAACCAAAGTAATCCAAATTTTCATTTTTGTGCGCAAATTAAATAAGTTAAAGTAATCAAACATTACTGTGGAATATAATTGTGTTTCCAAAACTTCAGTGAATAAAATTTCTAGAGAGTATAGCATTTTTTCTTTTATTTGAATACGAATTTTGAGATAAAAATAGTAATAGTTGTAATTCTTAAAGTTTAATAATATTCGTAGAAAGCATTAGTTCTTGTGGTATACATATACATTAACTTACGTAAATCACTAATGGACAAAACCTAAGGGAGAGTCAAATTCTCTTTGGTGATCAACTCAAAATTAAGGATATTGTTACGAATTTTGTGTAATGAATACTTAAAATAGTGTACATAATTTATATCAGGATAAGTAGTCTGTATTTATAAACTACATCAGTGTTTTTTTATACCTCCAATGTTTGCGACCCAATATTTAATCTTAATTTTCATCTCGGCCCCCTACACAAAACAACAATGTATTGAATGTAATAATACAAAACTTTGATATTAAAGTAATAATACGACTGTAATTGTTTAAGTGCCACCGTCGTATATAAACGTTTCGCTCATCAGTGCGTTAATTGCCTCGTACTATATGTACGTCTTTCCAAAGTACGAACTTTTCTGTACACTGATATTCATAAAATTATTTCAAAGGCTGTGGGGGATGAAATAAGAAAGGCCTTCACAGTGTTTGAGAAGGATTTACTTATTTCAGAGAATTTTGCTTATTTATTCTCCCCTCAGTATGTTACATACGCACATGTACTTACAAAATGTTGGCATTGGAGCGAATTACGTATGTTTTAATTGGAAGTTAAGGAATTAATTATAAACCTAATACATTATCAAGATAAGTGATAATTTTGTATATAATTTTTTATATATGACAAACTCACGAGGTCACTGGTATTTATTAAAATTGTTCTTAACTTAGTTTATAAATTTATTTTAAAAAATACAGCATGCAGTACTGATACATTTTTAAGTGTATTATATCATTGTAAATGTGCATTTTATTTTTATTATGTCAGAAAGTTTTAGTTTGCTTGCTTTCAGGTAATTTTATTATTTTTTTAAACAATCTTTTTGTTTTTGACTTTTTTTTCAATGTGCTCGCACCCCTCAGGTAGAGTTATAGTTTGAAATTTGGTATGCATATTCCTTTCATAGAGTTAAAATCTACAACAAAATTTTTTTTTATGGAAATATACCCCTAAGTGGCATTTCGGGAGCTTAAGGGGGCATTATAAGTAACTATTTCCATTTTTAAATTATTAGAAGTACAGTCTTGAAATTTGGTAAGCAGATTCCGTTTACGGGTAAGAGATTACCAAGCAAAGAGTTTTGCGAAAATCGACCCACAACAGGATTGCGAGGGACAAGGGAAGTTATAGAAGAAAAATCCTGTCTTTTATTTGTTAATACCACATACTTGAAATTTACCAAGCTGAATTTGTTGAATAGAGATCCACTAAAAATGGATTTTACAGAATGTATCTAAATTGTACTGTTTGGTATATTTTCGACAGTAATTCCATCGCTCTGATGGAGATTGGTCTTGATCTTTGAGACGGATAGCATAGAGAGAATCTTTGTACCCTGATCGATGTAACAATATATATAAAAAATTAGAATTATTGCGAGATGTATGGGGGAACAAATGTATGCATAATTTTAATTGCGTGCCAAAGCTCACATAAAAGTGCTTTTAAAAGAGACAGGTTTTGGGGCTTTGGAAGCAGCTTTATTTGCCTTTAAATTGATGTAATGAAATGAATTGATGTCTGATAAATTTTGCATGTCTACATCATCAGACATCATCTAAAGGACTTAACAAGAAGGAATTTTTGGCTGTTTGCAGCACGGTGTAACAAAAAACTGTACTATAGAATATAAAAACATACTTGACATTGGTTTCACAAGTTAAGGTATCGACAGCGTTCGGAACCGGGATTTTAAAAAAGCACTTAAATGGATAATTTTCATGATATTTGTGTCACTTAGATTGCAATACATGACTAAAAATTGTTTTAAGGACATTTTGACAAAAAAGTTATTTAAATACAATTTTTGGCAAAGAATAACTTATAATAATCTTTATTCAAAAAGTTCTCCTTTTATAAAAATGCTTCTAAAATAATGTTTTGATTATATAAAGTAAAGACTTTTACAGAGATTCTAAATTTTTTTTTCAAAAATTCACATTATTTTCAGAGTAACAACCAATTAAAATAATTATCGGAGTTTTTTTCTTACAATTTCTCCCCTCTGTTGTCGTAAAACATGGATAAACCCACTTCTAAGTCACATGTTTTTAAAAATTCTAGTTGATCCTCTGTACAGAGTTCTGTGAGCTATATAATACAAAATATTATTATAATAGAAGCATTTTTCACAAAAAGGAGAATGTTTTAGAAATTGGTACTCTATGTTAATTTTGTTAACATATTATACGTAAATAATTTTTATTGTAGTACTATTCTTAAAACAATTTTTATATGCATTTCTAATCTTAGTGACACTTATTATCATAAATATTATTCATTTATACGGTTTTGCAAAATCACTGTTCCGAACGTAGTCAAATACCTTGGGCGCTCATATAAAGCTCATTGCATTGTGGCTTAACGTATACCTCCACAAACCCACATTACAAAGGGGACCAAGTTTCTAGGGCCCAAAGCCTGACGACCACCTGACACCCTTGTAAAAAATCCATCTTGGGGCCCAAAACTGACTTTGCAAGGAGCCTAAATGCTCTCCGTAATGCCATTGAACATATATCTTACTAATAAATGCATTAGAAGTATATGTGGTACGTTCCTTGGGTGACTTAGGAAAGAAAGGATATGCAAGGCTACGAAGAACGGAATGAATCCATAAACGGTAGAAATATGTAAGCCACTCGTATGTGATTCTAATTTAAAAACTAAACGAAATTTATTGTGGTATTCGTTTGTAAAACATGAATGAATCTGCATTAATTTCTATTAGATATTTATAAAATATTTGAGTTGAACTTTACGTCTCCTTCTGAAAAAATATAGGGGCTCTGGCGTCGAATATAGTAATTTTGAAGCATGGTAATTTAATGAGGACGGATGCTAACTGGGCTGGTAATCCTTCTCTAAACTTCAACATCGTATTATCGGGAATATCTTGAGCTTCGACAAACTTAAAGTTTATATAAATGAAGATTCTTCACTGAAAAGGACTTGTTTAAGTTTGCAAATAATTATATTGCAAAATTTAGATTATTGTATTTTTTTCTTGAACTAATCTGAATTTATATATCTCAGTCAAGTCTAAAACTTAGATATATTTATTGTTCTGGTCGTTTTCTTAAAGCATTTTTATGAAGTTCAGTATTTTGCGCAATGGAATCAACGTAAAAATACACTAAAGTCTCTATCTTATGCAGGAATAATTGTTTATTTTTATTTGGAAGAAACATCGTAGTTTAATTTACTTAAATATTTTACATTAGTACATCATTATTTTATTTGTTCAATAATATTTTTTTAAAAAAAGAAGGTATTTTTACCAGCGACGAAATGAGAACATACCCAAGTATTGATATTATTTTTAATAGTCGAAATCCATAATAATCAAAATTCATTTACATGAATTCCTTTCATGATTGTATAATGATTTTAAATGCTCCCAAGACTATTTAGTGGGATGGTAACATTTTAAATATCTTTGTTCATCAATCAATATATGTGAATTTAACGACAAATAATATGGAATGTAATTTTTATTTTCACTCATGTCCTTATAGATCCCTTTTAGGATCACAGGTATATGAAAGTAATTCCGAAAACTAGGGGATGAATAAATGTAATATTCCATTATAAGAAAAGCCACTATTTGCGATGATGCAACTTTTTTAAAATAAACTAGAAAAAGGGGAATATTTTAAAATTTTATTTTTAATTTCACTTACAGCCAGTGTTGACATATAGTGATTTGTGAAGGAGGAGCTAAGGCAGACATCAATTTCTAGAGACTACAGTTTTCGGATTGTCAAAGAATATCTACTAATCACGGGAAACGAAGAAATTGAGTCTTTCGTCAAATCCCACTTAATGAGATGATCAATTCACACTAGATGTTAAAATAAGGTCTCTATGACATCATTTTCCCTGTTGTAAGTAAGTCAATTAGTTAAATCCCCGAACTCTTTTAGTGAAATGATGGAATTAAAAAATATGCCAATTTTTTGGTGCTATAGGACTGATATTTGGGGCATTGTAATTACTATTGTTACGGTTAGGATCTGCTGCGACGCATCCCCCCCCCAAGTGCATTTCTAACCCTCTACAGCTTTTTGACCAATATCTCGTCACCCGAGCCTCACAGTCCATTTGGATCTGGCTCATTTGATACCCTTTAACTACTCTTCCAGTTCTTATAATTTCATGCTCACCTTATATAGTTTTTAATTGTATGTGTTTTAAACTTTTAAAATTTATTTAAATCCACAATATCTTGTCTCCTTTTTGAGTCTCGGACTTGAGGTTTGAACCAACTGTTCCACTCGTCGAGACCCATCCAGTCATATACTTGACTCCCTTTGTGTAGGCATGGGGAGGGCTTAAGCACCAAAATATCATGCTCCCATGTTAATCCTATGGGGTCTGAAAAACTGTCCATACTTAAGGGTGGGGGTCAGGAGTAGATTTTCGAAAAGTCCACCATATTTTTCGTGTATGTGGGGAGCTTTCCGGGGAATTGGACCCTCTTGGTGCTACCCCCTTTACAAGGCTTCCTTAATAACTCGATTCTTATGCTACCTTGGTTGATCACACTGGCAAGATTCCATTGTTCTCCATATAACCTCTTCAAATATGTAATTTTATCCCAATAGCTCAATTTCACGTTTTTAAACAATTTTAAAACTGTTTTAAATTCCCCATGAGCTCCGAGGATTTTTGAACTGTACAAGTACAAATACATGACTCATAGTTCTCTCCTTCTTGGACATCATTTTGATAATATTTAAAAATAACGTCACTTTAATGTAATTTCAATGTTGAAGGTAAGTGATTTTATCAAACCCTGAACTGTTTCAGTGAAATGATGAAATGAGGTATTCATGATTTGAATTGGCAAACTGCTGCCCAGGGGGTGACACCTGGGATGTCGAGTCATGAATTTACATACCATTTAGATCAAAAATCCTTAAAGATATGGCAGACAATTTTTAAAAAAAATAAAAATTGTTTAAAAATCGTGAAATGACTGGAAGGAATGGGGTTATTAAAATAAAATTTCGTATTTGAAAAGCTCATAGGAGAACAATCAAATCCAGCCAGTACGGTTAAGCAAGGTAGCATAGGATTCGAGTTATTAATGGAAAATCCCTGTAGAAGGAAGGCTCGGAGGGGGCCAATTCCACGTAAAGCTTACACATACAAGAAAATATGACAGACCTCAAAAATCAAGTTCCAAGCTCCATTCCTAAGGGGGGATTTTTCGACCCCATAGGATTTACAAGGAGCATGATATTTTAGTGCTTAAGCCCTCCCATGCCTACACAATGGGAGTCATGTATATGACTGGATGGGTCTCGACGAGTGGAGCAGTTGGTTGAGCAGTGGAGCAGTCCGAGACTGAAACAGGAGTCAAATATTGTGAATTTAAATAAATTTTAAAAAGTTTGAAAAAATAAAACAATTATAAAAAGTATGTAAGGAATAGCCCCTATGAGCATGCAAGTACAATAACTGGAAGAGTAGTTAAAGGGGAATTGAACTGTGAGGCTCGGTGTCGAGATATTGGCCATAAAGCTGTAGAGGGTTGGGAATGCACCAGGGACATGCGTCCCAGCAGATGCTACCCATAACAAAAAATTATTACCATACCCAAATATCAGTTCTACATAGCACCAAATAAGTGGCTTTTTTCATTGCATCATTTCTCTAAAACAGTTCAGGGATTTAACTAAATCATTTACTTACAACAGGGAAGAGACATCAAAGAGACGTTATTTTTTAACATGTTGCGTGAATTGATCATCCCTTTAGGGATTTGACGAAAGCCATAATTTCATTGCTTCCCTTACGACATATACATCTGTCTCTTTATAGTGAAGAATGTAAACAATAGTTTCCCAAACTTTTTGTCTCATATACCCCTTGTCATGTTTTCAGGTTAGGGTAGACTCCCTGCTTACTTAATATTGAGTATAGAAAGTATTAGCTGTACATCAGAGGACCCTGTGTGAAACTGTAAAGAAAAAAAATACAAGTATATATTTGTCTGAAAATCTGTAAGACAATATAGGTACGGTTTACTTAAGCGTTTTTACGTTATTTGGGATAGAGCCTCTTCAGTCAAGATTAAAGACAGAACTTAAACCAATGTTGAACATCATTCGGGTTATGTCCAAGATCATTGGGTAATGTCGTTTGAATAATTTTGGATTAGAATGCATTACATTCCGGGCGCTGTAGATGGGTAGTCTACTGCCTTTTATTAACTTATTTCTTCTCTAAATAAGAAATAGTTTATTAAGAGTCAACTTAGATAAATGCTGTTGGATGTGTATATTATACTTTGACATTTTTAAGTATTTGTACTGATGGTAGATGATGAAACTGGTTAAGATATGTTAAAACTCATCAACGAAATGTATACCTTGATCAACAATTTTCTAGTTATTGTTATGTATTTAGAAAATAATTATTGATTTGAGTATTTATACAATATTATCCAAAAAAAAAGAGTTCAGGGATATGTCGACTTTACCAATCGTAATATTTAAACGTTTTATTTATTAGAGTTTCATTAATGATGAGAACATAATTCATGTTTTTCACAAGCTAAAGAATTACTGCTTTGGCCAAGAGCATTCATACCCAATGAATCTCCTCTCATCTGGAAAAAATGGAAATGAATTGGTCAGTAAATTGGTTCAGATGATTACATATTTATTGCTTACATGCACATAGTTACTTAGAATTGCACTGCTGTTTGTAAAAATGCAATACAATGAAAGAATCATCAGAACTAAAAATGAACTTTGCAGTAGTTATCAATTATAGAATGTTACGTGAAGTAGAAGAAATTCAGAGCCACGACGCATGCGTGTCATGCGCAATGCTCTCTGAACTGTTGCTGAAAGCGTATAGAGGGCTGTAGCGGGAGGTCGAAAAGGTAAATGATTATTTTAGTGCCGAACAGTAAGTGAAACCCACGACGGAATAAGGAGAAATTCCAACAACTTACGGAGTTTGAACAGGAAGGTTATCCACCTTCAAGAAGGATGATTTTACTATCACGAAATAGAGCTCGTGTGCAGCGGAGCAATTCTACAGTGGTGCGAGTTTGGAAGCAGTGCACCGATGAGCACCAATCAACTCGAAAACTGGCAGTGGACGACAGAAGGAGACGTCAGTGCGCAACAATTGACACCTACACTGTATGGCTGTGAATGACTGTAGAACTGCCCCCGGGCAGTTGGCAGCACGTTGGTCTACTGTTACCGGGAGTACTAATGTCAGCTTCGTCAATTCGTCGAGGTCAGCTTCGCCGCGGATTGCGTGCAAGGGTGCCTTTATACAGGATCCTCCTCACGGCAAACCATTGACGGCTGCGTCTGCAATAGGACCATGAGCCCAGAGCCTGACAAGCTGATTGGTAACAAGTTGTCTTTTCAGATGAATCACGCTTCAATTTGCGGGACCATTATGGCGCATTCATCTTAAGCGCTATGCCGTTTAACGCTGCCTTCTAGAGTGCTTTATCGAAATCACATATTATCCTAACCTCTCGAGTTGGGGTTTGGGGTGCGATTCGCATCATAACAATCGCATTTTCTAGAACTGAGCTTAATCTCAATTGCAACATGTTCGTCCGTGAAGTGCTACAGCCCCAGAGTCTTTCTCTTCTTTTAAAGCATCCCTGGAGCTATCTTTCAGCAGGAAAATGCACGCCCACATGTTGTAAAGACTGTTCCAGGCTTATGTTCACACAACACATGCAACTTAACTTGCCTACTTATTCGCCGGATATGTCGCTTTTGAGCACGAGTGGGTTTGTTTGGTCAGCGTCTCGCCCTTAATCCGCTTCCCTGCCGCTTCAAAAAGGCGAACTTTTGCTGTACTACTATGCCAATATGGAATATTCTTCCACAAGCAGACTCCAAAATCTGCTTTGACTACATGCCACGTCGTATAGCAACACTTATTGCAACGCGTGGTGGCTTACACCAAATGCGATTTCGGACACATAATATTGTTTTTTTTGCTTTGAAAATTTCTCTATTTATTTGTATTGTTTACAAGTTGTTTGTGTATTAAATTTCTAATTATGACGATTCCTTCATGGTGTTGCATTTTTTACAAACAATAGTTTATACTACATCAAAATTTCAGAAAGTATAACATGGTCAAAGATTTATATGCATTAATGTATAGGAAAAATAATGTACATGAGCGGCTCAGTAATACATTGGTTGACTGTGAAACTGACTTATAAACACAGTATTCTATAAACTTGCTAGTGGTAACATCAGGACACATCAAGTGCAGAATATATGACTGACCAATTGGGACTTTCTAAACAAAACCTTCATTGTACTTTTGTCACGATCTGGAGGTTGCGAGTGTTGTTAAAGGTGCCAAATCGTCAGACAGTCTAATCAGTTTATTATTTCAGTCTAATTAATTTATGATCAATTAAGGAATATAAGAGGAGGGAGAAATTTAGTCTAGTTCTCTATTTTAAGTTTATAAGACAGTTTTATAAAAACATCTGAGCTTGATCCGATAATAGAGTACTTATGTAATCGTTCCCAGTTAGTTATATATTTTAATTCATATCTCCTTCTCTCCTACATCAACGTTTCCGAAAGGAAATTCTTTAACCTCATTTGAACGATAGCTAAATGACTCACTGTAATACACTTATTTCCAGGGTTTACATAACTCCCAAAATAGCATAATTCCACGTTATATCTACGGAAAATTGTTTTGAAACAAAAACAACAGTTTAAGAAGTATTTTCGAAGTGAATTAATTGAAGGCCGTAAGGGTAAAACTAGACATAACGTCCTTTTACAAATGTACTAGAAATTGTGCTAGACATTCTTAGAGTCAATAATCTTTTTGATTATGTCTAACATCATTCACAGCAGAGAAATAAGCAGCAATAAAAACAGTTTTAAATCCCGATTGGTGCACATTTAGAGATACTACTTTTGCTTGTTTCTTTTACAAACTCTACAGCCACATTTTTGCTGGTCACTACACTATTAAATGAATGACTGTCCTTCCTCACTAAAACCCCCAAAACGTAATATACATTCATTATATTTCCTGAGTTAATTAGTGTAACATGTTGCATCCATAACGAATTTGTTCTTTGAAATTGATGATTTCTTAAGATCGTAAAATAGTTTCAAAAAACTTATTTACAGTTAATTTTCCGAATCCCTCAGAGCTTCTTCCAAAATAAAGGGTTGCAAATCCTAGAGGCCGCATTATTCTGGTGCAAGCACTATTTTCAGTTATTTCAGTCGTTTGATAATTTTAACCAATCAATGTAAACAATTCGGTGCGTCTACTAATATCGACCACTCAAAAGATATCGCCAATATCGTGAAATGCCGAAATCAGTGGAAAACCGTTCCACGTTAATGTTCTAGCATTATAAAAACAAGGATGACAAAATTGTTGGCGTATTTTGATTTTGCGAAATTTAATCACAGTCATATTCCCAAGTACAATAAATTCATATTTTACAATATCAACAATGCTTTCACGTTTTAAATTAAATATTAACAAAACGCATTTTATGAGTATCAGCGTGTTTTTGAAAGAAAAAATTCTTGGTACTTTTATAAACAATTATTTCGAAGAAATTTCAAATGGTAATTTTTTAGAAAATGATTAAATTCTGAAGCTGACATAAGAGTTATAAAACATATCTAATTATTTTGTCAGATATTACATGAGAAAATGGGAAAACAAATGTTGTAACTTAACTTTGGTACATTTACGTACTGAGTATAATCTATAATATTTCTTATTACTGGATTACACAGCCGTTATTTGAGAATTATAAAACCCTTCAATAATTCTTATGCAAGAAGCAGTTTGCAAAAATTATTGATTATAATGTAATAATAATATTGAATATAAAATCATTTGCACATTTAAAAGAAATATCACGATTAATATGGAAGGTATTATTCTTCGAGCATTTTATTCATAATGCTTCTAAAAAGAGACAATATATAGCATTTTGTTTGGAAAAAGAAATTTAAAAAAAATAACACGACAAATTTGTGGGTGGTATTCAAAGAAGTTTCAGATTTGCGAGACATATGCTTTTTAATATATTTAATTTCGACAAAATTTAGTAGTCTTTTTTTGTTGAAAAGGGCGATGTTAAAAACCATTGTGGAATGTGTACTTTCATTAATTATCCTAATATATATATATCGCGATAAGAAATATATCTTTGAATTGCTGCAGTGAAAATACGAGAGAGAATTTCTATTTCAGAACAAGTATTTTGAAAGAAGGTGAGGAGGTTAAATAATAAAACCATGAATTCTTAAAGAATGCAAGCTTTTCTTTCAAAATAGTCTATTGTAGGCAATATCATCATAATAAATTTAATTAAGGTTATATGACTAAATATATATATATATATATATATATATATATATAATGGAAAAGTTGCTTCAGTACAATTTTGCTCCATTTCAAATTCAAACTTTAATGTCCAAAAGTTTGTGTAATGGTTATATTTCCTGTATTTTAATCAAACACTGCAGTAAACAGTTAGTGGATAAAACAGTTTGGAGAAAAACCCTTTATTGTGTAGAAATTTTGCTGGCTGGTAAATAATTTGAAATTAAATAAGAAAATAAATTTAATATAATATATTTGTTAGAAAAAATAGAAATTCTTACCTCAGGAAATAACGGAACCATAATTTTATCGAATTGAGCTTATCTTTCTTTAATACTGGATATAGTTTTCTCGTTCCTGAAAATGTCGTAAGCGTTTTAGGTAGGGAAACAAGGAATTTTTAAGGAGCTACTATAGACGCATAATGCCTAATTACTGAATTGGCAAATTATTCCTTGAATTAGTAAAAGTAATACCTTTATTTTTTCACAAGCGTCCAAATATATTTTGTCTGGATTAATTTCTGGATAATATAATAAATCCATTTCATAATTTTTCCTCAAAAAAAGAAATTGGACTTAAAACTAACAATAGGTGGCATTATGCTATTTAACGAGAAGGAATTTAAAAACGTGTTTCTTGAATCTAAAAAGTTATCAAAGATCTGTTTTCTTCAATGCATAGCTGTTAATAATCCAATTATAATAATGCATATATACGTATGATGCTAGACCTCACCATTACTGTGCTTATTCCAGGATTAATCGTTTTGCCAAGCTAACACAGCGTTAGCGTAGATGTCGCATTCTCTCCAAATTAGCATATGCATGTTATCAGGGAGCTCCAAAACGGAAATCTTATGTAAAAAAGATGTTTCTGTATTAATTTAGGGATACTTTCGTTCACATTTGTGAGCTCATAATTTTTTGGCACACTGTTGAAGAAACAAAAAAAAAAATTAATTTAAAGGAAATTCTATTACCGTACATTTCCAATATAAGTAGATCCCTGCATATATCGAGAATGCATTTTTCCTTAAAAATGTATCCATTATACAAACCCGTTGGTCAAGAAAATAAAAAAATAGCAAATTTCAAGTATAGCTTCATGCAGATGAAAATGTTGACAAGTGGATAGAATGAAATGATAATTTCAAATCAGATGTAAAGTAAAACATTAGTCGTCTACAATAGGTATTTTATTTCTTGTAACCTTATCTAAATCTAAGACATTTTTTCCTATTCATTGTTGCTGTCTCATACAATACCTATGTTAATCTTAATTTTGTTCTTCATTTTTTATTTGCAAAATAAGCGGAAAGTACACCTGGGGAGGTTACTAGTGGAGGTTATCTTGTTTTCTATAGATTACAACAACCGGATGGCGACTTGGCATTTCCCTGTAAATGAGAAATGAGTTTGAGAAAAGATGAAAAAGCATTTTCAACTAAGGTAGCTGACAAAAAAAGGCAGCCCATAATCATCGAGTTTTGTTTCACGCTTTGAAGAAATAACTCGCAGCTTGAATGTGAACTTCTCAAACTACTCAGATACTGGTTTTGACACAGCTTTTGTAGGGTTTTTCTCCCTATTTAGAATAAATATTCTTTTAGAAGCATCTATCAAGTCAAATATTAAAATTACTTGTACATGACTAACGAAAATATTTCTAAGAAAATGTTTTCCTAAGCTGTATTTTTCTCCAATAGTAGCAAATCCATTTGTAAGCCAAGATCTTTGCCTTAAATGTAACAAAAGTTGCAAAGATTTTTGACTTACATACGGAAATATGCATTGCTACAAATAGAGAGTGCAATATTGATATCAGTAAAAAATACAAAGATAAATGTTGAAATAAAGTGAGTAGTCATTCTACATTTTGCTTTCTATCATTTTGTGTTCTTATGTATTTAGGTATGTCTGTAGTGATATTTAACCCTCCGCTAGGCGTGTTTTAAAAAGTCTCATCTATAAGCGCGCAGCATCTCAGATGCATCATCCATACAAAAAGTTTGAAGATGATTTTACTCATTTTATTGGTGAAAATTTGACATTAAAATGTGTTCGATATAAGGCAATACTTGAAATAGAACCATAAATTGAAATATTTAAAGGAAAAATAAAATATTAAAAAAGGTAATAGTTAGTTATCACTGTCATCACTGTTTATATTATAAGATACATTGAGCAGTTTTCTCAAATCACATTACAATGTTCAAGGCACATGAAATTTTCGTGCGTGCGTATAATACATTACACAGTTTTAATAATTGTTACTTGGTGTCCTGACAATAGGGGGAATAGTAACTTCTTTCTCAAGTCCCTGACGATGTTCTCTTGGTTTTTCGTCTTGAATGGGAAGCTGTACATCAGATATTTTTCTTTTTTGAGTCAGAATGAGAGAGGATGGGAATGTTACGCTCACAGTCTTTACACTCCATTCACTCATTATTCACACACATTTACACTAACTCCTGTCTTCACAGTTTTTTATGATTCCATGACCTAGTTTTCTTAGATATGTGCACCAAGGATCTAGATTATTTTGTGAGGATTCCCATAAAATCTTGAGAGTTCATTCCAGTTACATTACCAGATTGAATAAATGCCGTTACCGGACGTGCGTCATCCTCAAATGTAACTTAACTTGTGATTTAACTATACGCAGCACTTTATCACTAATACTCTTGGGCTTCTTTGAGGATTGTAAATTGTGTATATTTCCAACCAGCTCTAAAAGGAGAAAATGCGAAATACAAATGAATCAAAGTATATAAAGGATAGTGTTGTAGGTTAGTGGAGAATGCTATTGAGCCAATAGATACATAGACAAAGCGCTAAGAAGATTCGAGTTGATAGTGTGATTAGTTTCTAGCTGATTATCAGGCAGCTATCTACATTCTGAAAGTTGAGACGACTGCAAAGGAGTGAAGTAGTAAAAAGTCAGGTGATATTTAAACTTCATTTATAAGATAATAAGAGTAAATAAATAATAGACTTAGTGGAAAGTTAATGATTGCTAGTAATTCAAATTGCATATATCTCTCGGTCCTCTTATTCCGGTAAATCCATTCGATATTGAGTTTAATAGTTGATTAGTATCATATTTCGAGATCTAATACAATAGTAAATATCAATACAAAATGACGTATAGACATATTGATTCATATATGTATGTAGAAGGTTGATAATTGATTCAAGTGAATAAATATTATTTGTTGTTGTAAAAATGTCGTCTGGTCATCCATTACCTCAATTCCATCTTGATGTCTAGGAGAGGGTTCCAGCAAACTCCCATAAAACAGCTATCATACAGAAATTACGAAATACTTGTTTCGAATTATTTTCATATATAACGGAAGACTACAACATTTTGCAAGAAATTGAAGGGAATTAACGAAATAGTACATAGTGTTCTTACGCGCTGCATATATCATATTCAATGCACCCTGCCACCCAAAATATGAAGCAATCACCTTCGTAGTTGACATTGAATACTATGGTGGGGAAGAAAAGCAGATAGAAAAAGGAGGGACATGTTCCAGTCAACCGTGTGGACCCAGTAGCGAAACGATTTTGCTATGCATCTGAGAGATTTGCGCGCCTAATGAGAGTTAATCAATGAAAAAGATAAAATGCTAAAAATGCTAATTCAAACATCTAATTATTAGATAAGCATAAAGAAATTACATTTATTGAATCATGAAAATGTGTAAATACATTCAGTAATTTTATTGTCATTAACTGTAGGTAGTCAATATAGATTTATTTATACATCACACATAAAACCAGTACACGTAACAGATTTGTAAACTACTGATACTTATATTTTTAATTCACATAATACATTAAAAGTTAAATGTACTTTATATTACAAAATGTTTTTGTCGGCAAAATCATTATTGAGGAATGTTTTGGAAAAAAACAACACACACAAAATATTTCTCCTCACCTTCAATTTTTTCGAACTAAACAATAGGGAGAGAAAATTTTAACTTATGTCACAAAAAAAGCTTTATGCGACTACTCAACTCCTAGTAGAAGAAAATTACTTTTTGTCGCTTCATTTCGTAAATAAACAATAAAAAAAATATTATGCAAGTATAGACAGTAAGAAATGATTTTTTTTTATTTCAATTATTATCTTTTCTCTGTCTAGACAAAACAAGCGCATATTTACGCAAAAAGAAAGTGATGATTTTCAAACTAAAGATTAATATTCTTATTCGCTGTGTTTTTCTTGTTTTATGACATTGATGGAGGAAAGTGATTGTCAAATAGAAATTATTTTTATATTCAATTTTATTTAAAGTAATTGCATAACAAAGTATTAGGAACATCTAATTTCATATCTAAAATGATATTCGAAGAAAACGGTTTTGGGTTTGAGTGATAAGATAAATTTTGTAATTAAATTAACATTCTCAAGATTATTGGCAGTTGATAAATCTATGCCTTAATTAAGAACATCTGTCATATTATTTAGTATGATATGATTCAGCACTATTTAAACAGTTCTCTTGTTGAACATGGTCAAACTCTCACGTAACACGAAAAGAGAAATAAATAGCGACTTTAAATTAATAATTATTTTAAAGACTTTCTTCTTGGGCAACAGAACAAAAGTAAGATCTCAAACTGGAGGTATAAATAATGCTAATACTAATAATGATAAACATTCACCAGCTTGTAGAAGTGGAGCTGGATATACAAGATGTATTAAAACTAAAACTCAAAACTAAACTTGGTGCATTTAAGTTAATTACTTTTAACAATATGTTTTGTTCATACTCCCAATTAAGGCAAATGTGTAATTATATCCTCGCCGGTAACAACAATCTGATTATATTAGAAAAGATCATTGCATTTATATAAAATTGGAAAAATGTTACTAACTTTGATTTTTAGTATAATGTCAGTCAACAAAGCATGAAAAGTTCAAAGTAACATTGGGAAAATATTGTGGTTAAGACAAAAGGGACAATAATTAGTAGATGAACTAGCAATATGGCGGATATAATATTGGAACCGGACACTCCTTTTCTGTGTTTCTTCACCCACACTCAAATAGGGAGGTCTAAGCAAACAAAGAAATTTACAAACTGTTCCACTTTTTATTTTCATTTTTAGCATTTAGCTTAAAGCAGTGTTTCGCAAATTGTGGGGCGCGCCCCCCTTGAGGGGCGTGATAACTCTACAAGGGGGCGCGAGCCCAATCAAAAATCGAAAAGAAAAGATTATTTTCAAGAAATTATTAATTTAATGAAAGCAAACCAACAAAAGAGAGAGAGAGATACATTCTGACATATTAATAAATAAAATACACATTTACACTGATATAATACACTAATAAATGTGTCAGTACTACACAATGTATTTTATAATTAATTTATAAAACTAAGTTAAGAACAAGTATAATAATTACCAATATCCCCATGGTTTTGTCATACATAAAATTTTATACAAAAATTAGCACCTAATAATTTGTATGGTTTATAATAAAATCCCAAAATTGTTGATTAAAAGATATTTCGATCTCCCCCCCCACAATGCCAGTTTTTTTTTTTCCACGTAGGCGAGCGTATGCCATGAATCGGGGGGAGGGGGAAGAAAAGGAGTAAATAAGCAAATCTGAAATATGTGCATCCTTCGCATACACTTGGAATGTCTTCTTATAGCATTTCAAAACCTTCGAAATAATTTTTATGAATAGCAGTACACACAAAAAGGATCCTAATTTCGACAGAGGTATATATACGTCCGGGAAATAGTTGAGTGAAGAGTTTATATACACCAATGGCACTTAATAGGTTTTTATCGTATATATATATATATATATATATATATATATATATATATATATTCTAGCTTTAGTATCAAAATATATTATTGACTTCTATACATTGTTATTGTATGGGGAGTGCGATGAAAATTATGATTGGATATTGGGTCACAAATGTTGAAAGTTAAAGAAGCACTGGATTAAAGTACTCTTAAATTATTAGTGGATCAAATACAGATATTGGCTTGATTTGTTGGTCAACTAAGTGACATGATCTTAATTCTACCTCATATATTAAAAGTAAGTAAAGAGAAAGACATGTTCACCCCTTCAGCTGCTCTGTCAAATCTCCATAAACTTTAAGGCCGAGGTAGATAGTCTAAAAATATTCCCAATTTTCCCCTTCCTTCTTGAATTCATTCTAAGAAAAATTGAATCTCCATCGCGTTCGAATTCAGGCGCTACATGATATGGTACATGCGTCTTTATAACAATGGAGGCTTTTCATGAGTTCAACTCTCTCTAATTAGGATTTTCTTTTCTGTCCGGCTAAAAATTGGGACTTAAACCTAGTTTAAAGCCTCAACACAAAAGGCCGTCACTACCGAAAAGCATACAAACATTCAGTAGGATAGAACGTATACAGATATATATATATAGACGAATGTAGATCAGTACTTCTCAAACTTTCACTCTTTGTGACCCAATATTCAATCATAATTTTCACCGCGACCCCTGCTATACAATAACAGTGAATTTAATTCAATAATACTATACATTGACGCTACATATGCAACAAGAATTTAAACTCTTAAGAGCCACCGAAGTATATAAATGTCTTTCTCAACGAAAGCGATTATTGCCCTGGACGTATATATGTATATGTCTTTCTGCAGTACGATCTTTTCTCTGCACTGCTGCTATCCATAAAATTATTCCGAAGGATTTAGAATTTCAAAAAAATGACCTTGATAGTGTTTAGAGGTTTTGCTTATTTATTTTTTTTCTTCCCTCCGGCAATGCATCCCATACACTCGCCCACATGGAAAACTGTGGTATTCGGGAGAGAATCCCGTCAATTTAATCAACGGTTAACGGATTAAATGAAAGACATAAATTATCCACAGAAAAATATTACTTTTAGGTAATAATTTTTTACATGTGAAGCCCATGGGGTCACTGGTAATTACTAAACTTGATCTTAACTTAGGGTTATTTAATTAAATAAAACACGCTATGTGCAGTCCTGATAC
The DNA here is from genome assembly GCA_019973935.1 of Trichonephila clavipes. Taxonomy (NCBI): domain Eukaryota; kingdom Metazoa; phylum Arthropoda; class Arachnida; order Araneae; family Nephilidae; genus Trichonephila; species Trichonephila clavipes. The sequence continues at coordinate 34,959 of BMAU01005855.1, forward strand.
ATTTATATCAGTGTAAATGTGTGTATTTTATTTTCATTATGTCAAAAATGTATTTTGTTTGTGTTTACCTTCCATAAATTTGTAGATTTCTTAAATAATTTTAGTTTTCGACATTTCAAAAATACCCACCCCCCAAGGGGGCGTGGCCCACAGTTTGAGAAACATTGATGCAGATGATTGTAGTCTATGTTGTAAAATTGTTAATGACAGAGAACAGTTGCGTAACGTACATTATCGTATCGTGGAAGGGGGTTAGAATACTAGAAGACCCAAACCCCATGTTATGTTATGGTTTTGCAATCCTTTGTGAGATCCAGCTTGGGGTCCAAAACCAGACTTTGCAAGGGGCCATAATATTCCACTGTCAACTCCACATTGTCGTTCTTTTTTATATCCATGGCAACACAGGTTTTCGGATAGTCAATGTCCTTAGGCTGCGTCTCACTCAAAAATAAGTACAAATTAAATCTTACCCTCTAGCTTTTCTTGTCTGCATATCACCTAGTCATTTTCTGTGTTCATTTTTAATAAAGTAAATTGTCCATATTTTTTGATTATCATAACTTCGAGTTTGATTCAATCTCGTCTCTACCCATATTGTATTCATTCTACCCAAGAACCTCGTTGATGAGCGAAATTTCCACCTCAGTCAACATGAGGAAGAGGTACCACAACAATTCTGAATGGCAGGTTTTTCAGAACGTTTAATAATATAAGCTAGTATAGGAGGTATAGGCGATGTATTTTTGCGTAATTTTTTAAACATACCGTTACATACATTTGAAACTCTGTACCATAAGATGGAGCTCCTCTGGTGTTTTAAATTTTACCTATATGACGTAGACCAAACGAGAAGCGAAATTTCTTCGCATCGGTGCCATAATTATAATGTATAAAAAATAACGTAATAAAGCATGTATATAAGTATATGTATATATATATATATATATATATATATATATATATATATATATATATATATATGTGTGTGTGTGTGTGTTTGTGTGTGTGTGTATGTAAGAATAATTAAATTAGATTTAAAATTAAATTTTCCATATATAGCACTTAACTTTTACTTTTCATTACATCTTCAAGTATTGAATTAACCACCCAATTATTTCTCTGAAACATAACCACTAAACATTTCTGATCCCATATCATTATATTTAACAGCTCTATATGTCAGCATTAACTTTCAAGTACATATCATAAAATAAGAGATACTTCACACAGTTGGCGTAAGTGGTAAAACACTCAGATTTCACTATGGCGATCTTTTTTCTCTCTGCCTCTTAGCGCCACATGATGTCAAGAATTCATTGAATAAAGTTCCTTTTTAAAATTAAGTCTGATTCAGGTTTAATACATGCCATATATATATATATCTTACAAATTTTCTTTATTTGTATGTTAAAATAAATTAAATGTGTTAATTGCAAAAATGTATTAAGGGTTTTTGAAAATGAAGCCTTTTTAATACTTTCGATAATTAGACAGTGATGGATGAAATTCATCTTATACTCCAAGGTGTTGCTTTCCCTTAAAACACCAAGGTGTTACATACCCGCATTCTGCATTACAAGATGCATTCTGAAAATATATGGCAATTACTTTCACTGACTGTCTTCAAATTAAAGATTATATTTCTTCCGTGTACGAGATTTTCTATTATTTTCTCATAGAGCCTATTTTTTATCAACTGGTTTTCTTCAATCACCTGAAGTTTAGTTAATGTATTCGACTACTTGCGACAGTTCTTTAAAAAAAATAGATGATGGGACTTTCTTGCGGTTTTTACATTTATTTTATAATTTTTTAGAATCAATTACTGTAATTAAGAAGATAAAAATAATTTATTATTACTACAAGGAAAAAATGTTAAAAATTTACAAAAAATACTAAATAGGCCCATTCTGTACAAAATTTTATGAGCAAATTCTCAGTTTTTCAATTTTGATTAGTTGCTTTGCCATTTATTTTTGAAATGATCTTCACAACAAGATATTTTAGTTTTTATGAAACCTGGAGGACTTTATCTTAGTCATTATACGAAAATGATTCAAGTATCCATCAATCCATCGTGTATGGGGGAGGTGCGCGTTAAATTGGTCGAGAGTCAAACGTCCTCTTGTTGGAGTGGTGGTAGTTAAAGAGGCCAGCTCAAGTATCAAACCTCGTCAATCATTGCTCAAAATTACGAGGTCCGTCTCTAAAGCCTCATTGGTAGCTGAACAGTGCGATGTTAATATCCACTCACTCGATCATCAAAGCTCATTAAAACTACAATTACTTGAACAAAATATGACAGCTTTGCCAGCAAATAACATTCCTGTACTATTAGTGAAAATTATCTCTGATTTGTGTCCTTTATTAAGGTCTTGCACTTTTGAATCATTTTATTTCAGTTTTATTGAATTTGTTCTCAAATCATGAAAGAAAAATTGAATAGTCCTTGAAAGACGGTAAGTATACTTTCTCTTACTTAAATTATTGACTGAAATTCTGATTTGCATCGTGTAGAGTAAAAATAATTATAAACAAATGATTGAGGTGACTGAGTCCCCCCGCACAACCACTAGCGTTAGTATCGACTACGCGCCTGCTCCCGGGTTAAAACATTTTGAAGTATTCTCGCTTTAAGTATTAAAAAGTAACACAATTATTCTTCATAGGAATTTTATATTCTTTTTCATTATTTAACATTAATTCTAAATGTTAGTTCTGTGAGGTTTAAAATTACAGTCCTTTTAAACATTTATTTACAATTATAGCATTTATCTAAAAAATCATTTTACATTTTTGTATTATATCAAGAATAATGTTTTATTTTTTAAAAAATGAATTCGTACGAAGAGCCGGTGTTTAAGTCATTATACGTTTAATGTATCCAGCACTGAAGAAGGTATTTATAAATAATTTCTTAATACTAAATTAAGAACAAGTTCAATATTGATTAGTGACTTCCACGGCTTGCCTTGTAGAGCAAAGGTTTTCAAAGGAAGGTTTAATATCACATATTGACACTCCGAGTTATTTTTCTATATTTGGCTGAGATCTATATATATTGTCTTCAAAGCAGCCACCGCAGAAAATCCAGTTTAATATAGGTAGGATGTTTAAAAATAAATAGTATACGAAGTACTTTTGTTTTCAGTGCAGAAAGTAAGCATCCATCTCTACCTAAAATTCAAAGAGCGATTTATTACAAAATTTGCCTTTTTAATTTTTCACTGGATGTGAAATATATGAAGATTTCTTCGGAAGTTGGGAGCCCTTCTGGGGTTTCTTGGAATAGATCCCCAATCCACTAGTAACTTGCTACAAAGCTGTCCTCATCCAGAAAATATTTTTATAATTCTTTTGCCAACATAGCTAAATGATTAAAATGTTTTAAAAACAACTTTCACATGTTGTTCTACAGATTTGTAAGTTTTAACATATCAAGCTGGGGCTTCCCCCATCATTTACTTCAGTAGTAGTAAATACAAAATTTAAGTATTTTTGAGAATAATTCCTTGATTTAATTTTCGAAACCATGCTCGTCTGTGTATTTTCTGATCCTTTATTATCGTCGAATACTCGCTTACGACTTAAAAATGTATGTATGATTTTGTTTTAATCTACTGCCGTAAATACTTAATTACAGTGGATTACAATTAACGTGCTAATTAAAAATATACATTCAAGGTAGATTCGGTAGCTATAGAAGTATCTAGTCGACCAAAACTGACTGGAATTGTACGAGAAAAAGCATTTTTTACATGTTTTGCGCAGACGTCCGATAGGTTGCCCAGATTCACGCAAACGTACCCGATAATGCCAAATGTGATGGATATGATAGGTAATGACATTTGTATATTGAGAAATGGATGCTGAAAGAAATATATCTTTAATTAAATATATCATTTTGCGATATGTTCAATTAAAATTTGAGAAAAATAACATAATAATATTTATATAGTAAGTAATATATATTTTAAGTAATCTTCTTAAAATATATATTATTTAAAAGTATCATATACAAAATTTAATACTTATACAGTTTATAATTGAGATCTCATTGTAGCTTTAGCGTCAAAGTGTATTTTTATTGCAGTAAATTCATTATTGTTGTACAGTGGGGGTGGGGACAAAAATTATGATTGTAAATTGGGTAGCCAGTATTGAAAGTTTGAGAAAAACTGAGGTACAGTGATTATATTCGCAAAAGTGATTGTAAATTATGTAATAAAACAGTGATTGATAAATTTGAAGGCTAAAACACTTCTATTATTACACAGAACATTCAAACAAAATTTCGTTTAAATATTTTCAAAACTTTTGAAGCAATCGCTGTCCTCTTTTATGAGTATTTAAAAAAACACGCATTTCAAAGTATGGCATCTTGCTAAGTAATAATCATGTGTTTTTACATTTACACTTGTATTTTTTTCTAGTAAATGGAAAATAATAAACTCGTCATAGTTATAAAGCTCATAAGAAGGCCTATAAAAATCATACAATAAATGTCCGTTTTTGGCAAAATCTATTGGCTTAGGATAGCCTCGCAATGTACTTTAATTTATTGAAAAGAAATGAAGTGAGCATGTTATCTGGCTCGTTATAAATATGACGGTTAACTCCAAGTGAAATCAATACATCTAATTCGAGTCACTTCTTGACTGCTTTTTGATAAAGGTAGCTATTTTTCTCTAGTTAAACATAATTTTTTTAGAATTTTTAAGAAGTTCTCTGTATATGCAATAGAGAATACAGATTTGCATTAAATTTGGACGAATCCTTCACTTTTTGGAATGCTTATGATGAATTGCATGTATAGTAGAAGTAATAATAATGGATCGGAGGTGAAAACTAAAATTCACCTCAGAAATTTTTTTATAAAAGCCTATTCAAATCGCGCAATTTTTCTCTTTATTTAACTATTTCAGAAAGTATGTCACGGAAATCGTTTCCGGTCCACCCTTCTTTATTCTTTCATCATCACAATTACGTAACAGGCTTATGTGAATATTGAAAACAAGACTATAGCCACGAGTTTGCACGTTCTCTCAACTTTTTTCCTGTTTTTCAGTGCATCTCAACATGTCTGTGGAAAAGTTAAAGTAGTGTATTTTTTTTATTTCCTATTTTTTTGTTATTCTTTTATAGTTTACCTGTGCTTTTTTTGAAGTGAACAAAAGCAATTTTCTCTTAAGGAAAGTATTTCTTTTAGAAAAAGAAATTGAGGTGGAGATTTCAAACTTTTCAGCTCTTTCCACTGCTAGAAAAGAAAAATGACGAAGAGTGTTATTTAAGCTCTGAAGCGTTTTCTTTCTTTCCATTAGAGGAAATTATCTTTTATTTTAAGTTTTTTTTTTTTCAATTTAGAGAATTCAGTTTAGCAACACATTTCGTGAGAAAATAAAGTGAAGAAACTATATTTAAATTAAGTCACGATCATCATTAGGAGATATTGGGATATCATTAATTAAAAAATATTATATACCTCGTTAGAAATTTGATTAATCTATAGTATAGTCCAGTGTTTCACAAACTGTGAAGCGTACCCTCCTGGGGCGCGAACCCTGCGAGGGTGCGAGCATATTGAAAAATAAAAGGTTTAAAAATAATTTTGAATGAAGTAAAAACAAAATGCTTTCTGGCATAATAAAATACACATTTACACTGATATAATTTCTATTTTTCTCATCTGTGGATCATCAAAAATAAAAGATTCCACTTCAATTACTCATTAGCCATCTTTGATCCTATAACAAAATTATAACAAAATATTTTGTTTGCTTTGCGGTCAATATGAAAACGATGAGAGATTTTTTTACGTTTATTTTAACGATATCAAACGATGAGAGATTTTTTATTACGTTTCTTTTAACCAAAAATATTACTTTAGCTGACCTTCGAACTTACTGGCATGGTTAACTCCGTCTTTTTGTAGGGAAGTTGTAAATATATATAACACATATATTTCCGTTTCATCTTTTTCCTTGTGAAAGAGTTTTATTCTACATTGATAAAGCATGAGTATTCTGAAACATATAATGCATAATGAAAAACGTTTTACACAATTATTTTTAGAACATGCTACACTTTCCATATGAACAATTTTGTAGTTTTGATTGCTGTGTTGTACGACTTATTATGGTTTATAAATGTAAATGAGCAGAATATTTAAAAAATGGCATCTGTGACCCCTATTGAAGGAAGTTGAAACTGATCAAGCAATTGAAGAACCTACTGAAATAATGCATATTAATCAAGGCACACACAGCGAAAATAAATATCAGAAAAGCGTTAGACATGAAACATTTTTGAGGATTTGAAATTTTCAAATGCTGCCTAAAGATCTCTATGAAGAAAACTATGAAGCCTTGTCAAAAAGACACAAGGAAGAAAAAGTTTGAAACGCTATTTGTAGATCATGAAACAACAGCAGAACTACAAAAACATGAACAAAATATGACAGTTTAGCTGAATAATAACTTTCCTGTGTTGTTACCGAAAAAGTGCCTGTGATTTATGTTCTTTATTAAGGAAACGCGCATTTGAAATTTATTCGTTTTATTCGATTTTTCTAAAAACTTTTTCTAAGTAAAATTAAAAGTCCCTGAAAGTAGGTAAGCATATTTTCTCTTAATTAAATTATTCACTGGAATTGTGATTTTTATCCTGTATAGTTAAAGTAACCATAAAATAAATTATAAATTTAAAAACAAAGTAAAAACACTCTTTTTATAGTAAATCGAACTTGATATATATATATATATATATATATATATATGTTATATATATATATATATATATATATATATATATATATAAACAAAAGTAACATATACAAAATTTAATACTTAATTCTTGAAGACTGCAATGGTTTATAATTATGATCGTATTGTAGCTTTAGCGCAAAAGTGCATTATTATTGCATTCAATACATTATTATTTTTAGGGGGGTGCGATAAAAATTATGATTGGAAATTGGGTCACCAGTAGTGAAAGTTTGAGAACCACTGGCATAGTCCATATACTTATTTACTTCCTACTATTAGCTCACACTTTCGATATATTTATATATTTATTTATCTTGTGGAATTTTCAATTTTTAATAAAATACGTTTTAAAGCGCTCAATTGAGCTGAAATTTATTTTAATGACTATTTCGGATGACGATACAATAATTTAATTATAACTATTAAACATTATTTAGATTAAAGCTAGTTATTTAAAGAATTACAAATACAGCTACGTTGGCATCCTTTTTGGCGACCCTTTTGGCGACTTGTGTCAAAACTTGAAAATGTTTCTTTCTCACGTTTCAAAGCACTCAGTTGAACTGAAATTTTATATACACGATTGTTTTGGATGACATTACGGTACTTTAAAGATAATAAAAATTAATCACCACTTAAAGTTGTGATTCAGCCATATGTATATACATATTTATATTAATTGTAACTTTTTAATAAAAAGTCGAAAGAGTAAAATTTTTCTTTGTTGATCTAAGTAGGAATTGACTTATTTTTTATGTTATTTGTTTTTTTATTTATTGAAGATACATATATCAAAAAATATTCCATACATCAACGTATATCAAACTGTGAGGCGCTCCTTTCTTGAGAGGCGTGATAACTCTAAAAGGAGGGCACTAACATATTGAAAAGTCGAAAAGAAAAGGTTTAATACGTATTTACACTGATAGAACACACTTAAAAATATAACAGTGCTGCGCAATGCATTTTTTAATTAATTCAACAATACTAAGTTAAGAGCAAGTTCATTAATTACCAGTGGCCCCATGGGCTTCTCATATATAAACTTATACTAAAAAATAACACTACTCAAAATAATTTCTAAAGTTTTTAACCAGTCCATTAACTGCCGATTAAAAATTACGTGATTCGCACCCAATGCCATCGTTTTCCACGTAAATGTGCGTATGTTAAGTATTGGAGGGGAGAGGGAGGAAGAAAAGGAATAAACAAGCAAATCTTCTGAAATAAGTAAATCCTTCGCAAACACTGCTAGG
>BMAU01005856.1:0-15521 GCA_019973935.1 Trichonephila clavipes
ACTTAAGTTTTTGTTTTGAAAAGGTTTTCGAAAAAAATTCAATACTTTATCTCAAGTATATATTTAGATTTTAGGCTACACAGCAGCCTAAAAATCTCAGAAACACTGAAAAAGCTTTGTTTTGCATTTTCTTGTGGCCCATATCATTTTGCAGCTTGCTACCACAAATATTATATCTGCTATCAAATTAGTTTTTAAGATATTTAAAGTTTTCTGAACTTAGGTTTTGGTTTCGGTTTCATTTTAAAGCATTATTACCCTCTAAAATTGAATAACTAAAAATATTTTTAATGCAATCAACTTTTTTTGTGGTGAAATGGTTTTAATTTTAATTACTAAACTCATTTCTCCGGATTTTGTTATTTAATTAAAATTGATTCCAATTTGTTATTACTTGACACATTATTTATTATTGCAAAACTCATTAATTTTGTCCTGTTGAAAATATGCTACGGCCAAAACGTTCGCAGGTTGCTATGAGAAACAATATTTGGAAAAGATGGAATATTACTGAAAAGGATTTATTTAAAATCAGCCCTTAGCTGATACTGGAAATAGACTTCCAAATGCAAATATTCTGAATACAAATATAATGAATATAAAACTAAATATGTCATGCTGTACCAAACTACATTATAGTAAACTTATTGTAGTAATATATTTTATAGTTTTAAAGTCGTGCAAAAATACTAAAACTTGTTAAACTGCCCTAATTTAAAACTGAAAAAAAAAAAATTAAATGTTATGTATAAACCTAGCGATTTTTAGCGTAAGTTAGTAGCATTATTATGGTGTACATAAATTCTTTAAGTTTCAAAACTTTTTTGAAAATATAAGTTTAAGATTAATCTGAAAAATCTGTCATCGACACAGATGAAATCATTACTATGCAAAATTATGTTTTGAATTAAAAAAATATTTTTAGTCATATTTAATTGGAAAAAGTGTTTTGATATAGGAGATAAAAAAATTGGGAAAAAACATACTAAAAATTAGTCCTTTACGGGCATTATAAAGTCTTGTTTTATGCCTTTACAAACTTTAAATGCGTTTTTCTGACTTTAAATTTTGAAGATATGAGTGTGTATCTTCCATTCCCTAAAAAGTCTTTTCTTCTGCTCAAGATACAGTCTTCACATTTTTTGCAGATACTCCACAACGTATGATCTATAAAAGTTAACATGGGTTGAAGTCTGAGATATCTAGTTATTTTTTTAAAAAAAATAGTAAAGTTAATATTTAAAAAAAATCGTGTTCTTTTCAGGTTAAGTTAGAAAAATAATAATTAAAAATCAACAAAGGAACATACATTCAAATCGATACTAAATTCTGTTTAAAGTAATTCAAGAGACATACACCACTCAAATTGACTAAAAAATGTTAAAAATTTAGTATATTTTATAAAAGTTTAAAGAAACTTAAAAACTTCCAAATTTTTTAGTATTGTTAAATAATAACTGGTCAAACTGACTTTTACTTGTAGAATCAGCTTAATATAATCTAAACATAAAACAACTTTTTTTTTTACTGTTACTGTCTACAATTTTTTTTAAAAAAAGGCTACTCTGTAGCCTTAAGGATTTAATTTTTGAATTATATGAATATAATAAGTTTCGTGAGCGAAAGACATCAAATGAAACTTTGAAAATGCGATTTTTGTTTCAATATTATAAAAGTTTAACAACAAGCTTTTTAAAAATTTTCTTCGTTAGTGAAGCATTTCTTTGTATTGATTAAATCATTAGGAAGACTTATTATATTGTTTAGTATTTTAGTTATTGCAATACCCAATAATAAATAATTTTATATTTATATTTACTAACTAGAGAAGCGTTTCTCAAACTGTGGGGCGCGCCTTCCTTGGGGGCCGTGACAACTCTACGAAGGGGGTGCAAGCATATTGAAAAGTCGAAAACAAAATTTAATTTAATTAAATTTGTTTGTTTACTTTCAAAAAATAAATACATTCTGACATAATTAAAAATAAAATACATATTTACATCGATATATGTTACATTTATAAATATATGAGTGTTACACAATGTATTTTATAATTAATTTAGCAAACCTAAGTTAAGAATAAGTTTAATAATTACCAGTGACCCCATGAGCTTGTCATATATAAAATTATATACACAATTTAACACTTATCATGATAATTTGTACTGTTTATAATTAATCCCTTAATTTCAGACTAAAAGTTACGCGATTCACTTCCCAATGCCAACCGTTCTCCACGTAGGCACACGTATGCGATGTATTGAGGGGGGTTGATTGATTGATTGAGTATTAACGTCGCACTGTTCAGCTACACGAGGGCTTTGGGCGACGGACCACGTAATTTTGAACCATGGTCAAGTGACGACACCTGAGCTCACACCCCCTCTCCTAACTACGTATTTGGGGGGAGGAGAGTAATGTGAATAAAAAAACAAATAATCTGAATAAGTAAATCCTTCGTAAACATGTCAAAATCCTTTTTTTTTACATTCCAAAACCTTCGGAATAATTTTATGGATAGCAGTTCACAGGAAAGATCGTAATTCGGAAAGACGTATATATATATATATACACGTTCGTGGGGAAACTAATACTTTGGCTGAGCGAGAAGTTTCTATACGCCAGTGGCAGTTAAGAGGTTCAAGTCGTGTTGAAGCTTTAGCGTCAAAGTGTAGTATTAGTGAATTCAATGCATTGTTATTGTGTGAGGGGAGGGAGGCGATGAAAATTATGATTGAATATTGAGTCGCGAATATATTGAAACTTTGAGAAGCATTGCACCAGGGTAACAATAGTTCTTGTTTTTAATCAAATACAATGTATCCAGTTAAAATTACACTGCTTGGCAATCGGTAAGGAATAGGTGGTTTATTCAAAATTGTGTCTTAGACAGCTGACCAATGAAAATAAATCCAAGTCCAGAGATTGTGGTAGACCAGTACTCGTTATCTGTATAAAAGACAGCGCATACAAATACATGATTCATACGAAATTAATGCTGTTGGATGTTTAACGAAAATAGAGCTGGATGTTATAAGTTTTCTTCTCTGAAATTCGGTTGGATTCTTCCAATAATAAAGAGCAACATGTCAGAAAGACATAATTTGAGTGATTCCTATCGTGGAAGAACAGCTCGACGATTGGAAGCAGGTCAAAATGTTTCCTCGGTAGATTTTGACATGGTTGCATGAAAGAGTGTCATCTCGCGATAGAAGAAGGCGGCTGAAAGTGAAAAAGCTTTACGAAAGCATGGCGGTGATCGTGGTATGAACACCACACCTGTAGGTGCTCGCTATTGGGGCAAAAAGGAACAGAAATTTCTCTCCTGGCCAGATGGCTGCAAACCTTGCAACAGCTACCGGATATTTTTATAATTACCGGTGTTAAGTTATCGGTATTACATACTAGTATTTTTTATAATTATCGGTACGTATGTATGTCTCAGCAAGAAACATCTCACGGTTATAAAAAGAAAAAGTTGGGTAAAATCTTAGGAGAGCCCACACCCTTGGAGACAAACCAAAAAAAGCGCCAAGTCAGAACAAGATGGTGCCAAGCGAAACCGACAATGGCGGCAAGGGAATATAGTGGGATAAGGTGGATGCGTAATGAAAATATATGTAAACAATACAGAAATTAAACATTTAAGATAAAAAATATAAAAACAGCCCTAGCTTTCTTACTGCTGATCTTTTCCGAATGGAGGGAACTGCGTAACATCAGATTTTAAAAAAGCCTTAAAGTTCTTATCGCTAAGCGAATGATCGTGTGAGCGCCCCCATATTTATTCTGCGAGTTAATGGTCGAACATACATTCGGCGTGGCTGGTACGATTTCGAAGAAAGCGTTTTATTGCCGACCATGCCGATCATTACATTTAGGACATTCACAACTCGAAGCAATCAATCCTTCCTTCATACACCATTCAATCAATTCTTTCTTACCTTTCACATTAAACAAAGGAAAAATTCTAAAGTATATTTCCTCACACACGCAGCCAGCCCGGAGCCCAACGACAAAATGAAATTCGAAATGCGCGCCCACAAAATACGAAAATGCCAGAAATAGTTAAGGTTGCCATATGCAGTGGTTAAAAGTAGGGTTACCAAGATGGCGCAATTATCGCCAACCAACGTAATTCGCGCCAAGGGTGTGGGCTCTCCTAGGAGTGAACCGAAAGGTGGTTTGTATGCACAGAAGTCTGTTCGTTGCATCCCATTTCAATCACGCGGAATCTAGTTCCAAATTGACAAGTGATTCTAGCCACCAATTACTATGGAGATAGCGGAACACGTTATCCACAAAAGTTTGTTTGTGAACGTGATAGGTATGATCTAGGCGTTAGGGTGGCAAGCATCAGTAGGGTTTCTGTTCAGGGAAATCATGAGATTTCTGTGCTTTTCCTATTTCCAGAAATCTAAATTCTATTAACTAACAAAAATGAAACTATAAAAAAAATTAGAAATGTAGTAAAATTATTCAGATAATCCCCTCTGAACAATGATATTTTACAAAAATATGTTAAAGAATGTGTTTGGTTGTGAAAAGTTGGTTTGTTTGGATACCAAACAAGCTGGAATAGTCTGTTGGCAATGCTTGAAAGATTTTTAGAAATAAAGACAGAAATTTTAAAAGCATTACTTGACATTACAGAAGAACAAAGGATGGCCAATGTAGGGTTTGAAACTTTGAATAAAATTGCAACTGGCTTAAAAACAGTAAAAACTGGCTTAGAAAAGTTATGCAGTTGAAATGCAACTTCGATAACTGCAGAAGGTGCATTTTCCTTCGTTATTGAAGAATTGAACGAACAAAATAGAGAAATTGTGAAAAGTATCAAATATTCTCAAATCCAAATAATTAATGAGAGATGCAATGTTAATTTAGTAGGATTAATGGAATACCTAAATTTTGGGAGAAAATACTAAGTAGCTGCAGTTACTGGCGATATTTCGTTATGGCCTGATAAAAATTATTTGGTTAGACAAGCCTAAATTATACATATATAGGGACAAGAATTTTGTGCGAAGTGGAATCAATATCCATCTCTTTCTACTCAGAAGAGGGCATGGAGATTTTGAAAGAAAAACCTCTGCGGATGAAAAATTAGAGAAAGCAATTTACTCTAAAACAAAAGTTTTATACTGTTTAACTAAAAAAAGTACTAGTTCTAACATAATCATGAGACAAGAGATGCAGTTGTTTGACTCGACTGAAAAACTACCACCAAACCTTATAAAACTATGATGCCTTAAAAATAATTCCTCCAACGTCAGTTCAAACGGATAGAGCATTTTCTCCTGCCGTATTGTTCATCAAAAAGCTTAGAACTAGGCTGAGTGATAAAAGTATAAATTGTGCTTATGCTTTCTGAAGTCCTATTTTAAAAATGAATAATGAATCTATATATATAAAGCAGAAAAGCGACTCACTCACTCACTGACTGACTGACTCACTGACACACTGACTCACTGACTAATCACGATATCTCCGGAACTATTAAACTTACAGACTTGAAATTTCGTAGGTAGGTTCCCTTCATGGAGTAGACGTCAGCTAAGAACGGATTTTGCAAAGTTGGAACCCCAAGGGGCGTTATAGATAATTATTTCCATTTTTAAACTATTAGACGTACAGTCTTAAAATTGGTAAGCGGATTCCTTTCATAGTGTAGAGATCCGCTACAAAATAGTTTTGGGGAAAACTGATCCCCAAGGGTCACTGAGGGGGATTAAGGGGCGTAATAGGTAAATATTTCCGCTTTTCAACTAATAGAAACACCTGCTTGAAAATTAGAAGGTATGTTCCGTTCATGGAATAAAGTTCCTTTTACAAAGAGTTTTGTGAAAACGAACCCCCAAAGGAGTGGGTTTGTGAGGAATTAAGGCGTGTTATAGAAAAATTCCTGTTTTTGAATTTAACTCATTTACTTGAAATTTGTTGAGCACTTTTCTTTAGTTGAATAGAGTTCCACTAAGAATGAATTTTACAGAAATCAACTCCAGATGGAAGCTGGGAGAGTTATTGGGGCGTATTGATAGACAAAATTCCCGTTTTCGAACTGGTAAGACTGCAATAATAAAATTTGGTTTGCATGCTTCTTTTCTTGAATTGGAATCCGCTAAAAGTGCTCTCAACGAGGTACTGATGATAAAAATTCCATTTTTTGCTCTGTTAGATTTAGACTTGAAATTTAGCACGCATGTTTATTTTATGGAGTAGAGATCCACTGAAAGTTGCTTTGGTGGAAATCCACTTGATTATTTGGTTAAGTGAGCGAAAAATCTTTATTCTCCTATCTTAGATATAAATAGAAATAAGATATTATAATTTATGTTCATTTTATATCAAGGGGCGAAAGTTTAACAGCTATAAATATATTTTTCAATACAATCGAATTCTTAATGCTAGATATCAATAATTAATATATATGTAAACAGTATACATAATGCCACACGCATAATTTGCTACAAGTCCCGATAGCCGAGTTGGCAGAGCGTTGGACTGAACTTCCTCAGGTCTCGGGTTCGAATCCCGGCCCCGGCAGATTTATCCAAAGACTGGAATTTTGTTTCCGTTTTTAATGTATTGTTTCTCTAGGTTCTAGATGAATCCAGATCATTCTTTAGAGTGCATACTAGTTATTTCTCGAATATTCCGAAGTGTATAAAAGCAGAGTTCATCGCCAGTTGGGCATGTTCTCAGTCCAGTGTTGTATCGAGCTCCAAGCGTTAGAATAAATCTAATTGTTAGTTTAATTGAACTGTGTACTTCTTTCGAACTCCGTGACAAGTTTGGTGGAGGCGCGGGGTACAATTACGTCAAACGTGGATAATAGTGACAACCTTCGCAGGAGCCTCCGATTAAGAGGATTATCCCCGAATTCGGACTGTTAAAAGAAAATAGTAGGAAGAGGACAAAAATGCTGACCGAGCAAGAAGCCAAGCCCGCTGTAGTAACACCTTCGTTACAGCAATGGAGGAGCCCATCGACCTTCCGAGGAGCGCCTGGGGAAGACCCTCTCAAATGGCTTAAAGAGTACGATCGAGTAGCCAACTTTAACAAGTGGGATGACATGATGTGCCTGGCTAACGTTTATTTCTTTCTTGACGGAACTGCGAGACAGTGGTATGTCAACAACGAAGACGCCTTAGATTCCTGGGAAGCGTTTAAAAATGGACTAAGTGGACTTTTCGGTGACCGTCAAAAATATACCAGAAGGGCAGAAGAACAACTAAAATGCCGAGCCCAGCGTTCAGGCGAGAGTACACAGTCCTACATACAAAGTGTATTAGGACTTTGCCAAGAGGTAAATCCTCTGATGAAAGAAGACGAAAAAGTGTCACACCTAATGAAAGGTGTTGCTGAGGATATTTATCAGGCCCTGTTGACGAGAGAAATCAACGACACAGCAAGTTTTATCAAATGGTGCAACTATATCGAAGATATGAAGCAGAAGAGAGTTGGTCGACCGAGATTTGAAAGGCTTCCAAACGTCGTACCGGTTGCATCCCTGACGGATGAGACTGATTTGGTCTCTCTTATTCGCACAATCGTACGAGAAGAAGTCCATCGACTAGTTAACCAGACGCAAGAATCTTTGGACTCCGATCCCCAATCCTTAGAAGAGATCGTTCAAGACGAAGTTGAAAGGGTTTTGGCCCCAGTGTCAACAAAACCTACAGAAAATAGACCACGACCAACATACGCCGCTGTAACCAGGAAATACAGAGCTCCTGTTCAGAAATTCCCACCTGAACCAAGAAAAACAGATGTGTGGAGAACGGCTGACAACAGACCTGTTTGTTTCCACTGCGGACGTCCTGGACATGTAATGCGCTACTGCCGAGAGAGAAAGGCTGTCTTTGACAACTCTCGAAACCGCCGACGGAACTTCGACGACGTTGGCACTGAAGAAGAAATACGCCGACCAAACTCTTCTCGCCGTTTTACGCCAAGTCCCACGAGAGGCCGATCCCCAATACGTCGTTACAGATCCCCGTCGCCATATCGCCGATCCAGTCAGTCGCCAGGCCGTAGGAGCGAGGAAAACTAAGGAGAGCGACCTTCCAAGGAGGTGAGGCCGCGTGTACTGGAAATCCTCCGTCGACCGCCAAGATGACTGGTAACCAACTAGACGTAATAATAGATAAGAAGCCGATACGTGCTCTAGTAGATTCTGGGGCATCGTTTTCTGTCATATCCGATAAGTATCGCCGATTTTTAAAGAAAGTTCTGTTTGCTGATGCCAAGAGCGTTATGCTGAAAGTTGCGGATGGAAATTTTGTTCGGCCGATAGGGAAATGTGTTTTACGTGTCCGTATAAACAATCGAGAACTGCCTTTTGAATTTATTGTTTTATCACATTGTAGCCATGACGTCATCCTAGGATGGGACTTTTTAGAGGCGTCTCAAGCCGTTATAGACTGTGGACAAAATGAACTTGTTCTAGAAGACATCTGTCGAGACTCCACAGCGCCTGACGCCTGGAATTTGTATGCCACCAGGGACTATACACTTAAGCCGCATTCTTTAACTAGAATAACAGTATCAGGATATCAAACCCGAGGAGACATAAATGTAGTTCTAGACGGTAGCAAACATTTGCTCTTCGAGAAAAATATTGCTACACCGTCCATGGTATCCACATATCGTAACGGAAAAAGTGATGTCTGGGTTACCAACCTGCAGTTCCGAAACCAAATCATCCCTAGAGGAATGTGCATAGGCCAAGCTGAACCACTAAATGAAGGGCATCTATGTGTTATTTCCGACACATCGGGTTGCTTGGATGACCAGCAAGAAACTTCGGAGTCACAGATGAATTGTTCGTTAATGATGTCACCCGAGTTAAGTGACGAACAGAGAAACAAGCTATCCGAACTACTCCGGAAATTTTCTGGGCTTTTCACGAAGACCGACAAGTCGACAGCCGCGAAGACGAATGTGAAACACAGGATTTTTACTGGTGATCATGCTCCAATCAACCAACGAGCCTACAGAGTCTCGCCGACTGAAAGACGCATCATTCATGAAGAGGTTCAGAAAATGCTTGATGAAGGTATCGTCCAACCCTCTGAAAGTCCTTGGTCATCACCCATTGTGCTCGTAAGAAAAAAAAGACGGTAGTTGGCGTTTTTGCGTCGATTATCGCAAGCTGAATAGCGTCACGAAAAAGACGTTTATCCTCTGCCTCGTATTGACGATACGCTCGACTGTCTGAAAGGTGCCATGTTCTTTTCTTCCATGGATCTCCGATCTGGTTATTGGCAAATAGAAATAGACGAAGCGGATCGTGAAAAGACGGCATTTATTACCCCCGAAGGCTTATACGAGTTTAAAGTCATGCCGTTTGGTCTCTGTAATGCACCTGCGACCTTCGAGAGAATGATGGACAATTTGCTACGCCATTTTAAATGGACTATGTGTCTTTGTTACCTAGATGACATAATAGTGTTCTCAGAAACTTTTGAAGACCATCTTATACGATTAAGACTTGTTCTAAAATGTCTTCAGGAAGCTGGTCTTAAATTAAATTCAAAGAAGTGTCTTTTTGCTGCCCAAGAAGTAAAGATTCTGGGCCATCTTGTATCTAGTAATGGCGTTCGTCCCGATCCCGACAAAATAAAAGCCGTAAGAAATTTTCCCACTCCAAAGAATATACATGACATACGAAGTTTTCTTGGCCTTTGTTCATACTTTAGAAGATTTATTAAAGGTTTCTGTTATCTCGCCGAACCTTTGCAGTCGTTGCTGAAAAGTGGCGTGGAGTTTCATTGGGGTCCTGAAGAGGTGGAAGCATTTAACAGTCTTAAGAAAGCACTTACTTCGGATCCAGTATTGGGGATGTACGACGAAAGAGCTTCTACAGAAATCCATACTGATGCAAGCGGGTACGGTATCGGAGCTGTCCTAGTACAAATTCAGAATAATGTCGAGAAAGTTATAGCATACGCTTCTAGAACTCTGACAAAAGCCGAAAAGAATTATTCCACCACAGAAAGGGAATGTCTTGCCATCGTATGGGCTACCAACAAATTTCGGCCGTACATATTCGGGAAACACTTTACTGTTGTAACTGACCATCATTCCTTGTGCTGGCTCATGAATTTAAAGGATCCTTCAGGAAGGCTTGCCAGATGGGCCCTCCGACTTCAAGAGCATGATTTTGACGTAAAATATAAAACCGGTAAGAAGCATAGTGACGCCGACGCTCTTTCGAGAAATCCAGTGGAAGAGGAAACGGAAACATCAGACAAATTTTTAGCAGTCACGACGAGTATGAACCTTGCGATGGAACAGAAAAAGGATCAAGACCTTGCGAAATTAAAACTTTTGAGCAACTCATCCAAAAACGAAGAATTCAGATTTATCGACGGTATCCTTTGCAGGAAGAATTTTGATCCAGATGGAAAGTTGTGGTTGCCAGTCATTCCTAAACATCTACGAGCAGACATACTAAGGCACTTTCATGACGCCCCCACCGCAGGACACCTTGGTTTCGCGAAAACTTATGACAGGATACGCAAGAGATTTTACTGGCCGGGAATGTACCGAAATGTCGTTCGGTATGTCATGCATTGTCGGGAGTGCCAAAGGAGAAAGTCCGTTCCTCAACGACCACCTGGACGTTTAGTTCCCATCCCTCCAGCTATAGCTCCTTTCCATCGCATTGAATTGATCTCCTTGGGAGATTTCCAAAGTCTGCTCATGGAAACAAATGGATAATAGTCTGCACGGATTACTCAACACGATATGCAATAACAAAAGCCTTGCCGACAGCCGAAGTCGACGAAATAGCGAAGTTCTTACTTGAAGAAATTGTCCTCAGGCATGGAGCTCCTCGAGTAATTATCACAGATCGTGGAGCCGTCTTTCGATCCAGACTTGTTTCCTCTCTCGTCGACTTGTGTAACATTGATCATCGCTTCACAACGGCGTATCATCCCCAAACAAATGGACTGACGGAGCGCTTCAATAAGACCTTGGCCGACATGTTGTCAATGTATGTGGATGTAGAGCAGAAAAATTGGGATGAAATTCTACCATTTGTAACCTTCGCTTATAATACCGCTAAACAAGAGACCACAGGTTTTACGCCGTTCTATTTACTTCATGGTCGTGAAGCGGAAACGACACTAGATACAATGCTACCATTCTGTCCTAACGATTTTGATGACAATAACATCACCAAGATAGCAGCCAGAGCCGAAGAATCACGACAGCTAGCCCGAGTGCACACTCTGAGAGCTCAAGACAAAGATCGTCGACGTTACGATTCCAAACACCAAATGGTATCTTACGCTCCCGGAGATCTCGTATGGGTTTATACTCCAGTGAGAAAAGTCGGTCTCTCCGAAAAACTCTTAAGAAGGTATTTCGGACCGTATCAGGTGCTACGCCGTTTATCAGCCGTGACTTACGAAGTACAAGATTTTGATCCTGCTTCACGAAAAAGAAAACTAAGAGAAGTTGTCCATGTACTGCGTATGAAACCGTACCATGATCCCGCCGAGCAAATCGAAACCGAGGATATTCCTCCCAAAGAATCATACAAAGGACCCATCACTCGTTCCAGAATAAAGGCCCTTGAACAAAATGACAGCGGGGCGCTGTCTTCTTTTTCGAGGGGAGCAATGCCACACGCATAATTTGCTACAAGTCCCGATAGCCGAGTTGGCAGAGCGTTGGACTGAACTTCCTCAGGTCTCGGGTTCGAATCCCGGCCCCGGCAGATTTATCCAAAGACTGGAATTTTGTTTCCGTTTTTAATGTATTGTTTCTCTAGGTTCTAGATGAATCCAGATCATTCTTTAGAGTGCATACTAGTTATTTCTCGAATATTCCGAAGTGTATAAAAGCAGAGTTCATCGCCAGTTGGGGATGTTCTCAGTCCAGTGTTGTATCGAGCTCCAAGCGTTAGAACAAATCTAATTGTTAGTTTAATTGAACTGTGTACTTCTTTCGAACTCCGTGACAATATATACAACATCGTGAAATACCCAGTGAAGCGGGTGGGTAACGGCTATTTATTATATATATGTTTAGCTCATTTTATAAATAAGTATTAATTTTGGAATTTATATGTATCCTTATTTTATATAATTATTATTGATTTAATTAAAATTAACCCCGGAGACAATTACATTCCTGGGAATTAAATACCCGGGGATTTAGAAACTGTAGGCATCATGTACAATGAAAGAACACCGCTTCCCATCTTTGAGCGAGTAAGCATTGCATCGCCACGGTATTGCAGAGAGATTATTCTGTATCATGTTCGTATTTTTAAGGGTGCTGTAGGTCCACACTTTGTTGGTGGACGATAATGCGCGGTCTCACATAAGCGTTGAGGTATTTGACACTGCAAAATGAAAATATTCTTCATATGCAATGGCCCGCTTACTCCCCCGACCTAAACCCTATTGAGCATGCCTGCGATGCTCTTGGCAGAAGTGTTGCACGAAGAACTATCTTTCTCCGTACAGTGCAAGAGTTCACACTCGCCTTGAGAGGAGAGTGGAACAATATCCCCTAAGGACTCCTCGATGATTAAGTGAAGAACAGATTCAAAACGTGCATTATTACGTATGATCTACACAAATCATATTAAGGTTCTCATGTTTGCAGCATTCTGACCTGAAGATCAATTTTATGTGGCTGTTTGGAATTCATTTAAGGGGTATCTTTTTTATTTTTAAGTTTTTAATTCTCCGATGTGGCGATATTTGAACAATATTTGAAATACACATCGCCCCTACTAAATATGTACTTAGTTTAATTTCTTTAATCATTGTCTCTCCTTAATTATTCCAAAAAACGTAACTATTTTATAGAAAATTTCAAGCAGAGTGTACGATAGATATTCAAATTGCAAAAATAATTAAATGAAATACTTACATTATATATATATATATATATATATATATATATATAGACTTTTATATTTCTTAGTATATCATGTGGATTGTTAATAGCGGGATTAAAATAACAAGTATTTTTACATGACAAGACATTAAATTATTTAATGATTTGTCTTTAATACATATGTTTAAATTATTTCTAAAAATATAGATCAATATTTTTATGATTATACATAGAAGCAAAATGAAAATCCTTCGCAATACAAAAGCTGATAATGTTATAAAACAAGGCAAACATTTTTTTTAATATTAAATATTAAATACCGATATGTTTTAATAAATAATTAGAAAAAAAAATATCTATTTTTGCAAAAAAAAAAATATTACACTACAGATCAGACTTAAAAAAGAAATATTTTAACACACTCTTCGACACTTATACACATCAAAATAACGTACATTGTAATTTACGATAATCGCTTTAATTTTCTAAACGCATCTAATTTCACTTTAAATCTTTGTTTCCAAATTTCCCATTCAAGGTGGTAAAAACCAGTATTTGCAAAGGAAGCATACAAATAAATTTTATTTTCAACTTTTAGTTTACATTCCAATAACTAAAATTACAAGTGCTTATTTAAAATCGCTTTCGAGCGTGCAGTGTGATTCATTTTATTAAAAAGTATTTCCGCAATAATTTTAGTGTGCGCATAATTTATACATCTAAAGAGTCCTGAAGTATTCTATTACTTTTGTTAGTATTACTGAAAAAGCCTATAAATACAAAAAGAACAGAAAGAGTATAATTTATTTAATAATATAAAACGGTATTTACTTAGCATTAATTCACTTTGAAATGAAACCATTAGAGCGAAAAAAGTAATATATAATTGAGGGACTAAATTTACAACAACCAATTAAAGAAACTGTTGTGGAGCTTAATAAAAGCAATACATTTCTTTTTTTTTTGTTGTTTTTGCTTCTCCTAAATAAAATCTCATTAATAAACCGATATTATTTTATTCTTTTTGGTGACTTATCTATTGGAAAAATTTCAACTCATACATTTTTTATTTCTAATTGCATTAATATATATTTCTATTCAAAGGATCCTTAGAAAAAAAAGCTAAATTTTAATGCATTTAAACAATATATGATAAATTTAAACAAAATATTCTATTAGAAAGCTCGGAAAAAATAAACATAGTATGAAACAATGTGGTAAAAATATACTAAAAATAAAATGTTCCATTTGTTGCCGAAAACAATATAATTTTACAATTTAAAGTTTAAGTGTAGAATAGGGTATCTCTTGGATTTGACGATGTATATCTTGATGCCAGAATGAATTTGACCCTGATCGTTACAGATATGGGTAGCTTGGCGACTGACACTTATTAGAGAAGAAGTTGGCTTCACCAAAGAGCTCCTTATTCTACATTTTAACCAATAAAACTGCCATTATTTTATTTAAGGTATCCGACTACGTTCGAAACCATGATTTTAAAAAAAGCGCATAAATGGATAATTTTCAAGATATTTATTGTCACGTTGATTGAAATACATGCATAAAATGGTTTTAAGGACATTGACAAATTATTTAAATGCAATATTTTAGCAAAAAATTAACTTAAAATAATCTTTTTTTTAAAATGTTCTCTTTTTGTGAAAAATGCTTCTATTACAATAATATTTTGCCTGTCTATATCTCAGACCTCTCTACAGAGGCTCAACAAGAATTTTTGATTACATAACTTATAAGTGGGTTTATCCATATTTTACGACAACAGAAGGGAGAAATTTTAAGGGAAAAACGCCAATAATTATTTCAATTGGTGGTAACTTTGAAAATAGGGTGAATTTTTCAAAAATTCTAGTTAAGTCTCTGTAGAGAGGTCTGAGCTGTACACAAGCAAAATATTATTATAATAGAACCATTTTTCACAAAAGGAGAGCATTTTGAAAAAAAGGCTATACTAAGTTAATATCTTGCCAAAATAGTGTATTTAAATAATGTTTTTTGTCAAAATGTCCTTAAAACAATTTTATGCAGGAATTCTAATCTGAGTGACACTAAATATCATGTAAATTATCCATTTATGCCCATTTTTAAAATCAAGGTTCTGAACGTAGTCGGATACCTTAATTGATTATGGATATCTTATGATACATTTTCCATTTTACTGCAACTCATTGCTTTTTAAAATGGCTATTTGATATCCTCCACTTCTACAATGTGTCTCTCGAGCCAAAAGATTTGTCTACTCCTGGCCCTGTAATAACTTTTTTCCAAACGCGGGTTAATTATAGCTAAAACCCTTTGATCTTCACTTTTCTCCTATGAATTTATTCTTTAGCCAAAATATCCATTAAGTTCAGAACTTTAGAACTAAAATACTATATCAGAAGACAATTACTTCAGAAAGAATTGACAAATATTTCAATTTGTTTCCGAAGTTACTAACAGCGTTTCTGCAGATCTTATTTGTATTTGGCTGTGATCAAAAAATTTTCTAAGGACTTTTAAATAACTGGAAGTGTTTTCAACTTGAAATATTGAATAGGCAAAGTAAATAGTGTTGATTAGCTGATCACTTTTTCGAATCGAAATTGCAATAATTTAATAGCCAATATATAAATTTCAGTTAAAAATTCCTA
>BMAU01005857.1:0-140000 GCA_019973935.1 Trichonephila clavipes
TTGAATATTAACGTCACTTTATTCAGCTGCACGAGGGCTTTTTGCTTCACGTAATTTTGAACCATGGTCAAGTGAAGTGGACACGACACCTGAGCTGGCACCCACCTCTCTAACTCTTACTGTAACCTTGGGAGAGAAGAGTCCAGCACTAGTAGCTTAACTATCAACATAGGAAATGTGTATAGATGTTTTCAAATTCTAATCTTCTTTTAAATCTGAATGCAGGAAATATAAATAATATCCAGGAATTATCTCTATTCCAATGGCACATATAAAGGAAATGAAATATTTAAAATCAAGAATGATTTTTTAAGAGGAAAAATTTTATAGTGACTTTTTAATTTTTTAAATCGAAAGAAATATATAATAAATGTGGCGATAGGTGAGATGAGATAAGCTTAAAAACACGCACACAACTGTAAAATAAATTTAAAATTATAAATCAAACAAGATATTTGTTTTTACATTTATTATGACGCAAATTATCTTAAGGTGACAGAACACCCGCCAAAACTCAATTTTTGGTCTAAATATCATTTTCGTTTTTGGTCATATGTAATGCATTATTATCTTTATAATCTTCTTAATTTGGTGCTCTATCTTGGTGAAGCCAGTTTATGAGTTTTTTAAATATTATGATCATGAATTTCTCTGACAGAAAATGGTTTTCACTAATCGGAACATATTCAAGTTGTTTTGTTTTGGTATTCTCTTTCAAAGCTGTTCATGACATAGAGCTATGTTTGAGGTCTCCACTTTAGTTCCTCACTTTGAGAACAAAGAATAAATGAAGTTCAGATGACCAAGACAAGTAATATTTTTACAAGCAACTTACTTTATTTGATGATTGTTTAATAAATGAAAAGATCATAGAAGAACTATTAACAAATATATCTAACTAGTGTGAGGTTTTTAAAGAGAAGTAATATCTTTAAATTAGCAATGGTAATGATCCAATTAAGTAACAATTAAATAACGATCACGCAGAGATTACTACGGTAAGAGATCCCAATTATATTCTATGTTCTTATTGAACATTTGTTTTTAATTTCATTCGCAATACTAAGACTAATATTTACGCCTGCGCGGTTTAAATAAACTCGAAACCGGCTTTATCTAGAAGGATTAAATCGTAAACATGAGAATCTTTGATTTAACTTCATATAACTTTCTGCTTCAATCTCTCTATACCAACATCTAACTTTGCTATTCGGTTTGACAATGCTTTATCTAAATCTGCATAACAAGAATCCTGTCCGCTTTTTGGAGTTGATTGGAAGCCATGATGAGTCAATTTCCTAAGACGAAACTCAAGAAGGTTTAATGATAGAGAGTTCAGTGTACTAGATTTGTCAAATATATAAATCCCAATATACAAATATTTTAATCAGGAAATTAAGAGACATTCAAATAATACACCTAAATATTTATATATGCACACTGACGACGGTAAAAAGTACACTAAAAACTTTTTCTTGGTGTTTTTCTATTTAAAGACCATAAGGTCATAATATCATTGACAAATTCGCGGGTTAATTGAAAAATTTTTTTCTTTCAAGTTGTATAACGCCATTTAGATAAAGTAAGATATCACAGTGATCGATTCGTAACGCAGTCCCAAAACAAAGGAAACATAGAAGATTTTAAAAATTTGCTAAATTGTTTAAGTTAAGAGGAAAATTACATAAATGTGATTTTATTAAAATAGTGTTTTTCATAATAAGTTAGTTTAATGTTCATTTTAATCAGTTTTTCTCAGGGTTCTTTTTTACATTTCCCATATAAGGCTCTTACCAATATCTCAAAGTTATATTGGATGAGAATGAAAGAGTTTATATATGTTTTCAAATACTTACAGATAGATGGTAGTTTCTTGGGTTTATGTTGGGTATAGATTGCACTTTTAAGTAATAAAAGTGAAGGTACAACAAAGCTTGGCGAAATTTCAAGTTCAGAAACTCAAACTTTAATATTCTGTGTATAGTGGTTCTTATTACCAAAATAGGTTTGTTCTACCTCTGGATGGGGTTTGGCCTTTCCTATTGTTTTTATATATATATATATATATAATTTCTAAAATCATCAATCTCTATTTATTTTTCTTTTCAGATATACCAACGATTTTGCGTAAGTCTTATTTTTGCTTATTTTTATCTTCCCTTCTAAACCAGAAAAATTATTGCCATAACAGACATACGTTGCTTGTTTTGGGAAAACTCCATAGGATCAAAAAATATCACGTTTAAAGGTGGGTTCAGGTTGATTCAAAAAAAATTTTCTTCGAAGAGATCATTCTCTATTGGCCAATGGCAATGAAACGGCAATAATCAAATATGACTAAGGAAAGGTAAATCAGGGATCTCTAATCTAAATAAACTTTACTTCTAAGAAAATATTTTAAACTATGTGGATGATAACTGAACAGTTTTACCTAGTTTTGGTTTTCTAGTTTCAGTTCAGGTCAGTTTTGAACTCCAGGAGGTAACATCCCAGTTTTGCTAAACAGTTGCAACACTGACTTTCAGCTGATGAAAAAATAAAAGCGCAGTATTTTGCATAAGGCTAATGAGATACTTCTCTAGAATAAAATCATAAAAATATTTTCCGGTTTTATCTAAATCTTTCTGCGATTTTGAGGTGGTCAGGAAGATATCAACGAGGATAAGGACATGTCTACAAAGGTAAATTCTTAAGAGTCAGTTGCTTTGTTTGCATAGCAGAGCATTATCGTTTCCTAGTTCCCGTAAAACTGGTTCTTTCTACAGTCAATGTAGAGATAGTTTAATTATTATAATAAAGACTACCAAATAAATTTTTCTCAACCTAAGGTTTTCCTTAGTTATTATATATTTTTGGAACATATTAATATGCTATCATTTAGATGCTATTTTTTTAAAAGGTATCTTTTTTGTGGAAGAAATATGTTTTACCTGTATATCAAAAATAATGCAAATACAGTGAACCATTTTTTAGTAAGATATTCATTTGTTTCTTTAAAACGATTATGAAACTTTAATTTTTTATTTTTCTTTTTATGTAAAATATTTTTAAAAAATTAGGCCTATCTTAATAAATAAAAATAAGTTCACTATGTACTTCATGAACATCTTGTACTTAAGAGTGTAAATCTGGATGATCATTATGAGTTACCAATGAAGGTTTTTAAAAAATGTACTATTAAAAATATTTGGCGGAAAGGAGTGAAAAAGCTAAAAAGGCCAAGATTTCATCTATTTGTATATAGGATTGAAGTAATTTGCTGTCTATTTTCTCCAT
Organism: Trichonephila clavipes; assembly: GCA_019973935.1. NCBI lineage: Eukaryota > Metazoa > Arthropoda > Arachnida > Araneae > Nephilidae > Trichonephila > Trichonephila clavipes. Next base: position 3,277 of record BMAU01005857.1, read on the forward strand.
TTCAATATCGTCTTAAATCATTTTTTTAGAGTAATAAAGTGATTTTTAGTTCATACATCATTTTTTTCCACTTTGTTTTATTCAACATGGACACATAATTTTAGGATCTTGTATTAATGCGTATTTTCATTAATACCAAAATTTTCCATTTTTCTTGCAAGTATTCTTTGACTGTTAAAGTTACATGTATATACAGCTAACCCATGTCAAACACCAGCAATGTGAACTAGTTTTTAGCAGGTCGTTACACTAATTTTTTTAAATGAACCCTTCACGGCCCATAGATATGAAAATCTGTTTATTTTGCAGTATAGTTTGTTTTTAAAACTCGTGACATTACACATACCTCAAAATCTTTTTTTGTTCACTCATATATCATAACAGTTTATATAAGATCCAACTGGGAGACTACATATTTAGGGTTAAAAGGTCAGTTTATCAATGGGATAGTCACATTTGTTTATTTTTATTTTCTTATATTAGAACTGTTTATCAACAAACCTTAAAGTATCTTCATTTTTGATTAAGAAAAATAAACATATTTTTAAGCACAAGAATTAATGAAAAAATCGATTTTCAGAAAGTATGATATCCCTATTCTATCTATCAGTAGTTTTCTAAGCTTTTAGCACCATAGTGGACCTTTTCGTAAGACAAGCTGCCCTGAGCCTCTTTTGTGGCCAGTTTCCACCCAATGGCTAACTTTCAAAATCAAAGCCTTTAGAGTGAAGAAGCTGCCGCTAAATGTTGCATAAATTCTAAGTTAAAAAAAATATTTTTGGTGGAAAGATTATTTGTATTAGAAGTTATAATTTTTAGTTAAGTAAATAAATTAAAGATAAATTATTGGGATTGTTGATTTGATGGGATCTTCGTAGTGTGCTATGTCCCTCCTCAGTATCATAGTGGCAATACGATCCCACGAGCGCTAGTTCAATTTGATCAGTTTTCCTATTTTTGATTGTGTTGAAGAAATTTTTGGCGCACAGATCCGTCTTCAGTTTGGGTGAAGTAATCAACGCTTTATATGCTATTCCACATAAGTTTACTCTAGGAATATAAATTGGGATCGATTTTACAACTAGATTTTTGTTATATTTGTTCAAACATTAGTTTAAGCTCCTCATTTGTGGATACTTCAAAGAAACCCAATAGTATGGATTCATCTGTGTTTGGGATCCGAGTTAAGATCCACGCTCAAAAGGGTTCCAGTGCTATCTGTAGTCATGAATATCGCAGTGATTAGTAATTGTTATTTATTTAGATTTCCATAAAAGTAAAAATAGTAAACAGCATTTTTTATTTTTATTGGGAAATTTTTCGCGCATCGCACCTGACGCTAGTTCAGAGACCCCAGATGGAGATTTTAATTTTCCACGGACTCCCCTGAAGAATATCTTCGGATTTGGATAACTCCGCATATCGGGGTCCCGTCAGGGGATCCCTGATATGGATTTATCGAGTCTTAACTCTTCTAATGTCTAGCATCGCCAGATTTATTTAATCTTTTTACAGCACACATGACATATCCATAAAAATCCCATTAAAGGTTTTAATAAATTAATAACAGCCCAAAAATAAACGATAGAGACAGAGAGTTCATTGGAGAGTCAGTATGTAACAACCAGTGAGGATGTTATTAAAAGTGCCATTATATTCATTCACTTTTGCCGAATAACGTTGATTATTATAAAATGACTGGCGATTCATTATTTGTGATTTAGTTCAGATTTATTATACTTTAACGATAATATAGTACTGCGTAAAATGCGGCGTATAGCGCGCACCTAACCTAAAATGTCGGCGTGCTTTTTCAATTTGTAGACGCGTTCGCCGTCCATACACTTGCGCTCCTCTTTGACGGCAGAGGAGACCTCGTAATATACGTGGAGCATTTGCATGTGCATATTTTAAAGATGAGAATTTATTCGAGGTATTGTGCCCGGGATTTTTAGCAACAAAATAGTCTACTTCGAGAACTATGACCCTTAAAGAGTTCATTAGGTATGTCATGTTCTTTTCAATAAAACTGAGTATTCCGATCTATGTAGTGAACGTGTTGTTTTTTTTATGCTCAGCTTTCTTCTTTGAAGCTAATATCATTTCTATACCCGGTGTATAACACGCGCCCTGTAAGCTTTGGTCATATTTTTGTTTGTCTGACGTATGTGATTTGCGAAACGCCGGATTTTACGGTATCGCAAGCACAATGCAGTTGGCGACACACACACGCACGCACGCTCTCTCTCTCTGTCTCTCTCTCACACACACGATCATTTTAAAATGCTTCAGGCCGGAAAATCGGGACCCCTCATAATTGCATAGCATATTTGAAAACTTCTCGCTAATGAATTCTGTAATACAAATCCGACAAGAATTTTTTACTTGTATTTAGTACGACATGTCGATTTCCAGCAAAGACAAATACCAATATCAACAAACACTAAAACAGAGATAAATCCAAGATATATAAACACAAGGCCTTCACATTCCATCCTAGACCTTACAAAACACACATACACCTCTTCCAAAATCCGATCAGAGAAACTTCAACACAAAGCTTCAACTACTTCTCAACCCGTATTCGCCGCACCGAGATTTACATCGGAAGCCGACGTCAGCACCAGTGAGCACGAATGGCGTTTTAATCCACAGATATTGCACCATTTAGAGGCGAATCACCGTTGTTGGAGCAAGAGCGAGGAGGGGAATGACATTGGGACATAATTGCAGGAACTATTGAGCAACTATGCGTATTGTCCTGCCTGCAGTTCCATGCGGATTGCATGAATTCTCTGCCTCCCCATCATACCCGGGTAACGCTATCAGGGGTAGACAGACCGGGACCACATTCTGTAAAGGGACGCTTCAGTAGATGGTGTATATGGAGTTGTTGAGGATCATGGTGGGTTTGTGTCGATGAAGGAGGACATTGAAAGGGAAATGGGGCATTTAAATAGGAATTGATACCAAAATCGATGCGATGGGTTTCATTACGTGAATTAAATGTCCCGAAATTCCCATATGTAGTGCTATTTTATAAAGTAATATAGATAAGTTTACAATCAAATGCGTAGAGTGAAAATAGTTTTATTACATATTGCTCTTCACTGAATAGATAAGATGCTTCAGTTAAGTTTGAAATCTATCTGAGAATAAACCAATCAATTTCCAGAAGACGTTATTTTATATCTTGTAGTGATAGATTTTAGAATCAATCTATACCTGTGGCTTCCAAACTTACTGTGCCCATGGACCCTTTTTATACCAAAATTTTGGCCCTGAACCCCCCTCTCTAATGAAATAATTCTATTTCAACGCATTGTAGAAAAATTGCAAACTTAGCTTTGATGTCCTGAAAATGATATATGAAAATAATATTGATAAATATTAGATAACAAGGCGATATTTGTAAATTAACCTTAACAAAAGTGCAACTTTGATTTATAAATTAATGTACAAGATATTCATTGTATTATTAAGCTACGTAAAACGTACTTTATCAATGGGCTCAATGCATGTGACGTCATAGTCACATGATAGTGATGGCTACGTGATTTCAGCCAATCAATTCAAAAACTCATGTGACGTCATAGTCACACGATAAAAAATATCTTGTGTTTCCAGCTAATCAGTTCACGCGCTCCGGTGTTGCCAAGTTTTGCTCTTTGCAGAAACTTTTTCTTAAAAAGTACATTGTATACAAAATGCATTTCATTTAAAAGTATAAGCATAAAATACTATTTTTTTTTAATTTAAAAAAATCTTTTTGAAGAATTTTTTTCCTAACATTTAAACATCTTTACTCAAATATGAAATTTGAAATTTGATGCGAGTTTTACAAATTGAACAACAGGTACAGCTAGTTCAATGTTTGTTTTGAATTCAAAGGAAAACACGTGTTTGTTTTTATCATGTGACGTCATGAATTGAGTCCATTATCCCGCCAGCACTTGCGCGGGGTGTTCCGTACACCCCAGCAACAAGAAAATCCTCCCAGGATTCTAAAAAGAATGCGTAGAACCACAATTTTTTCTGTAGCTGCACATTTTAGGTCATTGAATCTTAAGGCCTGATGCAATCCTTCTTTCTTGAACGATTGGAATGTAATGACCTTCAAAAGTTTATCAGGGGGTTGAGAACTCCCGCGAGAAGTTGAGCATATGTGTACAGCCTGCTCTGAATGTTTTGAAAATGATTAAAATACTATTTTTCTACTTTCTACAATCATTATCTCATTAATTATAAAGTATATTTATTACTGGTATATTTGTTTTACTGGTTTATGAAAAAATATAAAATTATATGTGTTTTAAAAAATGAAAATTTTATATGCCTAGTTTAAATTAATGTTAGTCTCATTTGTATGCAATAAATTTAATAATTTTATTTGTATAATACAAAAAACATCTTGTACCTTATAAATATGTATCATAATGACTTAATTTTATTTTCATAATTAAATACACGTGTTAAAAGTTTGGGGGTGTTCTCTATACCCCGCGAGTTACGACTTTAGCAAAAACAGGCGCGAGTGACCGCGGGTTAACAATGCTGTGAAAATCGTTTAAAACGAAACTGAGGGGACTGAAATATTTCTTCGTCTTAAAGGATATTGCAAAAAAAAAAAAAATTCATATATTCAACAAAATTAAGTTTATTAGAGTACATTTTATTTACATAGATATGTGTATATGTATTTAATTTTGAAACCCAATAACGATATCTCAAATGGATTACGAACCCAATCAAATTATTTTTATGTCCATCTATCTACGAAAGGCTAAGTTAATACATCAAGAATACTCTTAGTTTATTTCAATAAAACGGTCGAATGATTCGGTTCCGTAATTTATCTTTTTTTCAGAGTATTATTATTAATTTTAATAAAATTTGGCAGCACACTTCAAGAATTTGGCAGCATACAAAAGGGTCGCCGCACAATGGTTGAGTATCACTGTTTTAGAAAATGATCAGAACTTTATCTATTCTCTATTCAGACATAAATTTGAAGGAATCAAAATACAGTCAGACCTCTATATAACGAAGTCGCTAAATTCCGGAAAAAAGTTCGTTATATAGAGGTTCATCTATTAATATATTTTATAAACCCCATAAAATAAGAAAAAATAAATTCATAAACACAAAATATATATTAATAAAAAGTAATTATTCATAACTTTTTTTTAAAATTCATATATAATTTTTGTATCTTACCCATCAGAAAGAAAGAAAAACTGCAAGGAAAACAAGAAAAAAGAATGTCGAAGAATTCACTGTATTTTCAATATTAAGAAAATAATTTTATACTAAAATTAATGAATTTTCAGGACATTTTATAATTTAAAGCATACAAGTAATATTAAACATACATTATTTTATAACTAGAATACGGAGACACGAGAAAACTCCATTGAGTGTGAAAGGGGATATCGAAGATATTTCTAGTGAATTTGCAACAGGGGTTAAAGGTTGCATTTCTTGGATGAAACGTCCAGAGCTCTATTTATTGCTTTGGGTGAGTTAGGATAAAATAAATCCAGTTCAAGATTTATGACTACCATAAGAAAAAGAGAACAACTCAAAATGCCCGGAAATACTTTAAAAATAGGAGGGGGGGGGATTGAATCACAAAAGAAAAAGTTCGTTGTATAGAAAATGCACTTCGCTATAGAGAGGTTATTTTAGGAAGAAAATTGTGAAATGTTCAGGGCTCCAGGAAAAAGTTCGCTATATAGAAAAATTCGAAATATAGAGGTTCGTTATATAAAGGTTCGACTGTAATTCTAAAAATGTTTATTCTCCTGTCTTCTTTTTATCCCTACCCCAAACCCACATGTCTTGCAAAGTAGTGGGAGTTAAGTTAGAGTCGGGAAAGAAACTTTTTAAGTTTGGCATGAGTTAAGGAAGTGAAAAGAGAACAACTTAAAGAACTTCTAGTCCACCCTTGGAAAAAAATTCAAACGATAAAGGAAAAAATAAGAAGTAAAGAGCAGAAGATTAGAGCTTTACAGGATACTAGTTCTGCGCAACGTTATCAATCCAACAGGAAATACGTGGCCTATCACTTGTGGAAGGAGACCATGAGGGGGTGGGGGGCTGAGAGAAAAAGGAGAGATAAAGTGGGAACGAATCGGGTGCATCACTCAAACCATGAATACACAGACGAAGGGCTTTATAAAATAATCTCGTGGTTGGTTGCCATGGATACGAACTGTCATTGGTCTGAAAACATGCCGAAGAGCGATGAGTCAAAAAGAAATCGAGAGTACAGAAACAGTCTGGTTCAAGGATAGTGAAAAAGTCCAGAAAAACGTTCAACAGAAATAACACGAGCGTAGGCTATGTGAAGTATATTGAAAAATATCTAATTCTATTATTGGAACGGGTGAAAACAGTTTCAGCTGCACGGAAAAAGGAATTTAAATAAGAAGCAAAAAAAGGAAAGAATCTTTTTTTGTTTTGGGTGTTGGGTGTTCCACTGTGACGTCATGTTAAGTGATAATCTATTTTTACTCTACTGAAAAGTAATAGAAATTTTCACATAGTTAAGAAAATTATCAATATCTCAAAAAAGCTCTAAAAATTATCGTAGCATCTCAATGAGGAAATGAAGAAGGAATTTTTTCCCTGCTTTGAATTACGTATCACATAATCTATGAAACAAATTACTCAAATAAAATAATTGGATAATTCCCATATTGAATTTAATTTCATATACATCAATACAATCAGATTTTTTTCTGTGGATATCGTTTTGATTTGATTTTAATTTACGTCTTATTAAGGTATCCGACTACGTTTGGAACCGTGATTTTGCAAAAGAGTATAAATGAATAATATTTATGATATTTACTGTCACTTAGATTAGAAAATGTATATAAATTTTTTTAAGAATAGTATTACAATAAAAAATTATTTAAGTACAATATTTTGACAAAAAATTAACATGGAATGACCCATTTTCAAAACATTCTCCTTTTATGAAAAATGCTTCTATTATAATAATATTTTGCCTCTATATAACTCAGACCTCTGTACAGAGGCTGAACTAGAATTTTTGAAATATATAACTAAGAAGTGGATTTATCCATATTTTACTACAACAGAAGGGAGGAATTTTTAAGAGAAAACGCCGATAATTATTTCAATTGGTGGTAACTGGGAAAATAATGTGAATTTTTCAAAAATCCTAGTTGAGACTCTCAGGAGAGAAGTCTTTTCTTTATATAAACAAAATATTATTATTATTATAAAAGCATTTTTTTATAAAAGGAAAACGTTTTAAAAAAGGTTATTTTAAGTTATTATTTTGCCAAAATATTGTATTTAAATAATTGTTTTTGTCATAATGTACTTAAAACAATTTTATATATGTATTCTAATCTAAGTGACACTAAATATCGTGAAAATTATCCATTTAGGCGCTTTTTTAAAATCACGGTTCTGAACGTAGTCGGATACCTTAATTACGTGGAGCAACATGAAGGATATTGGCGACGGATATCGTAATTTTGAACCACGGTCAATTGACGAGGATGACACCTGAACTGGCACAACCCTCTCCGAATGTTCACACCATGACACAGGAGAACTCAACATAGATTTAAGGTGCATCAGCCTATCTACGTGGAGGTCTTTAACGGCATTTGGTTTCGAACCCGCGATTTGACGAGTTTGCAACCATGGCCACTCAGCTACTGCGGTCAACTATATGGATATCGGATAAAAGAAAAATAAAATAAAGATAAAGAATGAAAACAATTTAGTGGATAACTTTCAAGCTTTTAAGTAGCATTTATTTGATATTTCTTGAGTTTTCGTAAATAATAATGAAGAAAAATCAGGATTACTGGATATTTATGTAAAAAAAAAAAAAAAAAAAAAACTACTTGATGATTTAAAATATTCACGAGAAAAAAATTTGTTTCCATTATACACTGAAGTGCCACTGAATTAGGGATATCTACCTAGTAACAAGTTGGCCCTTCTCTGACCTTGATAACAGCGGCCACACGATAAGTCATAGCTCCAACAAGTTTCTTGAAGCGTTCCACGGGAATGACTTGCCAAATATTGGCTAAAGCTGTCCATAATTCAGAAAGGTTCGTTGGTGATGTGTGATGGCCTTTAACGCTCTGTTCCAAAACATCCTAAAGATGCTCAATAGGATTTAAGTCTGGGCATTTAGGTGGCCAATTTATGACAGAAAAGTCAGAGAATGCTCATACAATTAGCCAGTAGCCAACAGGAACTTGCGAGAGGTTCAGTTGTCTTGCTGGAAAACTCCATTACCGTGCGGATAACAGAACAGCATAAACAGATAGAGGTGATCATCCAGAAACTCTACGTACCGAATTGCAGTGAGGGAGATTGGTACACACACCAAAGATTCCAAACAATGCAACGAAAAAACATCCTAGACCATGAATGAGCCACCATGTTCTTGTACAGTTCCAACCTGGCATGCAGATTCATGGCTTCATGAGCTTGACGTCATATTCTCAGTCTATCGTCGGTATTAAGTAGTCGGAATCGAGACTAATCACTCCATGCTACTTGTTTCCAGTCCTCTATACTTCATTTTATGTGCTCTCTTGCTCAGGCAAGACGAGCAGCCCGATGGCTAGCATTGAGCAATGGTACTCTCGTAGGTCGACGGCTCCCGAGACCCATAAGGTAAAGCGAAGGTTGCACAGTCCGTTTACTGACTGTACTGACCGTCATTCAACTGGGAGATAATTTGAGCTAATGTTCGACTTTTCTGGCTACGTACAATACGCCTGAGCCACTCTCACCCCGCACTGTCAAGGCTAATTGTCCTTCGCAGTTTGCTCACGATCGCTAGTTTTTTATCCACCATTCTTGTATTCTTGGTATACTCTTGACAATGTCGACCTTGAAAATCCTAGCTGTCTGATTCGGAAATTGAATGGCCCATACGTTGCGCACCTATGATTTGTCCGCGATCGAAGGTATCTAAATCAGGCAGTTTACCCATACTGGCAATTCCAACAACTAATTCAGAACAACCACAGTACGTGCTATATATGCATTTACCACAGTGCCCTCACTTGCGCATGAATGATGCGCAGCACTACACAATTTGTGCATAGCCCTTGCTATCCCTTATTCAGAGGCACTTCAGTGTATATATAAAGCTGCAGTTTTATTAACAATGCTGACTAAGAACACCTTTAAAGAGGGTTTAAAGCTAGCCAACCTTCCTCCATTCTGTTTATAATAAATATTGAGCGAAATCCTAGGGAAAATAATAGACAGAAGTTTAACCCTTTATCTACCGACGGAACTTATAAGTACCACTCATTTTAAAATTACATAGAATAAACATTTTTACGAATACTCTGGCGATACTTAGCAGGAATATTCTTTTAAATCCATTCCTACAAAATATATGACAGCCCATGTTCTATGATGAGTATTTTAGCGGGGAAGGCGAATAGTTTTATAGTAAAAATTGCGTTTTCAGCTGACGCCATTTTCATTGAATTACGAAGGTCATTTTTGTCCCAAAAATAGTTAATGTCCAAAAGTAAGTGTTTTTTTTTTGTATGTTAATAAAGACCTAAGAAAACGATTTGACAATTTATTTTAAGTGAACAGCGTGTATAATCAATTTTACAGTTGAATATCTTTAATTAATTAATTAACTCTAACGGATTAAATTTCCCCAAGTTGAGTATTTTGTTTATATATATAATAAATGAATAAAATGAGAAAAACAAAAGAATATTCTACTATTATTGGAGCAAAACAGAATTTCTAAGAATCTGAAAATTGAGCATTTAAAATTGTAAACACCGAAAGAGTCATTAGATTAAAATGGATAACTTTTATGATTACTAAAGCTGTCCCTGGCTTAGGACAGTGAAATAGGGTTAAGCATTACTTCACGCATCCAACTTTCCCCGTCAGCAGAAATTTTCGACATAACAGAAAAACAGAATCTTATTGAAAATTAGACCTATATCTATCTACACGTGGGATGAACACAAAACAATAAAATAAAACGAATGTATCAATATGGAAAATACGTTTTTCCTCAAAAGAGATAACTACTAAAAGAAAATTTCAAAAAAAAAATTAACAAGAACAACAAAAATAAAAACATACATACATTTATGCTTTCTAATACATTTGTTAAGAAGATATGTCCAATACTCGGAACTCGCGCGCTAAATGATGTGTTGATGCAAAGAAATAAAAAGCAGAGGCACCACCTTGATAGTTTTTTTGTAACTAAATTAAACATAAGGCAGCTTTTCATACTTAGTGCAGTAGGTTGATAAATGAGTACCAAGCTTGCTTGGGGACTTAAACACTGGGGGTCTCACTTCAGACTGACTACCTGAACAAGACACCTGCTCATGCACCTCAGCGCCCAATGGTCACGTATACTGGAATGGGCACAGTAGGACCTGGCCCTCATAGGCTGTTGCACCATTGAATTTGAGTTTGAAACTAAGCATAAAGTAGCTAAAATATAAAGGCTAAAATAATTTTGAAAAAATTAAAAATGAATTTAATTTGATAGTTGTAATCCAGGCAATATTGACCAATCTTTTTACTAAATCATGTAACTTTTTTCATAAAATTTAGAATAATGTTTCTAAATATAAGATATGTGTAGGTTGATACACCAGAATGGCATTTTCCTAGTGTTAAACTAAAAAGAATATCTTGTCAAAAATATTACTTATTAGCAAATTATTCTTAACGTTTAATTGAAGGTCCAAAATGGATGCAAAGTTTGTAATATAATAAATTTGTAATAATTGTACAACTATTTGCCATATTATAACTAAAATGAGTGCTAAAATTAGTATTTTTAATTTATTAATGATGCTGATGAATGTTAAGAAGTTAGAAAATAGGTAATTAAGAAATGCAAAATAATTTCCTAGTTATATTCTCATAGGAAAGTTGAACAATATTTGATATTTGATAATATTGATGCATTCTAAATACATAATAAATATTGTGAGTCTATTTTAAAATTATATTTCATTATCTCAATTGTTGATAGGAAATCCTCGACTGATTAAAAGTTACCATTTTAACGATTTAATTAAATTAAAGCTATAATTATTAGGCACAAAAGTGTTTTAACTTTTGCTTAACTATTCCATATCTTTAGGCGTTCTAAATAATCAATTAATCATGAATCTACTTGAGAATTAGTTTCGAAGCTTATTTCAGTTTCATCTGTCGGAAGATTGAGCGATATAAAATGCAGATTTTTGTTCGTAGTTTTAGTTTTGCAGAGAGATGCAATAAACAAATGTAAAACTACATTTTTGTACTCTGCAATTTGCCGTATGCTTTAAAAAAACGGAAAAAGGCGAGTTGGATGTGTCTATTGTTGGTTCAAAAAAATCCATTTTCTACTTTCAAAAAATACTTTTCTAAAATGTATTTATTAAAACATTGATTTTAGAAATTTAAATTTAAAATAATAAAACTGTTGAAGAAATCAAACTGCATGAGCTAATAAATAAATGCAATGAAATACGCAATCAACATTCTTCATCAATTACTATTCTAATGAGCTAAGTTCAAGTGATGTCATGGCCACATGAAGAATATAATCACGTTTTTCCAGCCAATCAGTTCACGCGCTACGCTGTTGCCAACTTTTGCATTTTACAGAAACTTCCTTATAAAAAATACAAACTTGTCAACAATAATAACTCACACAGGTGAATAGATTATACTCGATATAAATATATATATATAATATAAGAATAACTTTTACTTTTTTGAAAACATTTTGGAGAATTTTAATATTTGAACATCTTAATCCAATTATGAAATTTGACATTTTATCTAAATTTTACAAGTAGAACAAGTACAAGTCTAGTAGTAAATTTGATTTTAATGTAGAACGCGTGATTGCATTTATTATATGACCTTCATGAATTTAGCACATTGAAACATTCATCGAGTTTATTGTATTGTCAATGATAAAAATTCTTATACAATGAAATACATTTAACGCAAAAATGCTGAAGACGAAATATCGGTTAACATGAAATGATACAACGGCCCCGACACACTACTACTATGTATTTTCACACATTTTTTTCTCTTAACACATAAAGATTTCCCTTCTGGGAATGAACAAAATACGGAAAACACCAACTGGATTGGATTATCCTGTAGTACTTTTGGGATAATTCACTGCAGTAGATGATGATAATATGTACACAACCCTAATTATGGCAGACAAAGATATTTTGGAATTTGTTCAAAGCTCAAAAAGTATCATTGATGCAGATTCCGATGATGAAAATGAAATGAATAATGCAGCTCCTGTTCCCACATCATCCAAAATGAGAAACATCATAAAAAGTAGGCACAGTTATTTAGATGCACATTACAGAAGTGAAATGAATAACAAAATGGACGATACTAAACTATTTCTTGACAATTTGTTACTTAAAAAAACAATACAAAGAAAAATATTAGATTATTTTCCAAAAACTCAATAAATGTTTTTTTTTTCAAAAAATTTGAAAATTTTGCGTTAAATTTCTTTAAATTTTGGGAATATTTTTGTATCATTTATTTTTTATTAAATATATGCATGTATACATATATGCGTATATAAAACAAACTCTAATAGACTTAATTTTGTTGATATATGGTTTCTCTTCGCAATATCCTTTAACACGAAAAACTATTTCAGTCCCTTCAGTTTCGTGTTAAGCGAGTTTTACTGTATATGGAAGAATTAAAATTAAGAAATAATAGCTTTATTTTTATTTTAGAACTTATTAGTAAAAGGAATGGAAATGAAACAAAAAAAAAAGTAAAGCAAAATGAATTATTAAATAAAATTAAAATACAAAGTATAATTTCTTTCCAATCTCGGCCACTAATTTAATATAAAATAAGGCAAAATACATTACCTTAATAACAAAGCATCATTACTTTTGTACAGTTCTAATCTCTACTACTTTTGAAACAACTTTATCATTAACATTCTTGCAATTCTATTTTGGTGGGATTAAAACAGGAAATAAAACAAATAAACACGCAGTTAATAAGGCTTGCAAGTAGCTTAATTCAAAATAAACAGTTTTTAATTACCCGCACAAAAATAAATCGACGATAATTACGCTTGGAAAATTGAAATAAATAATCCATAAAACAAGAATTCGACGTCGGAATTTTTAATTCGGGACGTTCCCGACCATTTTGCTGCTACTGCCACCGGCGAAAAATAAACTTCACTTCCTCCTAGAGAGCTGTTGCCAAAACGGTGGAGAGAAAAGGGCGCGAGAGAACTTAATATTCTTATTCACTTCAAAATAATCCCGTCAGATGCACTTGAGGGAATTTGTGGGCAAATAAAAGGATTTTCTTTCGACGGGCACATTAAGACTCGCGACTTTAATTAAGGACTAATATGGATAAGTTTTCATAACTTTAATTACGTGTACAGTATGTCACGCGCATATTAATTGTTAATGAGCACACATGCTTGCCATGAGAGTAGAAGGAATGGGGGAAACTGCTTAAAATGATATTGCCCCAGCCACAAGCAAGATTTGCTGTTGTCTCGCTTCAGTATTATCTACGATGGTATGTCATTTAATTCAGACAGAGGGTTAAGTTGGAATTTATGAAGTGCTGACTGTCCGAAACAACCGAGTGGGCATGCCGAGTAAAATTATTAATCAGCTGACATAAATAATTGGAATAATTTTTTGACTTGAGTATGTATTATAATTCTCTAACCCGTAATGTGATTAACAATGTCTTTATAATTTATTTTAAGTATAGAATGTGTCTTTGGTAGTTCACTTTGACTAGATATGGATGTGGAATGGGGTTAATAAGATGTTATGAAGACATTATGATGATGTTTAGTTGGTTGTTAAGCAGACGAAATATGGAGGTGGTAAAACAGAAGACCTAGAAAGGAGGAAATAATTGTGTTGTTTAATCTTTATTTTGAGAACAACCTTTACGTGAAAATAAAAATTATATTCGTTTTTGAAAACCTGCTTCGTACAATTTGTCTGCATCCGGTGGCGTACATAAGATGGTGGTGGGGTTTGGGGGTTAACCCATTCCTCATAAACGAACACATTTTAAATTTTTATAATAGAGATTATCCCTCGAGGTTTTCGACTGCGTTTTTTTAGAATGTGTCACGATCTGAAGGTCACGAGTGTGAGAGGGTTCGAAAAAGAAGCAGAAATGATCATAAAAAATATCTACTTTATTCAATTTTTAGCACTTAACGAATATATGCAATTAAGTAACTTAACTCTGGGAGCAATAAGAAATCCTATCCTGTAATAGGATAACTAGATTATCGAAAGTACTTATCTTGATAGAAACTCCTTGTTATGATCCTTCTTGAAGCCTGATAGCACGGTCAGCTCCAAGGTTGGTTACTTAACCACTTCCTGATGGATTCTCCATCAACTATTGATCTCAAGATGCACGACCAACAATCCCTGTTTAAGTTTACTAACACTTGGATTTCAGTTTAACCATTATCTCACATACCCAACGACAGACACTTAAATAGTAGTTACGTTCACCTAAAATCAAGTCATTTCTACAGAAAGTGGTTTTTAAACTGAAATCACAGTTAAAGAATATTTTCCTCAAGAGGATTAGTAGAAGAATCGAATAAAACCCGTTACAAATGTATCCCCCAAAAGAAAGGTCTGTGTTGGCCACTGTGTCTAACCATAATAAAGATATCCCTTTACTTTTTTGCTAAAACAATTTGTGCGGCCCCCCTGGGTTCCACCCTGGACACCAAGATTAATTTGAGGCAAAGAATCACTATGAGTCATTTTGTATAATAATAACTTGTATTTATTATATCAATTCAATTCTCAAAAACTCTAATAACATATAATATTTCTATGTTACGTCAAACAAAAGGGATTTACCTTTTATATTAAATTAAATTACGAATTATGAAATTAATTAATAATTATGCTCAAGTGATCAAATAAGGTCTACCGAGATAGGAGGTCCGAGAAATACACGTAACTCGAATTATTAGCTTTCATTAACTTTAACTAATTTTATTAAACTAACGCTTATTTTAAGCGTAAATAAATTATAGTTAACACCTGGTATACCAGCTTTCTAGTTCTTTCGTAGAATAACAGCAATAAGGCTTCACTAACGTAATCCAATGGAATCCTCTAAATTTGAGGCTACTGCTGCTGGCTCAATAGCCTTCATACTTGCTAGCTTACAACGCTCTACTTAAATACCCTATCTACTTTGCATATCCCGTTCACTTTTTGGAGTTGATTAGGAAATATACACGAATTTATAATCCCCCAAAAGACGCCTAAGAATATTAGAGGAAAGGTTCCGTAGAGATTCGTCACAAATTAAATGAAGAATCCGAATTTATAATGAAAAATATGCATCTATTTGTGCATTTAATGTCTAATTGACTTTAATTTGCAAGCCCTGCACACAGTTTTCACAAAATCTATGCGTTTATTTAAAAATGCTACTAAAATTAGAGTTGAGGGGGGGAGGGGGAGATGGGATTAAATTCGAAAAGTATTTAGTATTTATAATGGGCAAGAAAATTTTGAACCAAATGCCTTGTGTTCATCAATAATGAAGGACACAAACCTACTTGCGTGTATTTCATATCTGATTTGTTCGCAACATTTCTTAGGTACACAATGCTAACCTAGAACATGCATATTTTTAAGTAAAAAGCTTATAGGATTCTTTTTAATACAGAAAAATCCAATTTTCTAAGTTTTTTTAAAGGGCAGGAACAATTTTCTCTATAAATCACTATGAAGAAAATGATTGACTCGGTGTAAAAAATGAATAAAACGAAAGATATGAATGGATAATGAAGGATATAAATTGGCGTATACCTTTCGTGTTTGATTTGTTCGCAAGACTGTTCGAAGGCCTGTACGCAATTTTTACTTAAGTTTCATATGTTATATACGTTTAAAAATGCTTCTAAAAATTAAAAAAAAAACGAAAATTGAATTTTTAAGTGTAATAGAAGGTACAAATTTGTATACACACATGTGCATTTCCAATCTGATTTATTTTGCAAAAAATTTCGCACTCACATACATAACGCTTATTAAAAAATAAATGTGAGTGCTTAAAACTTCCTCTAAAAATTAAAAAAATAAATAAAAAGAGAATTTTATTTTTATTTCCAAGTATCTTCAAACAACATTTTTAGAGGATATCTACTCATTAAAAGAAACATGTTTTCCAAATTTCAAGTCTGTGAATCTAGTTGCTGAAAAGTGAGATTTTTTTAATTACGCTTTGGGATTCGATTTTTGCATAAACCCGTTCTTAGCAGATATCTGCTCAAGAAAGCAAACATGCTTACCAGTGGCGTAACGCACACCCCCGCATCGCGGGGGCTCCCAAGGAATCCAGGGGCCTCAAAGACTGACTGACGCCCTTTCTAAGATCCGGTTTGGAACACCAAGCCTGACTTTGAAGGGGGGAGGGCTAATATATTCTCCGTTACGCCACTGAGGCTGCCGAATTTTATAAATCTAATAGGTCAAAGGCGGGATTTCTTTGTCTATAACGCTCCCGTAACCCCCTTGTGAGTTAATTTTCGAAGAACCCATTCTTAATACATCTCTACTCATTTAAATGAATATTCCTGCCGAATTTCAAGACTGTAGGTTTTATAGTGTTCTAAAGATCTCATGATGAATAAGTTAGTGAGTAAATGAATGAGTGAGTGAATGAGTGAGTTAGAGAGTGAATGAGTGAGTGAATGAGTGAGTCACTTTTCTCCCATATATAGATTATTTGACTATGTTTTATACCCTGCTTAACACATTCGAAAAAATACATTCATTACTTATCTTTATCATATTTTTTACTGCATTGCTTTGTTCCATGTAACTATGCGAGTCCTTTAATACCTTTATTGTATACAGATATGCAACTGCTACAAAGAAAATAATCTATGGTCTTCCTTTACTAAAAAAACGAGTCAACAGTACGAAAAAGATTAAGAACCACTACACTGACACGAAATCCCTTTTTCTTACTTTTTAACATTTTCTACTGCCAAAACTAACACAAGACAACGTTAAGAAGGCAAATCTTTTGGCTTTCCATCTCGACTTCCAGTCCCAGGTTGTTGGCCGGGCCAAAGTGCATATAAAAATGCATGGATGCCGGCCAAAATTGGGGCGATAAATGCCGTTCGAAGAAATAGAGGAAAACCAGAAATACCCAGCTTTACAATCCGAAACAGCTCTGATAAAAGTCGCATAAACCCTTGTATGCATATCTGGAAAAAGGACTGGGAGCAATGCATTTCAAGGGTGTGAAAAGCAAATGGCTTTGCTTTCGATAGAGCAACCCTCTTTTTTTCCTGGGGTTTTTTCGGTTATGCGTTTCGGATTTATGGCGTTTCGGGAAAGAAATATAGGGGCTACATATTCTAGTGGTGCCGTAAAGTATTTTAACGACAATCCAGCGCCGTATGGATTTCCTTTATGTAGAGCGATAACGTACTTTAAATACAATGTGACGTTCTTTTTTCAATCGTTTCTGAGGTATTTCTATGACTTTATTGTCTTTGATAAATCCTAAGTGTAAGGCATGCGATTCGTTTCCATTCTTTTACCCTTGAAGTAATATTTTTATGTATCAGAAATTATTTATAGAAGATAAATCTAGAGTTATATTATTTTTTTTCTTGTGAGTTTGCGTTTGAGGTAATCAGCATCAAATAAGAAACATTTATCTTTTTTAAAAAATAAATTATCGTTTGGTGTAATCAGCATCGAATAGAAAATATTTCTTTTTTTGAAAAACAATTTTTCCAGTTTATTGCGGCAATTGTTTCTGAATTTGATGGTTAAATAAATCGGGATTTTTTTTTTAAAAAAATTAAAATGTAGGAGTTTTATTCGCATTAATTTTATAAAATATTTTATAGAGAAGACAGAAGAATAATCAGAATTTAGTTCCCTATTATACTAAACAGATATCCTTCACTGCTAATGTAATTTTTTTCATTCAATTCTTATATATTTGTGTCTAAAGCTGCAGTGCATGATACAATATTATTGTCTAAGTTAGTCATGGACATTTGTATTGCGAAATGTTAAGCCGTGTAGAAGAACTTGGTATACAATCTTTTTAAATATCTTCTCAATTTGTGTTGTCCTTTAAAATAAGTGAAGTGTATATTCCGTATTTAAGAGTTACTACTTCCAACTAAAATTGATTAGAATTAAAAGACTCCAAAATTACTTAGAGTTAACTTTAAAATAAAATTGGTAAGAATTTTAGGGTTTGTAATTGTTACTGATAAAAAGACAAAAATATTGTACGATTGCATTTAAGTAGATTCAACTGAAATTTCTTGATATTAGATGGCAAATAATTAAATATGGCCTTCCAGTAATATTATAAGCATATTAAGAAATTAAACTAAAATAATTTCATTTCATTAAGATATGTGTTTGAAAAGAGAAGTTTTCCTTGAAGCCATTAAGAAAAGAGGTTTAAAAGGAAAAATAACATCATTAATTGTTTGGATGGAATTCGATTTTTATTATTAACCCAAATTGTATTTTTATCAATAATTGTTTATTTATATATTGTATTTAATTTCTATATAATTTTTATTATAATAAGTATTTACTGTAAAATAATTATTTTTTATCATGCCATTTACCAACACCATCTAATATGTTTTTATCTTTTGCGTGATGGCAACATGTTTTTTGTTGTGTAATAAGAATCTGTGGATTGCGAAAGTTGCTGTTAGTTTCTCGCTGAGAGAGGTTGCCGCACAAAGCTAGCTGCTTAAAAGAGCTTTCTCCGCAGAATTAGAATTGTGTTTTAAATTCAATAGTGTTATAGCCCCCCAACTAATAAAAATTTCATAACTCCTTTATAAAATTGAGATAATCTAAACATTTTTAACTGTACTGTAAGTTAGAGGTCTAAAAATTTTACAGCTGTGCTATAAAATTGAGAAGAACTAATTGTTCAACTCTGTGCTATAAATTAATGTAAATTTAAAAAAAACTTATAGAACTCACATTTTGAAATTCATTAAAATTTACATTTTTTTCTTTTTATACTTAATGTGTAAAAAGCACGCTTTTTGAAAAATTATTTTCAAATAATAAATAGAGTTAACCTCAAATTATATAGTGCACCAGAAAAAACAGATTATGAATTCATTTTATTTTCACTCGTTATTATTCCAGTAAAGAATCAAAACTTTAAAATAAAATTTTAATAAAGCGTTAACATATCAAAGTTCATATAAATATGATTGAAATTCAAGCAACTTAAGCTTAATTAAGTTAGCAAGTTAAGCTTAATTTTCACATTCGGATTGATAAAAAGAAATTCCTGATTCGCTGTAAACTAAAATTATTGAAAATTCAAAATTCAATTCCACAAAATTCAATTCCACATTTCGAAAAAAAAGAGAAGCTAAATGTTCAAATTATTAGAATTAAAAATTGTGTTAACTATTCAAAAAGTGAAGGCATTCAAATACTTACCCGTTATTAATCAAAATACAAAAACTTTTGTTATCATTAAAATTACGAAAGATAACAATTTATAGTCATTCCTTTTTATATACTACTCATTAAAAACTCCTCTTTTTTTTTCCTAAAAATAATATCCATATAAAGTAGTGTTTCTTAAACTTTTTCACTCCATATCACCTGTTTATTTTTATTTCTTAACAGTTATTTGTAAAAGAACGTTAAAAATTCTATAATACAGAGATATTTAATTTTTACAAGTTGTCTTACTAAATTATAGATACATTGGTGACTACATACATTTAATTAATTCTTTTTAAAAAAGATATAAAACTATAGCATTTATTCACTTTAATAGTAAACGGAATTTATTAAAAATAATATTTTTATGTTAAAAATACAGAGCAAATGATAGTAATTCTGCCAACCATATTACAGCCCGTTATAGAACTGCCTCTTAATTCCTTATAGTCCTTCCCACGTAAATATAGTATAATTAGGTATTGTGAGGTAAAATAATAGAAAAAAATATTTGTTTGAAAATATTATTTAAGATTTATTCCACATTTTTTTTTATAAAAATATTCATGAAACTATGATTTACATGCAATAAAAATATCAATAGCTTCTTTTATCAGGAAATGATGACGTCATATGAGCAAAAGCATATAACTCGAAATAAAAAAATATGAGAAGAAATTACGACGTCACAGCACATCTTCCCCGTTTTCAATAATATAAATAACTCTCTCTCTCTCCTCTTATTATCAATCTATCAAAACCCAACATTACATCTTTTTCTTTCATACACTCTGTGAGACTATTTGACGTACCATGGGTATACCATATTTGAGAAGTGCTTATATAGATCACAGAAATTATTTCTAAAACTGAAGCAGAAAAATTAATTATTAATACATATTATTAATTGTCACACATTTAAAAGTCTTAGAAATATATTTAGGACTATAATCTTTAACTAAAACTTATATTTTGACATTAAACTACTACAGTTTAAGCAAACCCAAAAAGTTAAATCTCTAATGGGCTAAATTCATGTGACGTCATAGTCACATGATAAATACAAATACGTGTTTCCAGCCACAATCAGTTCACGCACTTTGCTGAAGCCAATTTTTAAATTTCCTTTTAAAAGTACTCATTTGTCAACAATTGTAATTAACATAGATAAAGAAAAAGAACTTAAGTTAAATAATAAGTTTATTATTAATAATACAACAGGGTGAGAATAAATGATGGATCCGAATTTAAGAAATCATATTATCGAAACTACTGCACGTATTACAATAAGTGATACATGAGTATAAAGAGAAATATACCAAGTTTTTTCTGTTACAAGAGTTCAATGTGTCGACTCTTGTTACACGGCATACGTCCAATCTATAATCCAGATCGTTCCATACATTGTAGAGCATCACTCTATCAACGGTTCGTAATGCTACACAAATGCTTACCTGTCATACACTGTTATTTGTTGTGTCAATTGCAAATAATAAGGCTTGAAATTAAATTTGTCCCGTAAAATTTTTCAAACCGTTTTCTGGCGCATTCCAAGTTAACAGGCGGCAACTCTTGCAGATTTCCGTGGACTTCGAACAAAACTTTGCCTCGCCATTACCACTGCTTCTTTCGAGACGCTTGGCCGGCTGCTGCTTTAATTTTTACACAAGCAACCTGTTTTCTTAAACTGATTATACCATTGTAGAATGCTCTTGTTAGATGCTGCTTCTTTTCCGTAGCGATTTCTGAATGCTCGCTGCACCGAAATAACTGCAGAAATCTGTGCATACTCTAATACGCAAAAACTATTCTCTGTCATTGTCACCATGTTTGGATTTCAATCACAGCGATCTTGAATGTGCTGTTGATCACTGCTTGAAAAAAATTCCTTGGTATATTTCCCTTTACACATTCATGTATCACTTATTGTAATATAAATATAATATATATATATATATATATATATATATATATATATATATATATATAGTAGTTTCTTAAAAAACCGGGTCCATCATTTGTAATCACCCTGAAAAGAATTTATTTTTAATTTTGAAGAACTTTTTGAAGAATCCCAATGTTTGCACATCATTACGAAATTATCAAATTCGAAAAATTTATTTAAATTTTTTACAAAGTCAAACAACAAGTAGAACTTTATTATCAGTTTTGAATTCAATGGAGAACACGTGATATTCTATTCATCATGTGACCATCACAAATTGAGCCCATTAAAATAATTCACCCCCAAAATTTCCTTATTCTTAAAAAATAAAGATATTAACGCAAAATTTATGCTTATAATTTAAGCGAGCATTTAATACCTAACACTAATTCCCAACATACGAGAGAGTGAGCGTCTGTGAGAAAGAGGTTTCATCAAAGCTACCCAAAACAAGATAAAAAATATATATAACACTCCCCCAACTCTTGTTTTCCTTATCAGCTCGACATCTCCAATGACGTGACATAAAACTCGTCCTTCGCTCCATAATAACATCTAGCGCTTCTATCATTCGCGATCGAATATTATTTCACGGCCCAGCTTTTATTAGAGAAAATCCTTAATAATGGCAGCCGAGCCTGTAAAACTTTTACACTGCAAAAGTGGAGGAGGTGGGCGGTGCATTTTCGCACTATATGGAGTACATTTTCTAGGGAAAGAAGTTTATTGTTGGTACAGGCCAAGGGATGATTAGAAAAGTTGTCCTTGTCTTTCGGGAGCTACTTGACCTTTTGACCTTCTTCAGGAGGAAACCGGAAATCAGCCATTCTTGAGCAAAGACTTCAGAGAATAATTTGATTTACACATTGTAATGAGATGTAAGAACGCTGAGTGTACGTTTTTGCGTAAGTGTTTGCTTTGGAACAGATTAAATGTCACGAGTTCACAATTTTGAGACATTTTAACTAGAGAGGACATTAATGCGTTTAAAGTTAATTCACTTCAGATCGCATGGTACTGATCTAATTTGAATTTAGGCCGTTCATTTCCGCGATGGGATTACAAGATGTAAAATGAAAGTGTAAAGAGAGTTTTTGTATTTTTCATCAACGTCTTTAAGAGACAAAATGGGATGTATAAGCTTGTAATTTCGTTACAATAACTACTTAGACATAACATGCCAAGGTAGTAATTTCCTGTAAATCCATTTCATGATGTATTTTGACTGTCAAATTATTTCAATGTTAGAAGTGTATTAATAAAACACACTTACTATTGTAGTTTTGGCGTAGATACAATGTCGCCTTTTACAGTTCACTCTGTGGGCGTAAAATTAAATCGAAAAAATTATTTTATTTTCAGATCACACACACAGTTCAGCTTAGTTTATCTCAGTTTAATTCCATATCGTTTAGTTTAGTTTTATTCAGTTCACATTTAGATCGGTTAAGTTTAGTTTATTTTCAGAACAGCTCAGTTCAGTTTATCTTCCAGATTATTTTAGTATAGTTTATTTCAGTTTATTTTCAGATCATTCAATATAGTTTATTTCAGTTTATTTTCAGATCATTCAGTGTATAGTTTATTTCAATTTATTCTCAGGTCATTCAATATAGTTTATTTCAGTTTATTTTCAGATCACTCAGTTTAGTTTTATGCATCATTTTTAGATAAGTTTAGTTGAGCTTATTTTCAGTTTAGTGTTTCATTCAGCTCATTTTTAGATCAATACAGTTCAATATATTTTCAGATCAGCTCAATTTAGCTTTATTCTGTTTATTTTTAGATAAGTTCAGTTCAGTTTATTATCAGATCAGTTCAAATGAATTTTATTCAGTTCGTTTTTAGATTAGTTCAGTTCAGTTTATTTACAGATAAGTTCAGTTTAGTTTTATTCTGTTCAGTTTATTTACAGATAAGTTCTGTTTAGTTTTATTCTGTTCAGTTTATTTACAGATAAGTTCTGTTTAGTTTTATTCTGTTCAATTTTGATAAATCCAGTTTAATTTCATTCATTTCATTTACAAGATCAGTTCAGTTGAGTTTCATTTACTTCATTTGTGACAAATGTGACACAATTTTAAAATGTTATAAATATCCCTGCTTTCAATATCTTTAAGTTTTCTTAAAACATCTCCATGTTATATACTAGATATTTATTTTTAAAACTTATAATTATATACACATCCGAACAGTAAAGGGATAAGATCACTGAGCCACTAGGCAATAGTTTTTGATTTTTTACCATAGAAACAGGCTCATTTAGATTGTTTATATGAAGAAAGCCTCTTTGTTTGCCTATAATTGTTTTAGAGTTCTATTTTTCATAGGAGAAAAAAAAATTAAAAAAAAAAAAAAGAAAAAGAAACGAGCCTTACAGAAGTCGTATATGATGTGTAACATCTGACTTGTAATCTTAGTAAATACGCAATAGTAACTTATATCCTGAAAAAAATGAATTGGGTATGATTGGAAATAATTTTCTATCGAATAATTATATCTTTAATGAAAATTTTATTTAATTAACCCAAGAAGTAATGCAATATTTTTATCAAAAATAATTATTCTTGATCAATTTGGGGAAGAGCGGAGACAATAGACTTATGATAACTAAAATATGACACATACTTGTGATTTCAAAGTATTTAAAAACAGTTAAAAAAAACAGCGTCAATAGCATTACCACTGTTAGTTGTCGAAACATTTTGATTTGTGTTCATTTCGAGCTAGAATTCATCATTCAAAAAAGCTATGAGCGGCTCAGATTTTGGCAAACTGAAATTAAAGTTAAAATCACCACTCAAAATCATGGGAAGCGAGTGATAGATTTTTTAAAAGAGCAGAACCTCCTTAGGTATATGGTAAAAGTACAAAATTCAGGGAATCATTAATTTTTTGTTCCGTTTGATTTCAAGAAATGTATGCGACCACCGAAATCACTGTTTGTCCGTTTTCAAATAAGCCTCCTTCCGCACATATGTCCACCAATATCATCACTAACAATACTCAGTCCACTTGTTTGACGATAAGTAATGTTCATATGAGGAGTCACAATATGTGAGGTTTTCTGTTTGCGATAGATCGCAACACCAGCTGCTCTGCGGCCCGGTTATTTAAACTGCACGGAGCAATCGAAGTTAGGTATTGAAACACGTTCGTCATTATCTAACCACGTCTCTGACAACATGAGTAACGAACATTTTTATGAAATAACGTCGTCGACATCTGTTGACAATTGAGCGTAAGGATCGCAAGTTTATCCTGGGTGAAGTCTAAGACTTGCTGGTATGTGCGAAGTGGATTTAGAGTATCATTGGGTGGATGACGAGAGTATCTAGCACTTCCGAGCTATAACCTCTTATCTTTAGGATTTTGAGTGACTGTGACGAATTCACTCTTGCCCTTTGTTAATTTAAAAAATACTTAAAAAGTAAAATATGAGAGTAAAAAATTAAAATTTAAAACTACTAAAATGCTTTAAGTGCTAGAAAAATATCTTCAAAAATGGTGCAAGTACTGAGATTGAAAACAAATTTCGATCTTTGGGTGGGCGAGGTGTGGCCTGATCAATGGAAATACAGCTTAGAACTCAGTCGTTGTAGAAATGAGAGAAACATTGAATGATTTGAAATCAGAAAAACAGCTTTTTTAAAAGCTAATAAAAAATAAGATACATTTTGAAAAAATAGAAAAGAAAATATGTAAATTTAAATTTGATTTGGAGAAATAATTTTCCAGGGAAAATTAAAGCGATTTAAAGTAAATTTGAAAATAGCGAGTTGCCGGGAATCGAACCTGGGGGGCGTTTCATTTCAAGTCAGTGCCTATAACCATTAGACTACGAAGGCTCGAGGAAAGAGTTAAAGTAAGCTTTTAAGTTGGGTGAGAAGAGTGAAATGAATTTAATTAAGAATTTTAATTGAAGAGAGGAACCGAGAGAGAAAGAATATTATTGGGTCTGTTAAATTTAGGATCAGGGATATATTTTTTAATATCCAAGATCGAAGGATTATTAGAGTTATCAATTTTTTGAAAGAAGTTGGTTGCTAATTTTTTGATAAATTGTCTGATAAACATCATTTTGCTCGCGGATCTGAGGTCCTTATTCCTCATGAACCATCGAGCTTTTAATATTTGTCAGAGAATTATGCTTTGAGAAACTTCAATTCGATTAATGGGAATTTTAGCTGCATGTGCCCAGATTGGTGCGGCATACTGGTTAAAACTGGTCTTCGGATTAGTGTGTAGATAAGCAATTTATTTTCTCTGCTCTAATATAGAGATCCTTGCAATTAAGGGGTAGATTTTACAGACCGATTGTGTTGATGGCTACTAGAGCTGTACCCCGATGCGCTGTACACCACCACGCGCTCTCATTGGTCAAATCAAATAGCGCATGCTTACGTCACTTTCTGTTACCCATATCCGTCCCTTTTCACGAAATCACTCCAACAAATATCCTGCAAGTGAGGTGAAAGATGTTACACATCAATAATGTCTATTATTCCCGGTACTGATGCAATGTGTACAATGTGTTATGTATTTTTACAATATGCACAATAATTACTCGTACACAGGTTGAATATCATCGTTTTTATATCAGAGTTTCTCAAACTGTGCGGCACTCCATTCCCAGGGGGCGTAAACATATTGAAAAGTCGAAAAAAAGATTTTTTGAGAAAATTATTATAATTGATGGAAAGTAAGGAAACAAAATACATTTTGACTTAATAAAAAATAAAATACACATGTACACTGATAAAATACACTTCTAAATGTATCAGTACAACACAATGTATTTTATAATTAATTTAACAATACTAAGTTAAGAACAAGTTTAATAATTATTAATGGGCTTGTCATATAAAAAGTTATATACAAAAATTAATATTTATCTTGATAATTTGTACGGTTTATAATTACTTAACTGTCGGTTAAAAATTACGCAAATCGCTCCCCAATGCTACCGTTTTCAACCCAGGCATGCGTATGTGATGTTTTTTTTTTTTTTTTTTTGGGGGGGGAAGGGGGATGAAAAGGAATAAATAAGCAAACCCTCTGAAATTAGTAAATCCTTCGCAAACACTATCAAGGTCCTTTTATTGCATTTCAAAGTCGTTGGAATGATTTTATGAATGGCAGTGCACAGAAAAGATCATTCTTCGGAAAGACTTATATATATGCCCGTGGAAATGATCGTTTTGGTTGAGCGAGACGTTTATATACGTCGGTGGTACTTAAGAGGTTGAAGTTATATTGTAGCTTTTTAGCGTCAAAGTATAGTATTATTGAATTCAATACATTGTTATTGAATGGAGGAGGTGGAGGGCGATGAAAATTATGATTGAATACTAGGACGCAAATAGGGAAAGTTTGAGAAGCACTGTTTTATATACAATTTTATAAACATCTTAAAGGAAACGTTATTGGAAAACATAATTTAGCCCTACGACCTCTTAGTTGAAACAGAACTCTGTCATAAGTCAAAATACACATACTGCCCCTGACGCTGCCTACAATTAACGATAACCTCTCAGCAAAACACATTTCTAGCTTTAATATAAAATTAAAGTAGTACCTCACGTATCTTTCCAGAGATTTATCTAACCCCAGATGAAAAGATACGAGGCTTGACATCGTCATTTTACGCTACCGTTGCTATTTACAGCAAACAAATGAAATGTCGGCGACGCCCCTTTGAGGAGGGTACACAACACCGAGATGCCAAGGTCCCTGGCGAGAATATATTACCTCCGTTTGTGGAAGTAATGGCAATATGGGTTAACAAAATTATTACCTGGGGAGATATTAAGTATTTTTCGTTCAATTCACAGTTGTTTAGAAAGGAAATAGCCCCCAGTGTGTGTGTGGAGAGAAAGAGCGTTGGTGGGAATTCAAGTCCCATAATGTTCCATGATTCAAAAGTGGTGTGATAACGGTTTGATAAAGTTTCTGAGATAAATAAATGGAGGGGTGTATATATAAGGGTTGGAATTTAAGTTGACGTTGTTCTGATTAGTTGATAAGAAAGGATACGATGTAATTTTTGGTTTGAACATGGAGGGAAGGGCAGATGTTGAAAAATGAAGTAAAATGTAAAATGAGAAGCTTTGAAACAAAAATTAATTAAAAAAACTTCAGATGTTTTTCAATTCCTACTTTATTAATTCACACTCTCCCTATATATATTTATATTTTTATATCTTGTACAAATTTTAAATCGTTAATAAAATACTTTTTATTCATCCATTCAAGTTTAAATACATTTTTTAAAACTTGTAGTGGATGGTACTTGATGTCAATACACAGTTTTTTCAAATATTAATTCATTAATTTAATTAAAAATGAATAAATAGTTACAAACAAAAATAATAGTCTAACAGCATATATAGAAAGAAAAAATGTTCGTTGTGTACTTGTAGCGCAATGGATAACGCGTTGGACTTCTAATCCAAAGGTCGTGGGTTCGAATTCCACCTGGAATGGTCTGATTTCTGAGAATGTGATTTCTTTTTCACTATATTATTTTATTAGAATAATTAAATTTAATTAGTGAATAAATAGTAACAAACAACAACAAAAAAAGAGCTCAAAACTCTATATAGAAAGGAAAATGTAAAAATTGCCTGGAAAATCGCTTTCTATTTTGCCACTTAATAGTGTGGTTCTGTCATATGTATATACATATTTATATTAATTGTAACTATTTAATAAAAAGTAACTAAAACAAAATTGTTAACCTAAGTTGGAATTGACTTAATTTTTTTTTATTTTACTCGTTTATTTTAAGAAAATTAACGGTTAAGATTTGATGCAAATAAAATTACTATTAAACCCAAAAAATAAATTTTAAATTTTTAACAAACTAGGCTTCCAATAAACTTGCTAAATAAATTTCAGCTGAATACGTTCGAATACTATTACGTACAAGTGTATTCGTGCAATTTTGAAAAATAGTATACATTTATAATTTTTTAATGTTTAGAGTTAGTTGAATTAGAATATATATAAAATAGTCTTAAGAATATTAAAGTCAAACTCACACACAGGGACGCAACAGACCTTGAAGGCCAGGGCCTACTGTGCCCATCCCTGTATACGTCACCATTGGGTGCTGACGTGCATGAGCAGATGTCCGGATCAGGTGGTCAGTCTGAAGCGAGACCCCCAGTGTTTAAGTCCCCAAGCAAGCCTGGTACTTATTTATCGACCCACTGAGGTAGGGGTGTAAGATTGATTCGACCTTGCCTAGCTCGGGAATAGAACCCGGACCTGCCTCGTGGAAGTGCGATACGCTACCACTCGACCACCAGACCCTCTTTAGAATATTATTGAAAGAAAAATTAATTATATGCAATCTTTTTGGTAAAATAAGAAGAAAGAATGACACATTTTCAAAACGTTCTCCTTTTATGAAAAATGCTTCTATAATAATAATATTTTGCCAAATATATCTAGGACAACTATACAGAGGCTGGACTAAAATGTTTGAAAAATTCACATTATTTTTGTAATTACGATCAATTTGACGGATATTTTTTTATTAAATTTTCTACACACATCGATAAATAAATCCACTTCTAAATTATATGTTTAAAAAAAAACTCAAATTCTTTAACCAATAATCAAGAAATCAATCAAGACTTGTTCAAAAGATAAATTGATCATATTAGTTAATTTTAATTAAAAAAAACTAAAAAGGATGTTTCAACTTGTAAAAATAATAATAATAATAAATAAAAAAACAGAAACATACAAAGCTTAAAAATAGTAAAAAAAAATATTTTAACAATTTTTTCACAGTTAGGAACACTTTTATTATTTTTTCGCAGACGAGTATTGGTGTGTTCCAAAATTTTATAACCACATTTACTTAAAGCGAAAAGAATTATGGTGAAAATAGTTTGAAAACGGTTTGAGAAATGTGCTTGTAAAATTACCAGCACAACGATTCCATGTAGCAATTTCCTTATAACCGTATATTCAAATTAACACAGGACTTGAAAATCAATATTCTCAAACGATTGGGAATCTAAGCGCTTGGGAAATATTATAAATGATAGGTTTTACAATTTATGAGCACGAAATTGGATTTCTGTCATAACTCTATTTTTCAAATGGCGCCGCCGTAAGTAAATTTTTTTCTGCAGGTTATTTATTCGAGACTGCCGATGCCAGTGCAGAAGCAGATAACTTATTTTCAACTGCGTTCTGCACAATTAATCTTTTCTTGTTTTGCTGAGAAAATAATATCCTTTCCCGGAAGTTCTTTTGAAAATGATTGAACAAAAAAGATGAGGTTTGTTTCGATTTTGATTATGGAGAGTTTTTTTTTTTTTATCGAAAAATTCCGTAAAACAATTCGAAAGTAACAGACGATATTTTTCAATCTTTAGGAAATTTCAATTTCGCTTAAAAATGTTTTTCAATCATTTTTTTTAAATGTGAAATTATTTATATGAATGCATAGCGTAATACTACTTTAGTCTTTGAAAAGATTGTTTCAAGAAGAATATAGAAAACGGCCTTTTTCTTACTTACTGCTAGTTAAGACTTTTTAAAACATTTAATAGTGTGTGTACGCTAGAATAAAAATTCTTGGCTAAAAATATTTGGTCTTTGCAGAAAAATGTTTAAAGAATTGTGAGAAAATAGTCTTCTTGCTACATTTTAAAAGTTAAAATTTTTTACAGCATTCAAGAGAGCGTATATTATTGCAGGATAAAAGTGTTTGGTCTCAACAAAAATACTTTTGCGAAAAAGAAGTGAAAGAACATAGCGTTTCTATTTATATTATTGGTTAAAATATGCAAAACATTCAAACGTTTTATGACAATTCCAGAGCTGTTCATTTAAAATTGATAAGTTCGATTATTTAAGGCTTAAACAACAACTTTAAATTTCAAACAATTCAATTTTAAGACTCTCTAACTCCGCTTCATTCAACAACCTGCCTTCCACTCTCTTAGAAAACAGGAAATTACCTATAAACGACACATTCCAAAGATCCTCAACAAAATTACACTTTAGACCACTTGGTCCACTTCATCATACCTGCAAGGCTTGACCACAGGCGATACTATCCACACATCAAATACTCCAAACCATGAAGAGAAACTTCCCTTGTTTCCCCCAAGGGGGTGATGTACCCAACTTGACGAATTCTTCGGCCATGCGAGAGGGACATTTCGAACCTTTAATCCTCAAGCTGAACGCGTGGGCGGTTAGTTCGACACGGTAGAACGATTTGACGTTCGAATTCAACCCCCGCCGGCAGATATGTTAACAGAGGATTAGGGATGTGCGAGAAATGGACCTAAAATGGCAAGAGAGGGATGTAGCATTTCACTTAAATTTGAACTGACCAGTCGTAACTCATGGCTTCAAAGTGGCGAATGGAAAATGTATTTGCTAGCGCTTGAGTTCACCAGTTGATTGCTTTCTGACGCTACAGGGTCTGGTCAGTATACTTTAAACACAATTTCAGATAGAGCACTCCATAGGATTGTAGGCGGTTAGCTATATTCAATCGATGCTACTCGAATTATATTCAGTCTGTGCATAGGGAATTTGACTCTTCTAAAAAGTTTAAATAAATCTTATTTGAAGATGGTTGTCGTGATTAATATTAAACTATAGCTAAACCTCGGATAACGTTAAACAATAGCGAAATCTCGAATTTTTAAAAATATGTCATCCTTTCTCAAACAGTAGGGCGTGCCCCTCTAGGGGAGGGGTGCTAGCATATCGAAAAGTCGACAGAAAAAGATAATTTATAAAAATAAAGTAAACAAACAAAATACATTTTGATGTAATAAAAAATAAAATACACATTTACACTGATATAATACACTTATAAATGTATCAGTATTGCATAATGTATTTTCTAATTAATTCAACAATATCATAAGTTAAGAACAAGTTAAATAATTAAAAATAACCCCATAGGCTTTTCATATGTAAAATTATATACAAAAGTTAACACTTGTCTTAATATTTTGTACAGTTTATAATTAATCCTTTAACTGCCGATTTAAAGTTACGCTATTTGCCCCCCAGTCCTACCGTTTTCCACGTAGGCACTCGTATGTGATGTATTTTTTTTGGGGGGGGGGGTAAGAGAAGAAAAGGAATTAAGAAGCAAAGCCTCTGAAATAAGTAAATCCTTTGCAAACACTGTCAAGATCCTTTTGTTGCATTCCAAAGCCTTCGGAATAATTTGATGGATTGCACAGAAAATATCGCACTTCAGATACTATACGTCCGTGGCAATTAACACTTTGGCTGAGTGAGATGCTTATATATGCCGATTGCACTTAAGAGGTTAAAGTCGTATTGTAGCTTTAGCGCCAAAGTATAGTATTATTGAATTCAATAACATTGTTATTGTATAAAGCGAGGGGAGGCGATGAAAATTATGTAAGAATATTAGGCTGCAGATATTGAAAGTGTGAGAAGCACTAGATAAACATTAAACTATAGCTAAACCTCGGATAATGTTGAACAAAAGCTAAAACTCGAATTGTTAACCATGGACCAACTTCGGATAAACATAAATAACATGAAATAGGGAATTTATATTACATTAATGAAAAAGCTCTCGTGTAGCTGAACAGTGCGACGTCAAAATTCACTCACTCATTACATTAATGAGAGGTTTAAATCAGTGGTTTCCAATAGGTGTTCCGTGAAAAAATTTTTCAGTGTGCCCTTGAAAAATTGGGACATAAGTTTAAAAAGGTGTAATATACATTTAAATAAACTTAAATTTCTCAAAAAATAATTACTCTGTAATTCTGTTTCCTTAGATAGGCACATCTCCCATTAATAAAATAAAAGTTTTCTGATAATAGTTGTATAAATGTATTTACCCCTCCCCCTTAAATTCATAGTCCACCAAATATGAAATGGCCTATGAAGTTCTTAAGTTTAGAGACCGCCAAGCAATTTAGTAACATAGTATCGAACAGCGTTAATGATAATTTTCAAGGATTTTTAATATTGGAAGGAGACATTATTTAAAAGCATTTGTAAATAAGTAGAATACTAGAAAGAATACTAAAAGAAAAAACAAACAATTCACGCATAATTTTTTTAAAAAAAATATGCATGTTTAAAAACCGTAATTTTAAATGCTTTATTATGTTTTAACCTTAAACAGACTGATTTAATGTAACCTTTAAATTTTATATTTATTTCAGAGTTTCCAAAGTAGTGATTAAAATTTACATGGTGCTATATAACGAGAAATATAGTTCAAAACCTTCAGAAAATTACAGCTGCAGAAATTTGAATACCTCAATATTTTTAATGTCTATGATAATCTAATTGATGTTTTGCATGCCTTTCTAATATAAATTTTCCTCTAACGAGTATTACCTTAAAATATTCAAAAATGACTGTCTGTAAATTTGCCATTTCTTTTTATTATACCAAAAAAAAAATTATTCCACAAAATATACGTTCAATATCATTACAGAAAACATTAAATAGAAAGAAACGGAACTTAGGAAAAAGGTTTTCATTTATTTTTTAAAAATATAACAGCGATTCATCTTTTTGAAAGTAAAATTTATTTTAATTGCTTAAAGTCTTAATTAAAACAAAAATTATTCCATACATTTTTTTAAAAAAAGAAGATAGTAAGATGTATGGTAAATATATAGTAGAAAAAAAGGAAATATATGTTAAAAACTCTCTATAGTTGCTTCTCCAGTAAAAAATAATTCTTTATTAATAAAAATTTATCTCAATAAAAAAAAGTAAAAATTAAAAATAATCTCAAGAAATATGGAGGTAATTGTTAACTTTGCAACATTTTTCTAAGCTTTCAAAAGTATAAAAACTTAATGGAAATAATTCAGACGATTTTTTTTAAAAGAAAAGTGAGACGGGAGAAAATGCGAACACAAATATCGATTTTAATAATTTAATTTTTGTAATCGATGAAAAGAAACAGAAATAAATTCTACTGAAAAAATGTGAAAGAGCCGAATTAGAAGCTATTTATAATTTTTTTTCTCTTAAAATTCAAAATTCGATTATAAACTAGAGAGTATACATAAAATTTAAAGTAGATATTCAAAACATATTGCGTCTATAAGATTTTTTTGTGTGATCTATTTGAATTCCACAAAGAATAAAATTAAAAAATATTTTTAAATAAGAAAAAAAATTGTTTGACTACATGACAAACAGGTTTCAAAAATAAATTAACGCATTTTTTAAAATTCTTTTACTAGCGCTAATAAAAATACGCCATCTAAGTAATACACCATGCTTTTAAAAAAGAGATTCAAATTATTTTTAAAATATCCATTCGATTTTCAAATGTCAGATTTTAATTAGGTAATTTTATTTTGAAATAAAACATAAAAAAGGTGAAAGATCCCACAAGGGAAAAGATTATTTAGATTTCTTAGAATGTTTCGCTATAAAAATATAATCAAATTCTAGAAAAAAAAGAAATTTAAAAGAGAGAAAATATAAAGCTTTTTGAAGAAAAGGAGATGTAAACCTATGTAAAATGAGAAGCTGTACAACAAAAGTTAATTAAAAAAACTTCATTTACTTTTGAAAAATATGTTTTATATTTCTTTCTTCAATATAAATATGTTTAAAAGCACATAATGTGTGCACAACTTTAATTTTTTTTTATATTTTTTGAAGAAACAGTTCTATTCTATGCGCTGTTTGTTTTTATGTTAAGAAATACTTTAAATTCTGAAAAATCAATATATAATAAAACTATAAATCTCCATATTATTGACCCCTATTCTCTAGCTCCGTATGCAATATCGCGGTAATTGAATTCTTTCAAAAAATATCCTGCAGTGTGGCTCGCTGAATCATACTGGTGGATTGGTTTGGCACACCGTAGATAAAAGGTCGCCAACCGCTGATGTACAAATAAATAAATAAATAAACAAAGTATTGTAAGTAAGACAAAATAAAGTTTTTCGAGTTCGCAAAGAAATTGTTTAAAAATTTAATGCTCAGAATAGTGTCAAATTGAAAGTTTCAAATTGTATCCCTAATTTTAAGAAATAAAAGAGCGTTGCAAAGAGAGGTTCACATTAAAATTTTTATTTAAGTATATGAAGAGAAACACTAATATTTTTCAGGGATACAATTAAAAATACATAATGTATGCACAATTATAATTTTTTTCAATTTTGTTGAAGAAATATTTCTATTTTATGCTGTTTGTTTTTATGTTAAGAAATACTTCGAGAATGAGGCAAAACTATTATATAATAAAACTGTAATAATATAGACCTCTTTGCATGCATTATCGCGGGAATTTTTTGAATCATTTCAATAATATCCTGCTGCGCGGCTCGCTGAATCATACTGGTAGATAGGTTTGGCATGCCACAGTTAAAAGATTGTTGACCCCCTAGGTTAAACAAATCGTACGAGTACTGGAATTTTTTAATAACCAATTTTCCGTTCCCGAAAATTCCATAAACTGACAGAACACAAAAATTCAAATCAAGCCTTTAGATTATTCACAGACAGTCAGTCCTTCATTCCATAAACAAAGCATTCCCTCGAATGACCCCCACAAAACAAGACCTGCGGCGGTATCAAAAGAAATTGACCATTCCGATACGCTTGGAAGGGTGTAATGAAATACTATTTTCTCTCTTCCTCTGTTACCAAATGTTCAGTCTTGCCAGGGCCCGGTACATGACAGTGACGTGGGAAATTAATCTGTCTGTCGGGTGCCCGGGCCCGAAGACCGCCGAACCGTGGCTCGTGGGAACCGGAAGTTCCGACAAGGAATGCCACTGATACAGCGTTTTGTTGAGGTAGTGAACCGTATTTTCACGCTGCCCCGTCTACTACGAGTTTATTAAAGGCCGGCAGGTTGCTGAGCCATGGATCTCCCTTTATGGGTAGTTGAAGCCCGAAGATGCCTGCGTATGGTCATCTTCACTGATAGCGGCCACTGTTCTGTGGATTAAAATCTGCATGAAATGTCACTTGTTGTAAAGTGTAATTATTTTCGAACGGCTGCTGATTGTTATGGGTATTGTTTGCTGTAAATGGTATAGAAATTACCTTCATATATTTGTGGACGGATAATCTTTTTTCAAAAAGGGAAATTTTATGAAGCATATTCTAAACCAGGAAACTTTGTGACTTGTTTGTGATTCACAAGCTTTATTTTTTTTTAATTAAATTCCACCTTCAATCGGAAAATAATGAGTATTCAAATAGTAGATGTAGCCATAAAACTTATTTAATTTTGCTTGGGTATTTGACAATTGTTTGATCGATGAATTAATAATGTTCAAAAGACAAGGTCAGGTAAACTTAACACGAAAGAATATTAATCTGAAAATACAAATGTTATCAAAAATAGTTATTTATAATTCAAATGTTCTTGGTTTGGTTCCTTAATGCAAACGAACGAAATCTAAAACAAGCTTGTTGACTTTTTATCTACTGTTAAAAAACTGTAAACACATCCAAGGTATTAGAATTATTTTTATAATTCCATCACGAATTTCACAAAAAATTGAATTAAATTCGTTGAAAAGTCAAGTGCTGTCTATAAATAAATAAAAAGTTTTAACTTTTAGCACTGGTTATATTCTGTATTATTACAATAATTCGTGAAGTCATAACTGTTATGCAATATAAGTTAAAATATGAGAAACACGTTTCTTTTCCTTATATATTTATACTATACAAGTACATATACATTTTTTAACACACACACACACACGTAAAACCTTTCAACTCCCTTTTGGTTTAACTGCTTTAGATAAAAATGCTTATTTGTGACTCATAAAATTTAGAAATGATTTGATTTTAATTTAAGCCATCCTGTGAATCAACACAAAGATTATTGGCCAAAATTTTAGAAAATAACTTTTTCAAAAATAATATTTTTACGTTATTTATACATGTTTTACATAGTAGTTAATGACGTTGACTGCTGAACCGAAGCGACCGAGTTCGAAACAAGAAGGGATGGATCTTTATAAATCTATAGGACTTGTTCTGTATAGCGTCACTAAATATTCAGCTAGTCGAAAGCCCTCTTGAGATAATGCTGGTATTGTACTTCGATTCCCTCCCCCCCGAAAATTGCATCTTTATACAACTACAGTTAAACCTCTATATTGCGAACTTTTTCCTGGAACCTTGAACATTTCACGATTTTCTTTGTAAAATAACCTCTCTATAGCGAAGTGCATTTTCTATATAACAAACTTTTTCTTTTGTGATTCAATTTTTGTTTTCCCTTTTTTAAAATAATTTCTGAGCATTGCAAGTTATTCTCTCTTTCAACACATTTTATGGTGGCCATACATCTTGAACTGGTTTTATTAGATCCTAACTCGCCGAGAGCAACAGAATTCTGAACGTTTCATCCAAGAAGTGCAACCTTTAACCCCATTGTCCAGTTCGCTAGAAACATCTTCGATATCCCCTTTCACTCTCAGTGGAGTTGCCCCATGTTCTAGTAATGTAAAATAATGTATCTTTAATATTACATGTATGTTTTAAAATAAAAAAAGTGTCCTTAAAATTCGTTGATTTTAATATAGAATTATTTTCGTAATATTTAATTTCTTAATATATATAGAACGTGTATTCTTCGATATTCTTTTTTCTTATTTTTCTTGCAGTTTTTCTTGTTTTTTTTTTTTTTGATGGGTAAGATATGTAAAAGAAACATATAATATTCATTTAAAAAAGGTTTGCATAATTACTTTTTTAATACTAAGAGGTTATGAATTTAAAATTTATTTTATGTGGTTTATAAAGTATATTAAAAGACGAACCTCTATAAAGCGAATTTTCCATATAACGAACTCTTTCACGGGATTTAGCAACTTCATTACATAGAGAGGTCAAGACTGTATATAAATGATTATATTTTAAATCATAGATTTTCCTAGCAATTGCACTATAAAAAAATCAAAATTTTCCCATCACCAAAAAATAATTTATTATTTTCACTATCGCACTTATATAATTACTAAAATATAGATTCCATAATCCTATAAAAATCAAGGAAAGTATTAAAATGCTTACCATTAATCTCCACCCAAAACCTTGCCGATTTCCCTACGACGAGGCACCCACAGGAATGGATAGAAACTCTTCCAATTTTGGGCATAATCAAAACTGGACGTCGCTGCACAACATTTGAGACATTGTTGAAAACCCTGATCCTGATCCATTCCATAGTCTCCTCCTCTCCAGCAGAAAATTGAGCCTTGTATATCGAAGTTTTTGATTCATACTCAGCAGCTATCTTCAAAGTCTTTGTTCGAATAACAACGTGAACCTCATTAAAGATGTGGGGAACATAAACCTCTACTTTTATAAAATATCCAGTTTTAACAACCTCAGGTAGTGAGACCTGCAGATCGGTAATGGTTTCCTCAACAAAAACTTTCCATGGAGTTGACGAACTTATGGCACTAACTTTGTTTCTGGCTGACATAAACACACTGCATATACCAAAAAGAACGAATTTGTGTGTAAAAGAACAGTTGGCGACTTCAACGTTAAAATTTCCTTTCGACAAGCGATTGGATATACAGACTACAGTCCACGCACAATGTACATCGGTGCCTTTTGTAAATCTTGCTGTAAATTTGATTGCAGAATTAGTTTTGACAAACAGATTTGAACGTAGAGGCTCGGTAAATAAATCGATGATTTGATCTTGAACGATGATTGAAGTTTCATTCAGTACATGACTGACCGGATTTGAAGCAATAACTTGGATAACGAATCTGCCTGCTTCTGGAAAGGCATATGACGGAGAAAACGTTGCCGATGATTCGTGAAAGAAAATCGTAGAATTATCTGACTGATTAAGAATTTTCATTCTCACTGAAATTTTATATAAATCTGATTTTGGAAAGATATCAGTACACATGTGAGTCATTTCGTTGGTTTTAACTGCATTTTTAACTTCCAAAGTAACTATTTTTAGTTCAGGAAATATTTCGAATAAAATTTTGCGAGAAGTGAGAGAAAAGGTTCGGTCAGAAAAATGCACAAAACACTGGTATTTTCCAATTTCGGGAAAATTCCATTTCAATTCTCGTTCGAAAACGTTGCATATTTTATGATCTGGCGCAGGAAGAATTAAAGCTGTCAGTTTATGAGCATAGTTACATATCAATTCCATTTTCCATATTCTGTTATTGGTGATAATTATTGAAATTTGAAGCTCAGCTGGAGAATCTATCGAAATAACTTGAGGAGATTTCACATGGATTGAGAAGTAAATCTTGTGAATAGCAATCTAAAAAGAAATGGAATAAATTTATTAGAAAATAAAAATAAAATATAGTTAAA
The DNA here is from genome assembly GCA_019973935.1 of Trichonephila clavipes. Taxonomy (NCBI): domain Eukaryota; kingdom Metazoa; phylum Arthropoda; class Arachnida; order Araneae; family Nephilidae; genus Trichonephila; species Trichonephila clavipes. The sequence continues at coordinate 42,124 of BMAU01005857.1, forward strand.
TGAAAAAGATGTAAACAAGGGGCTTGTTCTAATATAATGGTTCTAAAACCTTCTACCTACCCTAAGCAGGGCCCCCTTTTTATAGAAAAAACTTGGCTATGAACCCCAAGTGAAATAACGCTATTTCAATGTATAACAAAAATGTCAAAAATTTAACTTTGATATGCTAGATGGTAAATATTGTCGTAAAAATAAAGTATAAACAAAACTTTGTCATATCTGAAGTAAATAAGGGTTGCCAAATGAAGTGGAACAAGTTGAATAAGGAGAATACCTGTTTTGGAAATCAAAATAACTCGCCATGAGCGTTGTAACAAAGGTTCAATCGTTTCGACAGTAGGTCTATGCCTTCGCTGTAGAAAGATCGTGGTTGATTCTTGACGAAGACTTGCCTCATCTCATCATCCGAATGGATACGTAATGTTCTCTTAAGTGGAAAAAGTGTGGAAGGTTTCAGGGAGACAAATCTGGAATGTTTGGCGGGTGTTTCAACACTTTTCAACGGATTTTTTAAGGTTCTCTGGATTTCACCGGAGACGTTGGGGTTGGCATTGTTATGGAGATCTGTAATCGTTTGCCGCCCTTCAGGAGAATGTTTGCACCAAATGTTCGAACTAAGCAGTGCTGGCGATATATTGCCCCCATTCACTGCTAGATGCCTGCATCCAGCTCACCTGCCGCAATCAAAAACAATACTACCATGCATTGTTCCGATTTCGACGCATCCATGAATAGCACGACTCGATCTATTTCCTCTACCACGAACAGGTTTTGTTATTGTACATCGTGTGAGGTGTTGAATAGGCGTTCCTTTTTGGGCATCTGGGCTGTAAAACAGTCCTCAATCCCATATCGTGAGAGTCTATGATGCTGGGCATGGCGAAAGTGGTGTTTTCCATTCTGCTGAAGTGCCATGATGGCGATTGGTTGAACGATGGAATCCGGGAGGCGTGGCTATGGGGCTTCATCTGGGTGGAAAATTTTTTGAGACTTTTAGCTTGGCTGAGAGCTTAGAGGCTGCTCTCTGATTGGATGCTGGGTACAGTGAACAGTGACTCCAATTGGCTACTCTGGGGGCTGTATGAGGTGTACACCTCCTACCTCCATTTATATCTATGTTAGGTGGCGCTGCTGTAGCGGCAATCATTTTGACACAATTGCGCGTGTCCACTTTTCATTTGGGCGACCCTTATATTTATCCAAATAAGAACTTTTGCATTTAAATATAGAAGCATTTTTTTCCACATGAGATGGGTGAACAAATGAGATTGTTATCTTCATACAATACAAAGAATACTGTTTCCTATTCAAAACTAAGAAAATTTGTTGCATTCACTTAACATATTGATATCATTCACAAAACAAAACTAAACTGTTGATTAGATGTATGACTCTTTTGTACTGCCCTATTTTGGGCAAATTATTGCATGCAGCGGCGATATACCGTTCCTATTTAAACCTACATAAACAGCCGTAATCGCGCGGCGCGCGCGCAATCAGCTTGACTTTCACAGTAAGACGTTTGTTATTACTTGTACATCTAAAAACTTTATGCTAAAATTTTTAATTTTTACGCGAAATTTTTTTAACCCCTAAAATTTATTTTAACTATCATATGAATGAAAATGGGTTACACAAATATTTTACTTTATATTAAACCTCTCGCAAGTCCCCCTCCAACGTTATCCACACATCCCAAATTATTTTTAATTTTTAATGGACCCCTCAGAAATCACGAGAACCTCCAACAGTCTGAAGGAACCACTTTCAGAACCCATGTTCTAATCAGGGCTTTGAACCGAAAACCGAAAAAAACCGTTATTTTGGTCGGAACTTAACCGAAAAAAATTATCGGTTTATCTCGGTTCGATATAGTATTTTCAGTTATTTTGGTACTGTAACCAACTTAACAATATGTTCAAATTTAACGTCAACTATATAATTATCATCATTACATGCACATTTTTTTGTTTATGATAGAGTTATATTTTTAGTACAAATAAGAAAAAAAAATTATTCGGAACTGAACTAAAAACCGTTATTTTTGGCAGAACGAAAACTGGGACTCAACCAATATACACTTTTATCATTGAACCGGAACGAAAAAATTACGGTTCGAGAAACCCTGTTTCTAATACTAATAATAATTCTATTGCACAAAAATATATAATTATTTTCATTATACAATGATTAAAAATATTCGTACAAATAATTAATTAAATATTTTCACTCATTCTGAACAGATTACTATGAATAAATAAGTTTATGCATATTTAAGGATTTAGATAAATTTATACAAAATGATATTATTAAAAAAATATCTCATTAAAACATTTAAAAATAAAGAATTACAAACAATTAAGTAACTCGATGAAAGTAAGCAATTGAATAAGCCTACACATGCACACAGAAAGCAGACTCAAATTTAATAATAATATAAGTTAAAACTTATATAATTTTCTTTTCTTTTTATTTAAAGGACACAAAGTTCTACAAATTATAGTGAAAGAAAATGCTAATTAGCTATGCATCTAAAATATTCCTTTAAATAAAAAATAAGAAATTTCTCAAAACAGCATTTATTATGATTTGTTTAAAATTAAAAAATAATATTCACAAACAATATCACCTGCTTGAAAACAAATTATAATTGAAATTAAGTAAAAAAATATGAAAAACAATTCATTCTAACAAATAAATTTTTTTCAAGCTATTAGAAATTTATTCTAGAGGATTTAACAAATATTTTTTTCTATATTCTCTTTGTGTCTTTTTTTCTTCGACTAATTATAACTCGAAATCGAAAAACAGTTTTGTCAAAATGTTTGTTCTTGTCAAAGGAAGTTTAAGGATGAATTTCGTTAATTATATTTTTATTTAAAAAAAATTACAGTGTATTGTCTTAGTTTTAGAAAAAAAAATTAACAATCAAACGAACTTATGACTTTTTTTTTTATAGAAAAAGTTCTTTTTAGTTTTATTTTTACATATCATTAAGAAAAGAATGAGAAAAAGCAGTTTTTTTAAAAAAAGAAATACAACACACAGATAATATTAGATTTTAATACATTCAGTTTACGTAACATGTACAATGTGTTAAATTTATAGCATATTAAATCTTTTAAGGTACCTGACTACGTTTGGGAAACCGTGATTTTGCAAAAGCGTATAAATGAATAATATTTTTGAGAATAATATATTAGTGTCTCTTGAATTAGAATATACATATAAAACTGTTTTAAGAATATTCTTTCGATAAAAAATTATTTAAATCTAAATTTGGCAAAAAAAAAAAAAAAAAAAAAATGCAGAAAGAATGGCACACTTTCAAAACATCATTCCTTTTTCTCCTTTTATGAAAAAGGCTTATATATTAACAATATTTTGTCTATATTTAGCTAAGATTTCTACATAGAACCCAAACAAAGATTTTTGAAGCACATATTCTATAGGTAGATTTATTCCAATTTTAATACGGTGAAAAACCCTTCACACAAAACTGAGGGTACTGAAATATTTTCTCGTGTTAAAAGAGTTTCCTGTTAAAGCAGTCCTTCTCAAACTTTCTATATTCGCGACCCAAATTTCAATCAGAATTTTCATTGTCCCCCCCGTCCCCATACAACAACAATGTGTTGAATGCAGTAATAATGTATAATACTATGATGCTAAAGCTACAATACGACCCTAATTTTAAACCGTACAAAGTATTAAGATAAGAATTAAATTTTGTGTATGATAAGCCCATTGAAAAAAATCATTAGTAATTATTAAACTTGCTCTTAACTTAGTATTGATACTTAGTGTCAAATATATTGTGCCGTACTGATACATTTATAAGTATACTATAACAGAGTAAATGTGTATTTCTTTATTATGTCGGAATACATTTTGTTTCCTTTTAGTAAATTGATAATTTTTTAAATAATCTTTTATTTTCGACTTTCCTATACGATCGCGCCCCCCTTGTAGAGTTATCACGTCCCCTAGGGGGGGGGCGTCCCACAGTTTGAGAAACGCTGTGTTAAAGGATTTTGCTCAAAGAAAAATATATTCGACAAAACTTTTATTAGTGTACATGTTATTCACGTAGATATGCATATATTAAAAAAAAACCAATGAAACAAAAACTTCCACAAGAGCTTAAAGAATAATACAAAATGTTGAAGTTTTTGAGGAAAACAATACATTTATTGTGTTTTTGGAAAATAATCTGATATTGTTTTTTTTAGCGTAAAATTGTCAACTAATTGTCCGATGTCGTCCATTTTGTTATACTCGTTTTGCATGTACTCGTAATCGAATTCCCAAACCAATGAGAGATTAGATGTTTTTTGTGTGGCATTTGTAGGGGTGAAGGGTGAAAATAGCTTAGGTAAGCAAAATTGATTCCTGTCACAGGCCATTCCGAGGGTCAAGTTAGGTTAGTTTCCAGGCAAAGCCAAGTTAGCCTCCTTTCAACGAAAAATATGAAGCCATTCCTATATTTCACACCCTCTTAAATCTCGCCTGCGTGGCTGGTGTTTTCCGTATTTTGTTCATTCCCAAAAGGGAAATTTTTTCGTGTTAAGCGATTTTCGTTTCATGTTAAAAGTAAAAAATGCATGAAAATATATAATAGTTTGTCGTTGTATAGCCATAGTAGACCGTTGTATTTTATCGTGTTAACCCATATTTCTTCTTAAGCGATTTAGCGTTAAACGTATTTCACTGTATATCAGAAGTAAAGAACATTTAATAAAAAACACCGGTTAATATTTTAATCGATCGTAACATTGAAAATAAATTCCCAGTTAAATAAATTCCTAAATTTTTCAAACACCTAATTTAAAGCTCTGTATAGATATCCTAGTTATACACCCAAGAGCTAAAACATTATGACCATCTATCAATAACGCATTGGCTCACCTTTGGCGTACAGCACAGCTTCAACCCGCCTTGGCATGGATATGCCACAAGTCCTTGGTAGATGGCCGGAGACAGATTGTACCAGATGTTTAAGCAACGGTCACACAAATCCGAGATATTGCGAATTGGTGGTCTTTGAACTACTGGAATTCAGCATCATGTTCCTGGAACCACTCCAACACAATTTTAGTCTTTTGTCACGGGGCGTTGTCCAGTTGGAACATTCCATTTCCAGCTGGAAAAACATAGGCCATGTAAGGGTGCAACTGGTCCGCAATCATTTTCAGATACCCTGTAGCATTCATTGTCTGCTCTACCACAACCACGGGTCTCAGAGTCACCCAAGAGAACATCCCTCAAAGCATAATACCGCCACTACCGGCCTGTGTATGATCTACTGTACATTAAGGGAGCAACTATTCTCCTAGATGACGGCGTATCCTGACACGGCCATCGGCGTGATGAATGACAAACCGGGATTCATCTGACCATACAACTCTCTCCCACTAATCCATGGACCAGTCGCAATGTTCCCGGGCCAGGCGCAGGCGCAGTTGGCGATGACGCTTGGTCATCAAAGGCACACGAGTGGGACGTTTGCTGCGTAGCCCCGTATCCAACAGTGTCTGCTGAACAGTGTGCTCCGATACTATTCTACTTGGCCCTGCATTGTATTGGGCTGTCAGCTGAGCCACTGTCTGGCTCCCGTTTTGCTCCGCCATGCAAGACAGTCTCCGACGACCTTTTTCTTTGATTGCGTGTGGACGCCCAACACTATGTCGTCTACTGCTGGTTTCACCGTCATTCATCCACTTTGCATAAGTACTAACAATTGTAGATCGCGAACAACCCACGAGTCATGCAATTTCGGAAATACTTGTTTCCAGCCTTCGAGCCATTGCAATATGCCCTCTATCAAAGTCGCTTAGATCCACAGCCTTTCCCATCAAACACAGAAGTAAGTGAAATAATGATTCTCTCTCTTCAGACTCTCCAGCAGCAGTTAAATACCACTTCCGTGCCTTCCACGTCATCCAGGAGAGTTAATTGCAAAATGTAAGAATGGTCATAATGTTTTGGCTCTTGAGTGTATATAGACAAAACATTATTATTATTATAGAAGTATTTTTCATAAGACGTGAAAGTTTTGAAAATATGTCATTTTTCTTTATTTCTCGCTAAAAAATTGCATTTAATTAATTTTTCAGATAACAATATTCTTAAGACAATTTTATGTGTAAATTGTAATTCAACTGACACTAAACATAAAAAATATTCATTTATACACTTTTTCTTCATGACGGTGGATCCAAAAGCAGTCAGTGATCTAAAATGTGTAATATACTCAACTCTTAATATATAGAATGTGTGACATGTTTTGAAATAGATACAATTGAAGGAAAGTTCTAATGTAAAAATAAAAATGTGCAATTTATTATTATTATCATTTTTATTTTGTCCTTTTGATTTTAAATCTTTTAGTTATCAAAAAATATTAAAAAAAACATTTCTAACAATGTATTACAAAATCACTTTCAAGATGCTTAAAATTGTACATTGAAGTGTTTTTATTGCAACATATTTAGTTTCGTATTGTTTCAATTTTTCAAACCAGTGGTGCATTTAACAAGAGCATGATTAGATCAGGAAAAGAAGACAGAATTGGTAGGAAGGATTAATTTATGCAGATTTTTTTTTGTCTGAAGAATTTCAAGTACTGAGTGTAAGTTAAACACTTTTGTTTGAAGTTTTTCTGAAAAAAGTATTTTTAATAATTCAGCATTTCTTATTTCAAAATAAAGTATCAACCGAATATTAAATTTAAACTACTTTTTAATTGATTTAACATGACAGACTATTGCATTATTCTGCTTTTAATGAAATCAAAACTTAATGACTACATACTAGAGAATGTTGCTTGACGTATCAATATATCACAGTATTTATTTCGCCTGAATGCTTCTATTGTTTCATATAAACATCATTATTAAGTCTCATTTGAATACTACTCATTTGAAATTTTTTTTTGAAAACCACAATTTAGCTTCCTTTGAAAATCAGACGAAAATAAATATGTTGTTTGCATTTAGTTTTCATATGAATATTATTATTACGTTTTATTTGAATATCATTTTCAAATTTTATAACGATATTACAACTAAATTTCATTTGAATACCTCTGTTTAGTTTAATATGAATGTAATTATTAAATTTCTTTTGAATACTTTGGTTTAATTTCGTATAAATATCAGTGTTAATATTTTATTTGAATACGCGCAGGTTCATTTGAATTGTATTATATATATATATATAATGAATTTTACTGTTAAATTTTATTTGAATACCACTTTCCAGAGGTTTCATAGAAACATATTATTACTTATATAAAATGAATACTACTGATTTGTTTAATTTGAATATACCACTGTACAGCTTTAATTGAATACCACTTTCAAGTTTTATATATGAATATTATTACATAAATAAAATTAATACTACTGTTTAGTTTCATTTGAATATCACTCTCATTTGAAAAAAAGAAAAAAACACTGCTTAGTTTTATATGAATACCACTGTCATTCAAAAAAAAATAATTTCAATAGAATATATGTAATATATATGTTATATGTAATGTTAATTTTATATGAGCATCATTATATTTCATTTGAATACTACTGTTAAGTTATATATAAATCCATTACTGAATTTCACACACACACACATGTGAATATAATAAATATTAAAGAAATATCCTTGTTTAGGGTAAAGAGAAAATGGACTGCATTAAAATTAGGTCAGTTTCTCTAGTGCTGTGGATCAAATAAAATCTTGAAATAGAAGTGTTTCCTGTAGAATATTCCAGTAGAGTCATTATGAATTACTCAGCAATTATTTTTTTATTGCTACAAATTCAATTTTTAAAATTCAAAAGGAAATGATATTGTTATGAATTTTGTGTAAATAGTGTAAATAATTTGCATTTGGATGTGTAATGCATTTATATATTAATCTATGTTATATTTATTTAATTTTAAAATTGTACTATTCACAAGCAAACGACGTCTCTTACGCTATAGTGGCGATTCAATGAGAACTTGGTGAAATCTTGGAGATAGAACCAAGTTGGCATTTTTGGCAACCGAGTTGGCAACTTTGGCAACCATTTTGGTGACCATGTTGGCGAGTTTGGGACCCTCTGGATTCTTCTAGAAATTTCTCCATTAATTTCACGCTCTATGACGCGTGTGGTTTTTTCTGGAAGTTTCCGACGGGTTTATAAATAGAGCGGTGCCATATCCTTATAGAAAATATCACAAATATGCATTTTAAATCCAATATATACATAATAGGAAGTTTTCGATTGCAATTTTCTTGTAGAAAATATGAAAAACAAGCATTTTGATTCTAAATATATACAAAATAGGGGAGAGGTACCCCTGTCCGATTGAGCAGACAAACTCCTACTGTGCAAATTATAGAACTGCTTATACCTCTTGCACAAATAGTAAACTGTAATTTACCATTATGTAGTTCTGTTTTCTAACAATTTATAGGATTTAAGTTTTTAATTCATTGTCTGGCTTCAAGTTTTTTAAACTGTTCGGGATGTAAACTTTCTATTAATCTCTTCTTTAAAAATTTCTGGCGTACATTTTTTTCTTTCATTCTTCTTTTTCGCAAATTTTTTTTTTTTGACTCCTCTTCAAATTCAATTTTTATGACCTATTTTATACTAATTATGTCTTATGTATAAATAAACTTGTTACTGCATCACGAAAATTTTGTATATATATATAAAGAAGGAACCTGGATACTTTATATTCATAGTTGCAATTTTTAAAATATAATTAGTTTAAACCTAAAACATATATGGAAAGGCCTTGAAATGAATGATTTTCCTTTTATCTTTTCTATTATAGAAAATAAGTACAACCATTGCAAGATTACGCTGATTATAAATCATATTGAAATTAATTTGATTTAACAGAAAATGTGGCGCAGAAGCAGGATAAAAATCATGTGATCTGTAAATAGAATATAATAACATCGACATTATTTGAAATAAAGGGTCTCAAAATAACATTTGGTATAACAGTCAGTCTGATTTCAACCAGCGATTAGTGAGCGTTGTTTTGACTAGCGATAACTGATTAGCTCGACAGTGCTTGTGAATAACTCTTTACATACTTGTATTTTAAACACTAATGGTTGTGTTTGAGTGCTGTAGAAAGCGTGAAGACTTCTTTCTTTGTGACTGTTTTGCATAAAATCCTCGAACCTCGATCAACGTAACAATATATAATTTGAATTAGAAGTTTTTGCAGTACAAATTTTCTTTATATATATAAAGCATTAGTACATTAAGTGGCGCAACGGAAAATATTAGGACCCCCTCCCCCACCCACAAAACCAGGTTTTGTGAACGTCAGTGAGGCTTTGGGTCCCTTAGAATTCTGGATACCCTACGAAGAGGGGGTATACGTTACGTCACTGAGTACACTACTCCGAAAGTCCGCAGTTTTAAAAATATTATTGCTTTTTAAAATAAATTAATCCAAGTGAAATTTGTGTATTTAGGATTTTTAAACTTTATTTTGCTTACAAAAATAAGTAAATAAGAAAATTTTGATATTTAAAAATTAATATCTAATTCCTTAAAGGGCTTTTTAAGGTACTTACCAATAGCAGCGTTGCTTGTTTTTGACCGTGTGATGATGTTATAGTAAGATTAATAGCGTGCATACCTTCTTCTTTGATTGTATGAACCTGAAATAAAAAATAAAAAATAATTAATATTCAAATTCTTGTACGTAACATTATAACACTTATCTGAAATATCATTATAACATCGCAATCGGCCTTAATTGTAACATGATTATGTAAATTTGAGAATTTTTTCGTCTTTCTCTCAAAAAGATATAATAGCCAGAAAGATTTTTTTTTTGTAAGATCCGGGAGTGTATTCTTTTAATAACATTTAGTGAATTGCAATGATCTTGGGCAAAGAAAATAAATGTACCAAGAAAAGTCCAGAAGATTCCTATTTTGGTTATCTGAAGATCTCCAGAAGCTTCAAGAAAAGCCAATATAAGTACAGCGCAGGAAAGCAACATTTGAGTCCAACATTTGACAGTGATCGTGCGCTTCATTCACTTTATGCGATATTGTGATTACGGATTTTAATAGTTGTGTCAATATTTGTGAGATTTGAGTCTATGCTGTAATACATTTATACCTGCGGGTTATTTCATGTTAAAAAAATGCGTTGTAATAATTAGAGAGTCCCAGAAAAAATTACGATTTTTCTGAAAAACCAGCCTGTTAATTACGTGTACCTTTCCTACATTTAAAAGACGAGCCACAGAACATTACTACAACAATTACTGTATAAAATGAAACACTGAAGTAATGTTGGTAAGTAATTTGTGAGGATGCACAGCAATGCTCTTTTTTTGTCTGCAAAACCTAAGGAACCTCTGTGACCAAGGGTTCAATAACTTTTTTCATGAGTAATAAGTCATTAAGTGTTAAAGATGACGTAAAACATTTAAAAGTCATAGAAAAACATAGATTAATATATTTCAAATTAAGGAATATTAAAGAAACAAAATTATACATATTCAATGTAATTCGGTTTTCTACTTAATGAAACCATACACATCAATTTATTTAAAAAAATCAGATATTGTTATGAACACTCAATATGGCATGAATATATATAACATTTGTATATCTAACAAATTAATTGAAAAAAGTATATACTAAATAGAAAATACTTGAAACTGTTTTATATCTCTTTATATGTATATATATTAAAATAAGCAAAAAGAAAAAAAACAAATTTGGGTGGTGAAATACAAGAAAAGATTAATGCTTGCAGAATATTTCACACAAAAGCGAAAAGCAAAATCTAGAAGAAGAAACAAAAGTTTTCGACAGCAGATGCAATTTCAAAAGTAATTTATTTCCATCATAACTTCATTAAATTTTAGAATAACTTTCGGATTCAGTAAGTTGTAGAACCGATGCCATCATCTCTAAAAATTCGTAGAAAGGGGTTAACAGGAATAAGAACGAACCGAGACTGTCTTTTTAGAGACCCTTTCTAGTTGAATTTATAATAAATTATTCATTTTTAAAGAATGAAAGAACAAAAAAAATAGAGAGTAAAGACAACGCTGATATGCAACTCTTTAAATATTTAATGCACAATAACGAAATATCATCTCATATACTGATTAATCGCCATTCAACATCGCTTGGAGGGGAAAAAATCATCCCTTTATTCCTTTAGAAGTTTTTTCTTGGAACAATAAAAATTGCCAGGGAAAGAAAGATACAGTTTGATTCTAACTAAAGTTGACAATCACAGATGCGTTGAAATCGTCGAATTTGAGACTAATTTTGTTTTTCCCCTACCATGACTTTTTTTTTAAAGAAAAGAATTCTTTATATTCTTTTTTTATCCCTTTTTTATAATTCGAATTCCCTTTATACAGTGAACCGGATAGAAATAGGAGGGTAAATAAGTAAGTAGGGGGAGAAAAATAAAAAGAAATAAAAGAGAAGAAATCATTTCATCTCGGCGACAATTTGTCAACTTTTCTGAGATATGGTCTGCTAGTACAACACGGGACATGGAAAACATAAGAAACAGTAAAAACGGACGGGGAAAAAATTCGATGGAAATGGGAAAAAAGCGGAAAAGAAAGATAGAAAAGGGAAATCAATTGAATGGAGTTTTTTTCTCTGACTAGAAATAAAGCGTTCGCTTTTTGCATATGCGGCCATTTTGGATTCAAAGCTTTTATGTGTTGCCAATAATATAAAGAGAAACTTTCCCACAGCAATTAAAATAAAAATTTCAGGCCATTAACATTTCTTTGTTCGCGACAGTCATTAATAATCTATGCTAATGATGGATTAACTGAAGCAAAGTTGTTTTAAAGCGAGATTTACATAAATATTTAACGATTAGGGTACTGAAATGAAATGTAGTAAATATTTCACTACGCTAGTAGAAGAATCAAGGGATTAAAATAAACAAGTTAAATTTTTCAAATTAAAGTTTAGCTTTTACATAAAACCAATAAAGCTTTTTGTTTGATAATGTATGTATAGAACTCAAAAAAATTTTGTTTTAATAAAAACAGAATTTTTCATTATTTATTGCCAAGCGCGAAATTTATATATTTATATTCTACCATTAGTTTTATACTCTATAGACAATTGCAAAAATATTCTTAATACAACCCCTATAATTTCAGTTTTTACTTAATATTTTTTGTTTATAATTATTTTAGAAAAATTAATTTCATACTTGTCACCAATGCTACAATTTGAGCTTTATTTTTTCAAATTTCGAATGTGTATCTGGATCGTTGAATCAGGAAAAACTTTATTCAATGTTTCTTGATTTGTGCATGATCTACGCGTTTTCGAATGCACTTTTAGGTATGTTACTTTTTATTTATTTATAATGGATTTAGAACTTATATTTATTTCTCATTTCCTAGTTTTTCACTCAGTATTGTAAGCAAAAAGGGAATGTTAACTAGTTAAACTCCACTGTTTCTGTAAGGTTGCCTTCAGTCAGCAATGTTTTTAATACTGAGCATCCATCTATTTATGTCTTTAACATCACAATTAAATTTTTGAATATCCAGTACACAAATCAGTTTTGTGTCTAAAGTAGTTTTTAAAAAATTTTTAAACTTAATTATAATTTTTTCTGATAAAATAAAGAAGTTTATGCTATTTGTACAAATGCAAATTATTCAAAAATGTTATTTACTTAATTTTATTCACTTAATCGAAAATGAACATATAATTGCATGAGCTTTATAAAATTCATTTCACATGACTTTTGAATTATTACAACATCGGGTAATATTTTTTAATATTAAATGCATTTTTTTTTCATTTTTCGTATTGATTTTATAATTATTAATAATAGATATAGTTTTTAAAACTTTTTATGATGCATATAAAAATGCGTAGGTTGTATGAAAATTAAGTAATTAAAAGAATTTCGATGCATTGTGACTAACTTGATCATTTTTTTCTTTACCAACGTTCTAAGTACGTTCTAATTTTTAGGTAATAATATGTACATTCAAAGAAACGTATATTTCTTCATCCTTTTTATTTATGAATGAAGAAAAGAGAGATGAACACGAGGAAATAAATAATTCATACGGTCTTGCATTTTTCTGACGAGAAAATTTTATTAAGTATACTTGCAGTTGATTTTAAGTATAAAAGTTATTGACCTGATTTCTTAAAATTTCCTTTTATAACTAACATTACTACAAGAACTGTCACTTGAAATTGTGTTTTCTGGATCCCTCACAATTTATTCAGATACTTTCTACAGGCGCATTAGCAAAAACAGACATAAAATATATTCAATAATTATACGAAAGTTTAAGATTTAAATTAATAGTGTGTGGGGAAGTTGGTTTAAACAATATTTCACCCAAAGAAATTTCGGTGGAAATATTTCAAGCGTTCCCTTTGTCACTTTTTGTGGTACAATGCCGGATTCTTTAAACAAAACAAAAACAAATAATGTAAACTGAGCATTAAAACATAAACCAGAACAGATTATCATTAGAATTTAATTTTAGAGCCCCGAAATGAATATAATTAGACTAAAATGAATGCTAACAATTGAGAACTTGAACCGAAAAGCAAAGAAATATAGTATTAGAAATATTTCTAAATGAGAATGCTAATAATTTAGTATTAGAAGTGAAATAGAAACATTTAGCATTGGAACCCAAAAAAAGTGAATGTAACTAAAGTAAATGCAAATATAAGCAATTACAATGGAACCAAAGTGGATGTAATTAAAATGAATGTAAATATAAACAATTACAATGGAACCAAAGTGGATGTAATTAAAATGAATGTAAATATAAACAATTAGCAATGGAACTAAAATATATGTGTTGTAGTTGATACTTATGCCACCTGATCGACAGTAATATAAGATCAAGGTCCACAAAATTCATCGCGGCTAAAGGATAGATTTTTGTGCCTATCGTTAGCCTTAGCTTTGAGCACCATGCAGGTAATAGTACGATTTTGCTCGGTTCCACCCCAATTTTGAGGGAGATCACCCTGGGGGTAGACAGAGGCATCTCGCCTCTCTTTCCCTCCCACCAACATCAAGAGAGGACTTTCGATTCGACGGCTACTTAGAGTACCCTCAAGCCGCCAAAGCGTTATATGTTTACAAACATCCATGCCTTCTCCGGGATTTGAACCCAAGGCCCTACATGGCATCGCAGTCAGCGTCACAAATCACTATACCAGATGCCCAAATAAATGCAAGTGAAATGAATGCAAATATAAGCAATTAGTATTGGAACCAAAAGGAATGAAAATATAAATATTTAGCATTTAAAGCAAAACGAATACAAATATAAACATTTAGAATTGAAACCGAAATGAATGCAAATATAAACATGCAGCATTGAAACAAAAATTGTATGCACTTATAAACATTTAGCTTTGAAGCCAAAATTAAGGCAATTGTAAACATGCAGCATCGAAACAGAAATGTATGCAAATATAAATATTTAGCATTTAAAGTAAAACGAATATAAATATAAGTATTTATAATTGAAACCAAAATGTACGCAAATATAAACATTTAGCGTTGAAATCGAAATGAATGCAAACATAAACATGTAGCATTGAAAGAAAAATGTATGCAAATATTTAGTTTTTAAAGTAAAACGAATACAAATATAAGCATTTAGAATCGGAACCGAAATGAATGCAAATATAAACATGCAGCATTGAAACCAAAATGTATGCAAATATAAACATGCAGCGTTAAAACCAAAATTAAGGCAAATATATAACATGATAACCAAAAAGAGCCAAAATATATAATATTTAACATATTAGAACTAAAAATATAAAACATTTTTTAACATAAGAGTTAAAAATGTATACAAAACCAATTAATGAGACATATAAATTCAAACTGAGTTTTCCACATCTTTTCCATCACACAATGATGAACAATACAAAATAAATAGAAAACGGCATTACAAAAAAGAAAAAAAAATCAATTTCTTTCCTTTATCGCTTCATACTTGAAAACAAAACAATAACAAAAAATAAAAATAAAAAAGCGCCACCAGCGTAGGAGGAATAGGACGAGAGAGACGAGGACAAATCAGATGTAATATTTTTTTACCTCTTCATCTTCCTCATCCCTCCTCCTCTCCTCATTACTGTAGCTGTTAAGTGAATTGCTCTTCGGAGTGTCTATAATGGCTATTGCAGCGGATATAATTTTTAATTAATCTAGCTCTAATTGCCGACCGAACTCTTGAGAGGATATCTGTCACAAAACGAAGGAATGAAAAAAAACATTTAATTGGAAAAGTGTTACTTTTTTATGCTAAAAGCAAATCCTTTTAATAAATCTAGTGTTTCGACTGATTGGGATAGTGTAGAGAAGAGGCGTTCTCTTTTGTTTGTGTTTTTACTCGGCAAACTTCAGAGTTCTGTTTATTTGATCAAAACTTCATTTGCTTCGATCTCTTTTTTTTTTTTTGTTCTTTGTTTATGGCGATGGAAATGGCGCCAGTTTTTATTTATTTTGCGTCGAGAATAAAAATTTTATTTTTGCGAACAGGAAAAACAGTTTTTTTATTGATATAAATATGAAAAAAAGAATGCCGAAAGCGCGGAGTATGCAGTACGAATTTTTAGTGATAAAAAGAACATTAATTAGGCAACTGAACAACGCAGAGGAAAAATAGAATATATTTAAGTACTATACATTAATACCTATTTTAAAAGTTCTCAATATAGTTTAAATAGAATTTATTGAAACGTGATACAATTAGAAAAGTTATTAACTAGTATCATTTTTCAAATTTATCAGATTAGTAAATTTAATTTTTTCAAGATAACTGAGATTACGTTCGGAACAGTGATTTTGCAAAAGCATGAAAATGAGTAATATTCTTGATGCTTAGTGCTAGTTGAATTAGAATACAGTAAGACCCCGCTTAACGCTGTTTCGGTTTAACGCTCTTTTATTTGAATTGTGGGATTCCCCGAAATACTGCACGATGCGTTAGGCTTCCAGATATCTGAAGCAGTTTACGTGCGTTTCTTCTTTCCTGCGGTGTTATACGAACATATTTGTACCGTTTCAAACATCTGTTGACGTTATTGTAAGTATAAATTTATATAATATAACGATTGCCATAGTGACAAATATTATGATTTTTAGTTTCTAATCATGGATGATAATAAAAAACAAGAAAATAAAGCAACAAGAAAAAGCATTTCACTAGAAAATAAAATGCAAGTGATTAGAAGATTAGATGCTGGTGAACGTCAATCTGAAATTGGTGCTGCATTGAATTTGGCAGCTCAAGAATAAGGACTATTCTTAAGAATAAGGAAAAAATACTATCATCGGCAACTGCAACTACGACAAGCTCTGCAACTAGAATTACCCGTTCTAGAAATAATAAAATAGAGGAAATGAAAAAACGACTTTCTATATGGATTGACGACGAAATTGAACGCAATATGCTAATTAGCTAATGGAAAAAGTAAGAAGAATTTTTAATTGAAAATATAAACATACTGATTTAGAATTTTATTGATTTGTATTTGTATATTTGTTTAGTATATTTCTATATTAGTAAGGAATAAATCTTTGTTTTATTGTTATAAAAACATAATTAATAAATTTAATGGTAAAATACCAGACCAATTTTCTACCCATCTTCCCTTTATTCGATTATTTACATGATGAGATAACCTCGTTTAACGCTGTTTCATATTACGCTCTACTTTGATGACCCGCGTTAAGTGAGGTCTTACTGTATATGTATAAAAAAATTTTAAGAACATTATTCCAATAAAAAATTAATCAAATGCATTTTTTAAACAAAAAAAGAAGAAAGAATGCCACATTATCGAAACCTCATTTTTACAGGAAATGCTTCTATAATAATAATATTTTCCCTGTATATAGCTAAAACTACTTTACATAGAACCTAGGACTTTTGACTAGGACTAGTCCAACTAGGACTTTTGTGACATATAATTTATGAGCGAATTTATTTACAGTTTAATACACCAAAGAAAAATTTTAACAAAATCATTGGTTATTATTTCAATTGATCGTAATTATAAAAATAATGCTCACAATTCAAAAATCCTAGTTCAGTTCCTACAAGGCAGTCCCAGCTATATATAAGCACGATATTATTATTACATTTTTCATAAAAGGAGAATGGTTTAAAAATATGTCCTTCTACCTTCATTTTTTGCTAAAAAGTTGAATTTAAATAACATTTTCTTGTAATATTTTTAAAAGATTATTTTATACGTATGCTCTAACACAACTGGCTCTAAACACCCCTTCCCCCCACAAAAAATTATTCATTTACATGTTTTTTCAAAATCATGACCCTAAATCAGTGTTTCTAAAACTGTGGGGCGCGCCCCCTGGGGGGGCGTGATAACTCTACGAGGGGGCGCTGGCATATTGAAAAGTCGAAAACAAAAGATTATTTTAAGAAAAATAAGTATTTACTGAAATTAAACAAAATACATTCTGACATAATAAAAAATAAAATACACATTTACACTCATATAATACACTTACAAATGTATCAGCACTGCTCAATGTATTTTATAATTTATTTAACAATACCAAGTTAAGAATAAGTTTAATAATTACCAGAGGCCCCACACATGGGCTTGTCATATATAAAAAAATCATGTACATAAATTAACACTCATCCTGATAATTTGTTCAGTTTATAAACAATCCTTTAACTGCGTATTAAAAGTTATATCATTATCTCCCCAATGCCACCCTTTTCCACGCAAGCACGCGTATATGATGTTTTTTCGGGGGAGGAGGGAAAAGCGAATAAATAAATAAATCTTCTGAAAATTAATAAATCCTTCGCAAACATTGTCAAGATCCTTTTATTGCCTTCCAAAGCTTACGGAATAATTTTATTAATAGCAGAGCACAGAAAAAATTGTACTTCAGAAAGGCGTATATATACGTTTGTGGAAATTAACACTTTGGCTAATTGAGACGTTTATATACGTCGGTAGCACTTAAGAGAGGAAGTTGTATTGTAGTTTTAGCATCAAAGTATCGTATTATTAAATTAAATACATTGTTATTGTATGAAATGGGGAGGGGGGGCGTGATGACAATTATGATTGAATAGTGGGTCGCAAATATATTGAAAGTTTGAGAAGCACTGCCCCAAATGTAGTCCTTAAACTTCATATTTGTAAATAATTTCTGATTTTTATTTATTGGTTACTAACTCATTATTGTAAATTTTTTTTTCTAACTGGATCTTTGGCTGGGTAATTATCCTTGCAGACCAAACCTCGGGAGCTGGCATCAGTTTATAGTGCGGCACCATATAGGTAGATGTCAAATAATTACACACAAATAATCTGATAAATTTTGCAGTAGTTTTTTTCTTTTTCATTCTTTACGCTATAATTAAAAGAAAAATAAAACACTTCGAAATAAATATGTTTTTTATTGAAAGTCAGCGAATCTATCACTTTAAACAGATTTTTCGCATAAAAGACATTTGTTCAAAACATAATACAAATTTGAATTATTAGGAAGCAATCAAAGTGCAGCGTGTCAAAATTTTTTTCGGGGATCTTATTTAAAGTAAGTTTTAAAATAAGTATGATGTTTAAAGAAAACCTCCAAATGAAATCCGTAAACTTAAAAATGTATTTATTTATTGCTTCACAGAAATTCAGTATAATCTAAAACAGGAGTGGTCAAACCGCAGCCCGAGAGTCACATGTGGCCCACCTTAAATAATTTTGCAGCCAGCGAGATTCATTACAATTGAACAAAATGCCACTACTTTGTGCAATATATATATATATATATATATATATATATATATATATATATATATATATATATATATGTAACGTATTGGCCGAGTGGTAAAATTTTCGAGTGTTAGTAGGGTTTCATGAAAACATCTTCAGTGGGCGTTCAACTTTTTATTTTCAAATGACACATCAAAGACGTTACGACAATACAAAAGCATACGAAGACAAAGAGAGCTGCATCTATTTTCATTTTTACGTGGACGAGGCTGAGACAAAAAGCAAACGGTGGCGTTTACATGATGAAGGCAAGCAGACAAAGAGAGCGACCACACAAGATTTTCGCTTTTATAACGGCAGTGATAAGCGTGCGACTATTATGTACTAGTGTTTCTGACTGGATAGAATGGGCGGGGCAGAGATTTAGGACATTAATATTAATATTACAGTGTTATTTTTAAACCAAGGAATTAAAGTTTGTTTAAATATTAGTAAAAAGAGTTAACAAAATGGATACTAGAGGGCATTATTTCAAAAAAATTAGAGAGAGGGCATTATTTTAAAATAAACAGTTATGGAATTTATTTATTAACATATATATATATATATATATATATATATATATATATATATTCACAAACAAATTTTATAACTGTTTATTTTATCCCGTTGCTTCTGTTATTGCGAATCTTTTTTTTTTCTTTTCGAAAATGAAATTTATCAAACATAAATCGTGCTAAACTTAAAGCATGAAAATCTGCAACATCAACTACGATGTGCAAATGCACCCACTGAGATTAATTTGCAAAACTAGCTGAAGGAGTTGAGAAAAAAATAACTAATTCATTAAATAAAATAAACATTCTTTGATTATTGCGTTACTATTATTATATTATATACGCTTGTATACACTAAAAACAATGAAAACAATAATAATTCGTCAATATGTTCTAAATTTTCACTCCAATATATGTTTGCATTTGTGTTTCAAATCTGATATAAAGATACATAGTTTTATAAGCGGCCCGCGGAATTATAGTGTTTTCCGAAGTAGCCTGCGAGGTCATTTGGGTTAGCCACCCCTGGTCTAAACTCTAGGAAGATAAAAATAATATTTAAGTTTTTCTACATGAAAAAGTTATTTTTTTGTTTACTTATGTACTTAAAACTTTAAAACAAAAAATATAAAAAAAAGTTTTAAAGTCAATTCCTACTTAGGTCAACAAAGAAATTTTTTTATTTTATTTACTTTTTATTAAATAGTTGCAACTAATATAACTATTTATATACATATGACAGAATCACAATATTAAGTGACAAAATAGAAAGCAATTTTTCTAGCAATTTTTATATTTTCCTTTCTATATAGGGTGTTGGACTATTTTGTTTGTTAGTTACTATTCATTCATTAATTAAATTTAAAAATTCTAATAACATAGTAGAGTAAAAAAGAAATTTTCTCAGAAATGAGGCCATCCCAAGTGGGATTCAAACCCACGACGTTTAGATTAGAAGTACAACGCGCTATCTATTGCGCTACAGGGACACAACAAACGATTTTCCTTTCTATATATGATGTTGGACTATTATTTTTGTTGCTATTAATTCATTAATTAAATAGAATTAATATTTGAAAATCTTGTATTAACAACAAGTGACATCCACTATAAGTTTTAAAAAATGTATTTGAACTTAAGGTATCCGACTACCCTAAAATCATGTTTTTTTTCAAAAATTGACAAATTTTGTTTATGATTTTATTTTATAGGCCATCATATAAGCTCAATAAAAATACCAAGTCTTTTATTTTCCATTCACAAGAACAAAAATTACAAGTGTTTTAGTAAAAGCAGATGCCATAACTTAACACAAGATGACAAACATTAAAATGCGTTTTACTCGAAATGTGTTTTTTGCGAAAAGTTCAAACGGGGACAGCGATTGCTCAAAAAGTTTTGAAAATAATTTGCTGAAATTTTTTTAGTATGTTATGTATAACAGTAGAAGTGTTTTGATCTTCAGATTTATCAATCGCTGCTTTATTTTAAAATTTACAGTCTTTTATGTGGATATAATCACTTTCTTTTTAAGCAATTTCGTATAATCACTAAGATAAAGTGCTCTAGGTTTTGTAAAAATTGAAATATTTCTTATCCTGAAGGTCATTTCAAACACGAATAATAAAGTAACACATCAAAATTGAAAAATTGAGAATTTTCTCATAAAAATTTGGTACAGAGCGGGCCCCGTTTATGTAATTTTTTGTACATTTTTACCAGTTTTTTCCCATTTTAATAATAATAAATTTTTTTTGCTTTCAATTTTAAGATTTTTTCCTTAAAATATACTAAATAAATCTAAAAATCACAAAAAAAATCCTCATATTTCCATTTTTTCAAAAAAAAGTTGTCGCAAGTAGTCGGATACCTCAAGTGGATGAATAAAAAGTATTTTATTAACGATTGAAAATTTTGAACATGATATATAAATAAACAAATAAATATATATAGGGAGAGTGTGAACGGCATCTAATAGTAGGAATTGAATAGCATTAATTATTATATTCTAAGACTAGAATTTAATGCAACCAGATTCTTCAAAAATTTATTCACAACAAAGCGTTTGTTTTTTTTGGCAGGATTTCCCTCCAAACAGCGATGGATTTGAAATCCCTGGCAACCCATAACGGAATAAACACAATCGTAAAGCGGGCCAATGCATTCCAGACAGTCTGTAAAGTAGTCCCCAGAGACATTTTGAAGGCCCCAAATCTAAGGCCATTTCTGCTCAACGAAGAAAAACATCTACGAACACCGCTTTCAAGCTGACAAAAATCAGGGGGCGTGCCAGAACAATACAAAAATAACTATGCACGTTGTTTTAGAATGCGCAAAAGTTTCATGACATGAATTATAATTTTCAGGAAAAATGAAAAAGATTTTTAAACATGAAATTACGGAAATTATAAAGGGTGTTTTTTTGAGAGGTATAGAACTTCAAATTGCAATAAAACAACGATGTATTATTCGATTGACATGAATTTTTTTTTATTCGAAAGATAATCTTGTGGCATTACATTTTAAATATGATTTCTGGTATAGGACTGCCAAGGCTGGCTCGGATGTAGTCCAATCTGGACGTCCAATTTTCGATGACTTTTTCCAACATTTGTGGCCGTATATCGGCAATAACACAGCGAACGTTGTCTTCCAAATGGTCAAGCGTTTGTGGCTTATCCGCATAGACCAATGACTTTACACACAGAAAATAGTCTAGCGGTGTTAAATCACAAGATCTTGGAGGCCAATTCACAGGTCCAAAACGTGAAATTAGGCGGTCACCAAACGTGTCTTTCAATAAATCGATAGTGGCACGAGCTGTGTGACATGTTGCGCCGTCTTGTTGGAACCACAGCTCCTGGACATCATGATTGTTCAATTCAGGAATGAAAAAGTTAGTAATCATGGCTCTATACCGATCACCATTGACTGTAACGTTGTGGCCTTCATCGTTTTTGAAGAAGGATTTCACCAGACCATAAAGCGCACCAAACAGTCAGTTTTTCTGGATGTAACGGTGTTTCGACATACACTTGTGGATTAGCTTCACTCCAAATGCGGCAGTTTTGTTTGTTGACGTAGCCATTCAACCAGAAGTGCGCTTCATCGCTAAACAAAATTCGCTTATGAAAATCGCGACTATTATTTTCGAAATAAAATTGCACAATTTGAAAGCGTTGTTCAGGCGTGAGTCTATTCATGATGAATAGCTAAACCAAACTGAGAATAAATCACTTGACAGCTGTTAAATCGGTTGCCATCTTGGAAAGTAATGCCAACTTAAACTTCTATACCTGGAAAAAAAACACTCTGTATATCCAACAGATTCGAATTGACTATAATTTTGTTTCTAATATCCTCTGGTAATTGCTTCACAATTTATGGATTGGAATGGTTTTTTTAAAATTTTAATTGTAGTCTTTAGCGTCTTTCATTCGTTTTTGTTTCTTTTTCATTATTTTATGAAGACATTGTTTTATGTGGAAAGTGTTAATATTTTTAACCCTGTTACTCGGTTGCGACGGGGCTTTATCGCACCTTTCACTAAAATCCTCTTGGGAAATCTTTGGGGCCAGAATGGCATTTCATTCCAACCAGCTCAAGAAGAAAATGCGATATGCAGATTAGGAATGACTATATATAATGGAGCTTTAGCATTCGCAAAGGAGGCAAAGGGGAGTTTTAGAAGTCTTAGTAAGTATTATGAGAGGCATATAGAAGTGGGTTCGAAGGCAGAAGGTTGCCTGGTTGCTGGATCAAGTTGGATTGCAGTAATATATAGAAGATATAAAGATTGGCAGCTGTTCACCGTGGAATATCGGTAAGCGATAGAATATTAAACTTTAATGATAGAGTGGACTCTAGTTAGTTAAGGAATCGGATATAGATATAGATTTGGTGATTAATTTATCATAAAGATAGTGAGTAGGATTTAATGGGCTATTTGCTAAGAATTGGTATTTATGTCGTATTACACCTGATCATTTCCCTCTAAGACTTGTGTTGCATTGCTTAATATAAATTGAGATAATAATTAACTAATTTTAGTATGGAAGGTTTGAGTGGTCAATCTTTTATCCCTAAAAACTTAGGTCGTGTGGATGAGGAATGGATAATACCCCCACCCGGGGGGGATATCACACAGTCCTAAGTCTGAATACTATAAATGCTGTGTTTTATGTTGGATTTAGGTTTGTTCTATCGTAATGATATATTTCTTATTTATAGAATAATAAATGTTCTTATATTCCTTGTTCCGTTATTCTAAATTTCTATTAGTAATTTAACTCTCTCTCTCTAAATACATATATGTAACGTGTTAAAAATTGGGATATAGATAAATAATCTTTAATTTTGGTAGTTTTAAGATCAGGACACACAAAAATTGTACATCTTCTATGTTCATTCTAGGCACGCAAGAGCGAAAAATTATCCTTTTCTACATTTTAAATATACAAGGAAAAAACAGGGAAACAAATAATAATCTAAAAAATAATCACGTGTTCAAATGAAGGGAAACATTGTTATTTTTAGAAATTCATCAGAGAGTATTTTACTGAAAAATTTCAACCACTCAGTAAGGCACCCATAAGCTATTAAAACACATTCTTTTATTAAGAATCGCGAATAAATCTGATGAAAATTCAAGGCCTAATCCTTCCAATGAAAAATCACGAATAAACCTCACAAAATACAGGTTTTAATCCTTTAATACTAAATAAATTGAGACTAGTGTTTTCAAAATACAGTATTCCTAATTATGATTTAGATATTATAAATAAATATTAATTTCTGATATATATATATATATATATATATATATATATATATATATAATTACTATTTACAATTACTTTCTGACACAAGAATGTTTATAATATATATTTTAAAACTTTTTTATCACACATGACATATTTTGCAACAAACTAATTTCTATTTATTCATCTGTAACTAAAAAAATTTCTTTTATAAGAATTACCATTATAAGTAAGAAAATTCAAATAACTTCAAAAGAAATTGATGAAAAGAAACATTGTTTTTTTTCCTGAATAAAAACTGAAATAATAAAAACACATTTACTTTCTTTACTGATGAAAAACACTGAAAAAATAAATTGGAGAAATTCTCTCTTTTTTTTTTTTATAAATACGAAGTAAATGAAAATAATCGCCTTTTCTAATTGCGTTCTACACAATAATTAGATTTATTTATTCAATTTTTTTAAAGCAAATTAAAGATGGCTGTGTTGCATTTTCCTGAACAATGAACATGTTCGAAAACTTGCCTTTCTTAAGGAGAGAGAGAGAGAGAGATTGAAATAAATTAAGTTTACTTAAAAGGAAATACTTTTATATTACATAAAATTAACGCTGAGATTTATTTTTCTTTCTTTGTAACTAAACAGCAACTTGCAGTTAAAATATACTCCCGTAGTTAAAAAAAGCAGTCCCTTTTGTAAAATTATTTCAAAGTGCAATAAAAATACATTTATTTTTAACAAATAATAAGAAAATTAGGATAGAATTTTTATTATCCACTTTAATGATTACATTTTCTAATAAAGCGTTCAAACTGTGAAGAATTATTACACACGTATTAAATGTATGTTTCTAATAGGAATAGTAATAACCGATAAATTAAATATATTGTTACGAATTTTGTGTAATGGATGCTTAAACTAGTATAAATAGTTTATATCTGGATGTGAAATAAGTTAATATTACTTTCTGATGTATTTATTTTATGTTAAAATTATAATATTCACAGAGGCAGCGCTATTCTTTACATTGTAATGGTGATTCAATGGAAACTTGGCGAAAAGTTGGCGATAGAGCCAAATTGACCTCATTTTTGGCGATCATGTTTGTGACCATTTTTGGAAAGTTCGCGATCATATGGATGCTTTCGGAAATTACAGGTGAAATCTACTGATACCACAATCTATGACGTAAGAGGATTTTTCGAAAAAATCCGTGCAGATTATAAATAGGGATTTGCTCAGAGAAACTGAGTAAATCTTATTTTGACCGTTGCAGAGTAGTATTGATTTGACCACTGAAGAGTTAGAATTTTCTCGACAGATAAAGTGTCGACCAGCGATTAGTGATTACTTCATCTGTTGAGGAGGAGGAACGAGTATTTGTGAAAAATCTTTTACATACTTACATTCTAGACATCTCCTATTGATAGACTTAACTATTTTCTCCTATTTGATGAACTTAGATCAGTATTAACATAATTTAGCTATTTAAGGGGACGTGGTACTTTTTACGCAAAAATTTTTAGTTTAAGGATTTTCAAATTTTTTTGGTTTCCTCCTATGTGTGTATACTACGTTAAACAGATTTTGTGCTCAAAATTTCATAAAAAAGCTGGCCATTTAATTCATTAAGGAAAAATTTGTAAAATAATTTTAAAATGCTACCCCTCCTACAAAAGTTTACGTACATGCATGAAATTTGATTTACAAGTACGTCAAACCATTTATAACAAAAGGTGGTATTGGGTTTTATGATAACATGATTGGTATTCATTCGTACAATACTTCTTTTTATGAATGCTTATTGAAAATTTCTTAAAAAATATATAAAAATTCTGAGTTCAATTATTTTTTAAAAAAATAAGTATTGCTTTGATTCAAAAATGCATACCATCTTTTGTTACATGTACTATTAGCAATAGGTAAAAAAATTCAAAGCATTATGCACAATAGAAAACAAGCCTTAGCATTTAAATGTGAAGACAAACTCTCTAGTTGTTTTATCTTTCCGATATAAATCCGTTAAAACGTTTGATTTGCCATTGGGATGTAAATAAAAACGAACGTAAAAGCTATCATAACTCTACGTTTTTTAAGTTTAGAGGTTTCAAATTTTGTAAGGTTATAAAAAAGCATGTACAGAGAATAATTTAGGCTAAAAATATTAGATTTGATTTTTTGAATGATTTTTGTCTATTGAATCGTACTGTGTCCTCTTAACAATATTCCAAATTAAAACATTGTAGTATGACATGTTAAACAATATCTCAATTTTAAAAAAATATTCATGATATTTTTAGTGGTAAGATCGACAAGAAATCAAAATGTGGTGATAAAAAATACCCAGACCAGAAAAATTAAGCCACGACAAAAAATATCAACCTTTAAGTACATAAACTCAATACCAGGGAGACCCCTCTTAGCCCCTCGTGGTATATAAACTTCGGGCTTCGGCAATGAAAAAGTTTTTCGAACTGATAAAAATCTTCTGGGAAGGCGAGTGCACAGAATGTGTTCATCTCATCCAGATCACAGGCCCTGGGCAGATGGACCGTAAACTGCCTCCTCTAGACCTTGTTAGTAGGCCCCCCGGGCCCTTGTTAGGCTCCGTGACAGCAGGAATTGTTATAGATCGCTGGGCAGATGCATAGGAAGCGATTCGTCTGGTCCCTGGGAGGTTCATATATCCCATGGTAATAAGGGACGTAAAACTGATGGGATACTTTTATTCAGAGTTTTAAATAACGCAGCATTTGTACGTAACGACCTGTGCGGGGGAAATTAAATGCTTATCGTTGTTTGGATTCCAAAGCGAATGTTTATACAAATACGTTTATATAAGCTCTTATCGTAAGGGTTGGAATTTGTTTAATATTTAGAACCAAACTAATGGTGATTAGTTGATTTTTTTTCAATGGGCTAAATTCAGGAAAGTCACATGATACAGGCAATCACGTGTTCTCCATTGAATTAAAAACTGACATGTTTAGATAAAATTTCAAATTTTGTATTCGGCTAGATTCATGCAACGTCAGTCATATGACAACTACAAATACGTGTGTCCCGTCAATCAGTTAATACATTCCTGAGACGTCATAGTCACATGATAACTATAGTCCTGTGTTTCTAGTCAATCAATTCATATATTCATGTGACGTCATAGTCACAAGATAAATCTAATTATGTGTTTCCAGCCAATCAGTTCATGCGCTGCACACTTTCCTTCTTGCAGAAATTTTCTTTTAAAAACTACACATATTTGCCAACAGTAATATCATACATTAGTAAGAAAACTGCACTTGATTAGTGTAATAATTCTTTTTAATTTTAAAAGCCTTATGGGGAACTTCTTTTCTTTAATATTCGAACATCTTCACCCAACAAAAAATACAATATAATGTCTGTTTTGAATTTAACGGAGAACACGTGATGTCCTTTATCATGCGACCGTCATGAATTCAGCTCATTGGATAAAGATGTTCAAGAACTAAGAGAAAATACATTTCATCAAAAAGTTAAGATTATTATATTATGCGTGTACTTTAAAATCAAATGTATTTTGCCTACTTATGCGAGTTATAACTGTTGACTTTTATGTGAATATGACAAATATTTAATTTTAAAAAGAAAGTTTGCGTATGAAGCAAAAGGTGGCAACAGCGATGTGCTTGAACTGCTTGGCTGAAAACACATGATTCCATTCCTGTAACTATGACGCCACGTGATTTTTTTCTCTAATGGGGCTGTGTATTGGTATTTCTTACCTTTGAAAAAAGACCTAGTACATTCCCCAGGAGCTGGTGTCACTTTTAAGTGCGGCACCCTATGGGCGATGCCAATTGCTGCAAGTAATTTTGATGCCCAGTTTCCTCCCCAGAGGGAAGCACCTGAGATATTAAGATGTGAACCTGTTCTTGGTTTTAATTTTACCGAGAGCACCCAATTCAAATGGGCACTTCAAGGGCTTTTTTACAAGCCGCATAATCATACGACATGGTCGACGTCGATTTTCTGCATCATGAAAATCCACCGACTTGGGCCGGGGTCGAACCTGAATCCTTGGGTGCAGAAGGCCAGCGACAAACCAACTACGCCATCCAATCGGCTCGCGTGAATTTATGAACTGATTTT
The DNA here is from genome assembly GCA_019973935.1 of Trichonephila clavipes. Lineage (NCBI taxonomy): Eukaryota > Metazoa > Arthropoda > Arachnida > Araneae > Nephilidae > Trichonephila > Trichonephila clavipes. Next base: position 70,366 of record BMAU01005857.1, read on the forward strand.
CTTGAAACATGTTATTTTAGGTATCATATGACTACGACGTCGTATGAATTTAGCTCATTGGTTTGTGAATGTTTTAGGTAAGCACAGTTTATCTCCAATTAATTGTTCACTATATTTTAATCTAGTGATAATAAACTTTTTTAGGAAAGGTCCAAAATAAAAATAAGAGTTTTAGCGGGAAAAATACAATTTAACATAGGTCCCCAAAATAATGAAAATTCTTTAACTATATGGCATTCAATAAAAATATGGCAGTATTTCTTATGTTCCCCTTTTTTTTTAAAAAAAAAAAACTTTAAGCATAAAATAATGAAGTGTATTTTAATAATTTCACACTTATTTGCTAGAAAGTATTTCGTGCAAAAGTTTTTAAATCAATTTCTATATTTAACATACAAAAAATATACAGATTTGAATAGAAATTTTCAGATGTGCAAAAAACGCCTTTAAATGAACTTTTTTAATCATTAAAACTGAACTTAATGAAATACAGAAACATAACAAAAAAATTATAAAAATATAAAAAAATAATATAGTTCATAAACTATATAGTCTTAGTAAAATAACAGCAAACTCTTAGCCTTAGGAACTAAGATCGCAGGGTTAAAAAAATAGCATTAAAGCAAGCCATCCTACTCCTATATATGCTTCCTACTGTAAGTATATTTATTTATAGTGGACATGTATTTTGAATCCATATAATATATTGCAAATAAATTATTGATAATTATTTTTTATTTTTAATAAAAAAGATGAAGTTTAATTCATAACCCGAGTTAAAGGTTATCCTTCAAATGTCAAACGTTATCCTTCAAATAACCCAATATAAAATTAACTAAAATGTATTACAATAATTTAATAAAATACTTTTAGTTAAATAATATTAAAATAAGTCAAACCATATATATATATATACGTTTTATAGGTGACTTCTACTATTCAAATATCATTTCAATCAATAAAAATACAAACAACGGGACCGAATAAAATTGAGCGAAATTCAATAAAAGTTGTTCTTTGTTGCTTGAAGCCAAACAGCTCGTACTACAACCACCGGAAAATAATTCAGTTCCGATAATAGAACAACTCAGTACTAGAATACACGTTCTGAAAGCAAAATAATCTAGATTCAGTTTGTGGAATTCCAGCACTTGTTCGTCATGTTAAATCTTATTATCGCCACACAAAGGATGTATGGAGGTAAGCGAAATCTTCGAAATTGAAAATAGAATCAAATTGACTTCCGTACTACAGGAAAAGGTGTTCTACCATTCCTCAAGAAAAATCGCTCAGATGTAGGTTAGATTTAAAAATACACAATGCGTTCTTGTAAAGTATTGTAAAATATATTCATGGAAGATGCAAGAACTGTATTTGGATATTTTTATTGTCTGCTATATTTAAATCGAGACGTTACAATATTTGTCTCAATGATAGAATTTCATCTTAATAAACCCAGTTTAAATAATTTATACAAGACGATGGAGAAAATCTATTAAATGATAGAATGTATATAGAGAGAGCAGTGCTTCTCTCAAACTTTCAATATACGCGACCCACTATTCAATCATCACTTTCTTTGCGCCCTCCTTCACACAATAACAATTTATTGAATTCAATAACACAACATTTTGACACTAAAGCTACCATACGACTTTAACCTCTTGTGTGTCACCGACGTATATAAACGTCTCGCTCAGACAAAGCATTAAATTTCTGGACGTATATACACGTCTTTCCGAAGTACGATCTTTTTGTGCAGTACTATCCATAAAGTTATTCGGAAGGCTTTGGAATGCAATAAAAGGACATTGACAGTGTTTGCGAAGGATTTACTTATTTCAGAAGATTTGCTTATATTTATTTCTTTTCTCCTCCAACTAAAAAAAAAACATCAAAATACGTGGTAAACGGTGGCGTTGGGGACCGAATCACGTAACTTTTAACCGGCAGTTAAGGAATTAATTACAAGCCGTATAAATTATCAAGGTAAGTGTTCATACAAGCCCATGGGGTCACTGATAATTATCAAACTTGTTCTTAACTTAGCATTACTAAACTAATAACAAAATATACATTGTACAGTACTGATACATTTATAAGTGTATTATTCAGTGTAAATGTGTATTCTATACTTTATTATATCAGAAAATATTTTGTTTTTGTTTACTTTCAGTAAATTAATATTTTTTTAAATAACCTTTTATTTTTGAATTCAATATGCTCACGCCCCCCTCGTAGAGTTAGAACGCGCCTCACAGTTTGAGATACTCTGATATAGAGAGAAAAGCATTTAACATGAAATTGAAGAGACTAAAATATTTTTTCGTGTTAAAGGGTATTTAAAAAATATTCAACATAATTACTGTAAAATCCAGCGCATAACGCGCACCTATACTTTGAAGCTGCAATTTTCAATTTTTACGTGCGCTTTATACGCCGTATTTTACGGTAAGTTTATTGGAGCACATTTTATTTACGTAGATATGTATTTAATAAAAATCAACGAAAAAAAAGTTAATGAATTTAATACACAATATTTTCCAGTTTTTTGAAATATAGAACATTTATTGAGTTTTTAGAAAATGACAGCATCAAATATAGTCAACAAATTGTTCGATGTCGTCCATTTTATTACTCATTTCACCATTGGAATGTGCTTCTAAATAATTGCGCATACTTTCCATGATGTTCCTCATTTCGGATGACGTGGGAACAGGAGCTGCATTATTCATTTCATTTTCGTCGTAGGAATCTGCATAAATGATATTTTTTGAGCTTTAAACAAACTCCAAAATGTTTTAGTCATAATTGGGGCTGTACGCAGATTATCATCATCTACTGCAGCGAATTCTTACCATGATTCGGTAGGACAGTCCAATAACACATAAATTTTCTCAAACATTTCATAAGGGTCGGCTCAGTTTCACAATATCCTTCATCTCCCAGAAAGAAAATTTCTTCGTGTTAAACGATTTTTCGTTTCGTGTTAAGAGAAAAAATACATGAAAATGCATAGTAGTTTGTTCAAGACAGTTATATTATTTCATGTTAATCAATATTTCATCTTAAGCGTTTTAGCGTTAAACGGATTTCACTGAATAGCTTTTACAGGATGAATGCATCACTTATGCTTTGATTCAGTGTTTATTAAAGTCGCATTTCGAAACTATATTGAAACTCTTGAAGAGGGACCTTATAATTTTGAACCCCAGTTAAGTAACGAAGACACACTTGTACTGGCCCCGACTCTACAATATGTTGGCGTAGTGTGGAATTTCGGAGAAAGGGTGCCAGCTCAGATGTCACTGACTTGAGCATGGTTCAAAATTATGAGGTCCTCCGCCAATAAGTTTCACATTGGCTTATAATGGGACGAAAGTAAACACTCACTCATTATTATTAATCACTATTAATCGATGATTACTCCTTATCAATCGGATAAATTATCGATGAAGACAATTCTTGATAAATTGTAGAGATTTAAGATTAATAAAAATGAATTATTTTTATGAGTCTATATAAGAGGTTTGGTCTATATATAATGGCTAAGAAATTACATGCACTCGTTATGGGAAAAGAAACAGATACAAAAGTACAGAGTTTTTCCAGTGCTTTAATAAGTAAAAACCAGAAAAATAAAAAAAAAAGCTGATAATTCAATAATAAGCAATCAAAGTAATTGATAACATTTAGTTCTTGAAATGAATCGAACGAACTATCACATTTAAAAAGATAAACACAGCCGCCCATCCGATATAGTGGTTAGTTACGCTGACTGCAGTGCCTTAGGGTCTAGATTCGAATCCCGGAGAAGGCATGGACGTTTGTATATGTATAATTCTTTTGCGGCATGGGGTAATCTAAATAGTCGTCGAGTCACAAGTACACTTGTGTGGAAGAGAGGTGGGAAGCTCCTGACCATCCCCAGGGTGTTTGCCCTCAAAAATGGGATAGAACCGAACAAAATCGTACTGTCAACTGTATGGTGCTTAAAGCTACGGCTAACGACAGGTGTAAAAATCTAGCCCCTTGCCACGATGAAGTTCGTGGATTATGTCGATCAGATGGCATAAGAAACAACAACAAAAAGATAAACATGGTACCTCTTTCATTAAGTGTATCCTGTAAGCAACTGAATGTAAACATTTTAATTTAATTTAAGTACCAGCATCTAAAAATATCTATGTAATAATCCTACATAAAAATGATGCTAAATCACAAGACACAAAAGATTTGTAATATTTGATGATAAACACAAATTATTTCATAAGACGTTATTTTACAAATTTAAAAAGAATATAAGTATGTGCATAATTTTATTATTTGAAAGAATACGACTTGTAGAAACAAGTTGTATTGTTTTAAACTCATTTTTAACAACTGACTTCACGAGTTTTCAATGAACGTAATTAAACAAATTTTTCCCTTGTTTCTTACTCTGGAAACAGATGCAATGTTTACATTTTTTAATTATTTGATAGTCAGCTTGGAGTTACAATATATTCTAGTACTTCGAGTATTATTTTTAAATTCAGTTGAGTAGTGATGTCTATTGTACTAAGAAAATTTTCCTACACACATACAGACAGAAAGAAAGAACTTTTTTTAAAGAATTTGGAATGAGACTAAAATTTTCATTCTAAATCATGAAAAGCAAAAGCAATAGAAGCAAATAATTTAAATTAAAGAAAAATTCAGAGGTGAAACGAAATTTGATAAGGACATAAAAAAGTTAAAATGTGAAGGTTTGTTTAGATTTAATTTTTATCAATTCTTTCAATGCATTTGAAGCAAGAACACAATGCTATGGAAACTATCATAATACTCGTATGTACAGGAATAAGTGGAGAAAATAAATTTCAATATTGATGATGAGAGGAGAGAGAGAAATAAATAGAACTTTAGAACAATAGAAAAATGATTAGAATTTTTATTCTCTTATAAATTTACAATTCAAAATCGAAGAACAAAGAAAATAAAATTTCGAACGAGAAATGTGTGTGATAACAAATATATAATACTAACAAAAAAGATGAGTTTTGATGCTTACATCAAAATAATGAAACTTGATAAAGCATTTGATCGGACTTTATTAATTTTAAAACAAACATATTTTTAAAGGAACATACTTCTTTAGTTTATGTTAAATTGACATGACACTAAAGACTAAGCAACAAAGCAGACGCTTCATTCTCCTAACTTCCACATCTCGTCAAATGAAGACTTTGAGGCCCAGTTCCATCCAGGTTATGTTTGTTAACGTCATGCACGCGCACACAAAAAAGCAACACGAGAGCTATTGGCGACGGACCTCGTAATTTTGAATCTCGGTAAAGTGGCGAAGACGGCACCTTAACTGGTAACCCTTCTCCAAACTACCACACCACACCACACCAACGACGGGACTTTGAATATCGTGCCATCATGTTTTCTACATGGCAGGTTTTCAGTGGCACGGGGACTCGAACCTACGAAACGCCTGTTACGAGTCCTTGATCCTAACCCAGTGCTTCTCAAACTTTCAATATTTGCGACTCAATATTAAATCATAATTTTGATCATCCCCCCTTCCTTACAATAACAATGTATTGAATTCAATAATACTACTACATCTTTGACGCTAAGGTTACAATACGACTTAAATCTCCTAAGTGACACTGGCGTACATAAACGTCTCTCTCACCTAAAGCGTTAACTGCCCAGGACGTATGTATACGTTTTTCCAAAGTACAATTTTTTGTGTGCACTGTTATCCATAAAATTATTCTGAAGGCTTTGGATGGTAATAAAAAGACCTTGACAGTGTTTGTGAAGGATTTATTTGTTTCAGAGGATTGCTTATTTATTCTCTTTTTTAACTCCCCTCCCCTCCCAATACATCACATACGCGTACCTACGTGGAAAACAGTGGATGACATTGGTAAGTGAATCGCGTAACTTTTTATCGGCGTGAGTGAGTGAGTGAGTTAATATTAACGTCGCACTGATCAGCTGCACGAGGGCTTTTGGCGACGGACCACGTAATTTTGAACCATGGTCAAGTGACGTGGACGACACCTGAGCTGGCACCCCCCTCTCCTAACTACCACACCACACCAACGGGAGGACGTTTCAGCTCTTGACAGATTTAACGTGCATCGCTGCCCTACACGGCGGGTCTTTTAGTGGTACTGGGATTGAACTCATGACATGCCTGCCATGGTTGGATACCTTAACCACTGGGCTACCGCAGCCCCAACTTTTTATCGGCAGTTAAGGGAGAAAATTATCAAAATAAATGTTAAGTTTTTGTATATAATTTTATATATGACAAGCCCATGGGGTCGTTGGAAATTATTAAACTTGTTCTTAACTTAGCATTGTTAAATTAATTATGAAACATATTGTGCAGAACTGGTACATTTTTAAGTTTATTAAATCAGTGTATATATGCATTTTTTATTTTGTCAGAATGTATTGTATCAGTTTACACTTTCAGTAAATTAATAATTATTTTAAATAAACTTTTGTTTATGACTTCAATACACTCGCGCCCCCTCGTATAGTTATCACGCCCCCTCATGGAGGCGCCCTCCACAGTTTCAGAAGCGCCGCCCTAACCACTATGCTACTACAGCAACTCCATCTAGGGTGTAGTAGCCACCATTATTAAGTGAATAATTCTTTGATGGAATCAAAACCAGAGTCAGTAGCATGCCTTGAATATGTACGTTTAATGACCAAGAAATTGCCATATCTTCTTAAAATATAAACATAGATCCTCACTTTGTGACGAATCTGTACGGAATCTTTCCACTAATCTTCTTAGGCGTCTTTTTGGGGAATATAAATTCGCGTTTATTTCCAATCAACTCCAAAAAGATGAACGGGATATTTAAATTAGATTAGGTATTTAAGTCGAGCGTTGCGAGATAGCAAGTGAGATGATGGAAGGCTATAGAGCCAACAACTTTAAACGCATTTTTAGAAGATTCAAGGAGATTAGATTCGTCAAGACGTCGTGCTGCTAGACGTACCAGAAAGCTGATACAAGCCAGCGGTAAATATAATTTACGTACGCTTAAAATAAGCGTCAGTTTAAGCAACTTAGTTAAAGTTAATGAAAGTTAAGAATTCGAGTACGTGTATTTCTCGGATCTCCTATTTCGGTAGACCTTACTTGAGCTTGAGCTTAATTATTAATTAATTGCATTATTAGTAATTTAATTTAATATAAAGGCAAATCCTTTTAAGCGACGTAACATAATAGTATTCTATGTTATCAGAGATTTTTTTGAGAAAATAATAATAAATAAATATTATTATTATTCAAAATGGCTCTTAGTGGCTCTTTGCCTCAAATTAATCTTGGTGTTCAAGGTGAGACCCCGGGAGGTCACCACAACTTTAACTTCTTAAATTAATATCGTACAAAGGCAACACAAAGGGTATCGTGTAACATGGTAATTTTAGAAAACAATCGTGATAAGGATGACTCCTACACTGATATCGCGATTTAACAAATAATTTTCTTTCTCCGTTAAAAATAAAGGCAAAAATCCCTATTTAACGAATTAATAACCCCGAATTCACGAATTATTTCCACAGCTGAAATTTTTTTTTATCAATTTGTGATTCTCCCTGCCTGGGTGTACCATCTCTTCATCTACGTACCTAGATTTGTGGGAGGAAATGATTGATCACCCAAGTTAGCCATAATAAATCCAATTTATTATTGTCTCAATGTATTGAACAACACAAGTCTTACTATAGGAAGGTAATCAGGAGTGATATAACGTATACCTAGATTCTAAGTAAATAGCGCCTGGAATCTTAACCACTTATCTTTAAGCAAATTTATCCTATGAATCTTTATCTTCCTTAGTATCTTTAACTCGTTGAAACAGTTCTATAATTACGCTTCTAAGTTTAATGTCTTACCATCAGCTCACGGCGTTCAGCCTCCTTCTTCATCGCGATTACAAAACCTTCACTATATATCTACTAACTAATCTGAATATCACGGTTTCTTCTTGAGAGGATTGGCTGTAAATTAACTCAATTCTGGCCCCAAAGATTCCCCAAGAGGATTAATAGGAAAAACGTGGTAAAGCCCCGTCACAAATTTGTATTAGAAAAAAATTGGATTTTTTTTCCAAATGACATCTTTTTTGTCAGGAACAGAAAAAAATATTTTTCCTGGGAGTAACAAATTTCGTCGCAAAGAGTAAGAACAGGTGCAGATGAGTCATGAGTGTAACCTATCGTGTGAGGTTTGAATAGGACAAGAAACTCCTTTCTTATCTCATCCCACTCCACAAGGCATGGGAATATTTTTACGATTTTGTTACATTTGATGACGGACTGCCTATCTGTGTAACAGGAGTTCAGGAAACTGTTGATTTGTCGGAGCAAAGGAATAGAGATTCTGAAGCAAAACATAATAATTAAACTTATCAAAACTGTTACATTCTTTAATGCCTCACATTATTCGGAAACCATGAAAACATACCTTATGCAGCAGAATATAAATAATACAGTATTTTTGTCTCTGTGCATTAAGTCGAAAAACAGGAATCAAAAAGGTTTTCTAAAGTCTGTGAGTTAGTATTTTAAAATTTCCAATTAATTGGCACGTAATAATTCCTTTATAGTACTTTTAGCTGTTGAAAAGTGTATAATTTTTAACTATGGATATTTTTGTGTAGTTGCTTATTGAAGAATTTTCAAAAGATAAAATTAAAAAAAAATGCATTTTGTATGGGCCCTGATATAACGAACAAAATTTTCGGTTCCGATGAATTCGTTAAATCAAGATCCGACAGTAATTAAAAAATAATGGTAGTGATAAAATGAGTTACTTCTCCATTAGCACAGTACCAGTCAAAAATAAAATAAAAGCGCCAAAGAAGTCTGCCAGCCATGCCAAATATCTTTGCGCGTGTTTTTGAAAAACTAATTTTCTTTTATTTAACGGATTTTTTTTTATCCCTTTAAATAAACTGATTAATTTAATATATAGCATAATTTGACAATTACCAAATGATGAAGAAAATGCTGTCAAATTATTTGAAGATTTAAAAAAAACGCTCACAGATATTTGTTTTCAAAATCACTCAATGAAAATAAGGATACTTACATATTATCGCAACAATATATTCAACTCTATTAATAACTCGCCAAGTTGGCGGTGCCGATTTCCTGTATCGTACGCACTGAGTTGGCAACCGGGTGCTTCGTTTCATACAATGTCGCCATTAAGTTGCAATATACGTTAAGTACCAAAATGAGTTTTGATTTATTCAAGTTAAGTAACTACGTGACGTTACCAAGTACGTTCATGCCAAGGAAAAAAAAGGATTGAAGTACAAAAAACGATTTGCAGGCTTGGGTATTTCACTCCTCTCAATGTCGTTAAATTCATTTACTAGTGATATCAAAAGTTGACTTAAATTGAATTTTGTGAATAGGCGTAAGTCAACGATAACACTACTGCAGATTGAAATAGCTACAACAGCAAGTTTTGAGTTAATTCTTTAATGTCTCATAAGCAAATTAAATTCTGAAAAATGTTTACAGTTTTAAGCCACCTGATAACAATGAATGTTGTCTTTTAAGAAAATATTTTGGTATTTATATATTTTAATGTCGATCAATTTCGCCTTTTCAAAAGACGTTGCCACAAATGCAGTTATCGTTTTTTTATTGTGTTTGTATGTATGTGGGTATTGTTTTGCACTATTGGCGGGACTTGGCGGCATTTGGCGCCGACTTTTGATTTCATGAAATTGGTCGACGGTATAATACGCAAGTATCAATATTTTTTATGTATACGTTACTTTGATAAAATTATTTGTAAGTACTTTTTCCTTTCGATGAACCGTTGGTCACGATTAAATTTTTTTTCTTGCCACCAAACACCAAACACAAAATAAGGTTTGTTTTTTAAAGTTGTATTTCTACGCATGCCCCATAGGCTCTCAAACTTGAATTGTGTGGTAGGTTTTAGCACTATTAATAAATTTTTACTCGCATTTGGCGATTTTTTTTGACAGCCCTCTCGAAACGTGAAAGTAGCACTTTGAATATTGCTTTCATATTTTTCTTTTTGAATGTATCCTATTTTAAATTCTCATTCTTGGTGATAAATGGAAAGCAAAGGGAATTGACACCATGTCAACGGAAAAATATAAAAAATGGGGATTGGCAGAATAATTAAATTTTAATTAAAAAAATTTGTTCTTACATATTATTGTAACCCCCTGGCGATATTATATGAAACAGAAACGAAGCATATGGTTGCCAATTCAGCATGTACGGCACATAGGAAATCGTGGTTGCCAACTTGGCGAGTTATAAATAGAATTGGTGATTGTTGCGATACTACGTAAGTACCAAAAATTATATAAAGTAACTATTTTAGATAAATTTTTCACAACTGAAATATTCACTCTGACCGAAATTGCTTCAGGTACCAGAAAAACAGTAAAGTTGAAAAAACAACGCGTATCATATACCCCCAGTAGATAAGGGGAAAAAACATTCCAAAGGTGGAATTGAAAAGTGAATAAAACTTTTATTCCCGGTGAAATCCAAAACTCGTGGTTAGAAATGAAGAAGGAGAAAACGAAAACGATAGAATAGAAATAATAGTAATAATAAAACGAGAATATCTGCAGCAAAGCGACCAAAAGACAAATGGAGGAAAGTGAAGATGGGGGAGAGGGAAGAAAGGGGACGAGGGGAAAATAAGGGGAAAAAAGCAAGAAAGAAACAGATTTGAATTCCAACTTTCACCGCCCATAATGTCTCGCTGACAGTAAAGATTTTCACGACAACACATCTTTCTGCGGAAATTGCTTCACACCGACAAGTAAAATAAAAATGACAAAAGAAACTTTCACACAAAAAGGTTTGTACCGTAAAAAAAAGAACGAAGAAAAACTAGCGGAGCAGACGATTTCTGGATGTGATATGTATACACGAGAAGACTAGACAATCGTTTTTTACAATGCTACTGGGCGAGCCTTAGAATCGTGAAAGCGATAGATCACACACAATTCTTTTCCCTGCTGAAACGAAATCGAACAAAAATATTGGTCGCCCCTGTATATGTGTTTTTTTTAGCAGCATGCGATACAGTCTTTATCACATTTCATTAAAATATATAATATTCTTCTTTAAAATTGACTAAGAAGAGATCTCCCTATCGAATTCAAATGCTTTTTAGTATTCGTTCCCAATAAGTAAGGAATTAAGGATACTACAATACGTTCGCGAATCGGGATTTTGAAAAAAGCATATAAATGAATAATTTTTTTTCATATTTATTGTCAGTTAAATTAAAATATACCTGTAAAATTGTTGTAAGAATATTATTTGTAGGAAAAAATATTTAAAAGCATTTTTTTTTCGTCAAAAAATGAAGAAACAATGATATGTTTAAAACCTTCTTCTTTTTTGAAAATGCCCCTCTGTAATAATACTTCTCTACAGAGACTAAATTAAGTTATGATAAATTCACATTACTTTAAGATTTACGATTAATTGAAGTAATAACGGGTGTTTTTTAAAATTCCCTTCATTGCGCGGTATTAAAATATGAATAAATCCTTTTTGCTAAGTTATGTATTTCAAAAGTTCAAGTTGGGCCTTTGTAGAAAAGTCTTAGCTCTATATAGACGAAAAATATTGTTATTGTAGAAGAATTTTTCATTAAAAGACTGCTTCTCAAAGTTGCAATATTCGCGACCCAATATTCAATCATAATTTTCATCGCGCCCCCCTCATACAATGACAATGTATTGAATTCCTTAATACTATACTTCGACGACAAAACCACAATACGACTTTAACCTCTTAAGCACCCAGGCGTATATAAACGTCTCGCTCAGTCAAAGCGTTTATTTCCCCGGACGTATATATACGCCTTTCCGAAGTATGATCTTTTCTGTGCACTTCTATCCATAGAATTATTCCGAAGCCTTTGGAATGCAATAAAAGAGCCTTTACAATGTTTGCGAAGGATTTACTTATTTCAGATTATTTGCTTATTTATTCCTTCCCCCCCTCCCAATACTTCACATATGCGCGACTACGAGGAAAAAGGTTGGCACTGGAAAGTGAATTGCATCAGTTTTAATCGCCGGTTAAGGGATTAATTATAAACCGTACAAATTATCAAGATAAGTGTAAATTTTTGTTTTTAATTATAGATATGACAAAGCCATGTTGTCACTGGTAATTAATAAACTTTTTCTTAACTTAGTAATGTTTAATTAGTTATAAAATACATTGTGTAGTACTGATATATTTATAAGTGTAAATGTGTATTTTTTTAATTGTGTCAGAATGCATTCTGTTTGTTTATTTTCAGTAAATTAATAATTTTTTTAAATAATCTTTTGCTTTCGACTTTTCAACATGCTCGCGCCCTCCTCGTAGAATTTTCACACCCCCCCAAGGGGGCGCGTTCCACAGTTTGAGAAACGCTGATTTAAGGAATTTTTGGTACTTACGTACTATAGCAACAATGCCAACGTTCAAGATTGCTCCTGAAGTTGGCAACACCATTTTCCCATACGCCGTACGCGTTGAATTGGCAACCTTTTATGCTTCCTTTCATATATTGTCGCCAATTTTTCTTGTAATAATAGTCTTAAAACAATTTTATATGCATATTCTAAATCAACTGACATTAAATATGGGGTGAAAAAACCGGAACCGTGATTTTGGAAAAGCATATGAAGGAATAATGTTTTTGAGATATTTTGCCTTATTTGAATTAGAAAGTACACATAAAAATTTTTTAAGAATGTTATTACAATAAAAAGTTATTTAAATGCAATTTTTTGCAAAAAAAATGAAGAAGGAAATATTTTCAAAACATTATCTTTTCATGTGAAGAATACTTCTATAATAATAATATTTTGACTATATATAAATATTTCTCTAAAGAGACTGAACTAAAAGTTTTGCAAAATTATTTATTGCATTTTTATCTTTAAAGTTATACGATCAATTAAAATAATAAACGGTGTTTTTTGTTTAAATTTCTGTACTCTGTGTATTAAAATATAAATAAATCCCACCTAAATTATATATTTCAAATTTCTATAGGCTGTGTACAAAAGTCTTACCCATGTATAAGAAAAGTATTATTATAAAATCATTTTTCATAAAAGGAGAATGTTTTGAGTATTTGTCGTACATCTTTTTCCAATAAAATTGCACTTAAACAATTTTTCTTGTAGTAATATTTTTTAAACAATTTTATACGTATATTCTAATTCAACGGACATTAAATATAAAAAAATATTCATTTATAGGTTCTTTCAAAATCACAGTTCTGAATGTAGTCAGTTATTTTAAAAATAAAACAGTCAGTTAAACATTAAAAATAAGTAAAACATAAAGGGGGAAAAATTGAATAAAGAAATAAATTCCATAGATAACAAAAATAAAGATCTTAACTATTAAATAAACAAATCAAGATTTAATTAGTGTAAATACTTTATTTTATTTAATAATTAGATTTTATTGGGAAAACAACTCCAGAGAAAAAAATCGAGGGAAAAAAATTAAGATAATTATAAAAAAAACTTTGACTTAAAGAATCTTAATGTATGCAATTATTTTAAAACTAAAAACACGTCTTTTTAATTTCATTAGTGGTAATATCACATTCATATTTAGAGTATTTTTGTAATTAATCTGCTATTATCAATGATAACTAATTTATGCTCCGATACATTTAAAATAAGATTCCAATAAAACCTGTTATTAATTAAGCACAAAAATAATTCAAAACGTTTTAATGCTTTTAAAAATAATCATAGCATTACTAATTAATTGCAAACGATAGTAAATAAAATCAATTAAAGAACTATTTTTGGAATTTAAGAGCAATAAACTAAAGTACACAAATATTAAAGTAATTTCTACACAAATAAATACTGTGGTAGTTATGAAACTAATATTTAAATTTTTATTTAATAGGATGGTTTTAAAAATTTATTTTTCTAATGGCTAATTAAGTAGTGAAGCATGCCGCTTCTTTTATTCTATTATTTACTTCCAAGATATTATTTTAAAAGCAGTGGTATTTTTGAGTATACATTTTGAATTTTAAAAAAATCTAATTATATTTTGTAAAGGTCATTGTTTTAAAATTAATTAAAGCGCGCTATTTGTTACAAAATATTATTTTAAAAATCTAGAACTTTTAAATTACAAAATATGAAATGAAACTTTAATCAGATTATGCTTGAATAGTTCCACTTGCTCATTCTAAATCCATACGTATCAATTTAAAATAGAGTTTCATATTTTTCATAATGCAGTAAGAAATAAAACATATTAAAATATTTCGTAATTAGAGTTTAGTGTATCAGAAAATTCATTTCAATAATCAGTCGCCTTTTGATCAATTTAAATAATCACATCTAATAAAATAAAAAAACCTTTTACGCTAGAATTGCGTAAATTAAAGCTTAGAAATTCAAAAATTATTTTTCAAAAGCATGTTCTTTTTGTATTTTACGGATAAATTCTCAACTTGGTTTGCTCTTGTAATTTTTAATATTGCTAAAGTATTCAAATTTTTTTATGAAAGTACGTCTTATTCACATTAAAATTTAATGATCTTACTAAGCGACACAAGATTTTCATATAATAAAAGGTGAATTTAATACTTTTTATTTTTACTACACTCGAAGCTTTAATCTTCGAAATTGTTAAATAATTTACAAATTAACCTTAGAATAAATAATTGTAGATCATATTTGACATAAAATATAATGGTGCTGTTAATGTTAATTTTTTTAATCGAGATTTTTTTTTATAGAAAATCATAATTTTATACTTCCCGGTAAATAGACAAATACAGAAGGAACTATTTATTAACTAACAAGTTCAAAAAGAAAGAAAATATTTGACATAAAAGAAATATCAAGGCTAAAAATTAAAACTGAACTATCATAATTTATAACTTTAATCGTACTTTAATTCTGCCATGATTTTTATCTTATCTACGAAAAGGTTTAAATTTATTAAATACCAGCTGGTATACTCGTTCTTCGCACGGGTGAATTAAAAAATTAAACAATACAGATTGAAGGATAAAAAAGTTTTTAATGAGTTAATTTTACGTGAATTGCAAATTAAAAAAAAAAAAAGAGAAGCTTTTGCAATATTTCAGTTGAACAAAAAACCCTTATTTGTTAAATTTTAAGTCTGCGGATCTAAAAGCTGATAAAAAGGATTTTTTTTTATTTAAAACACCCCGTATCTCTTTTGTGTGTCGATTTTCTAAAACACCTTCGTAAGCTGATCTCGACTCAGTAAAAGGTACACATTATTACACATTTTGCGTAATGAACGCTTAAAATAGTGTAAGTAATTTATATCTGGATGCGTAGTACATTAATATTACTCTCTGTTGTATTTATTTTATGTTAAATTTGTAATATTCGCAAGCAATGCCGTTCCTTACATTATAATGGCGATTCAATAGAAACAGCGAAATGTTGGCGATAGAGCCAAGTTGACATCATTTTTAGCGACCGTGTTGACAGCTTGGCGATTGATTGAATGGTGCAGAGGTTGATATGCTGTAGCGCCATCTGGTGGGGAGTTCCAACAAAAAGGATTGCACAAAAACCTTCTCCACAAAAAATACATATACATGTCAATTTGTATAGTTATCGGGGTTGAACGGTGTTGGATTGATGCAATTTCATATGTACAAACATCCATTCGTATATATATATATATATACACTGGTGTGCAAAAATTAAGGACGAAGAGTCGAAAAATTAGCATATCCGCTGAACGAAGAGGCAGAGCGGACAGAAAGACCAATCAGGAAATTAAGTAAGGTGATGTACGGTAGCACATGCGCAGATATGCAGGTAGACGTAATGGAGGAGTGTCTGAGTAGTATAAAGCATGTTGTTGGTGTAAGATCAGTATTTCTGGCAAAGAGATTGCACGCCGTATAGCAGTTAAAATCACACCGAGTTGCTGCCTCAGCGAGAAATGGCGAATAATCAATCAGTTAGACGACATCTGGATGCTTTTACCCGAGGTCGAATCATTGGGAAGTTGGAGGAAGGCCGCAGTGTGACAAGTGTGGCTGCAGAGTTCGGAATTGCTCACAGCATCGTTTCACGACTTTGGAGACAATTTCAAACTACAGGAACAGCTATCCGGGGGTTCAGTAGTGGTCGTCCACGAGGAACCACACCCGCAGATGACCGGTACATTGTCTTACAGGCCAGAAGAAACAGGCGGCAGACAGTGGGAGAAATCGCTAGACACACGACACAGGCGACTGGACGACCGATATCGCGATTTACCGTGGCCAGAAGACTGCACGGTGGTGGTCTGTTTGCACGACGCCCTGTACGGTGTGTACCTTTAACGCCTGCCCATCGGAGAAGGCGTTCTCTGTGATGCCGGGAACACCGGAATTGGAGAGACAATGAATGGGGACGAGTACTCTTTACAGATGAGAGCAGTCAGGGGAGATCATATCCCCTACTAAAGACCGGATGTTTCTTGCTGGACACCCATCACAGGGATGTTTCGGCCTTCAGTCGCATTGCGCTCCATGCTACTTTTTCAATAAAGCTTCTTTTGATCCCTCTGATTTCTCTTTTAGTAAGTGTTGCTTACATTACACATGTCCTTACGTATTGGGGATCTTACGGTTTTAAATGTGTTGATTTGGAAAGCTTTTGTACAAAGTTATATTGAAAAAACCGTCTCGTCCTTAATTTTTGCACACCAGTGTATATATATATATATATAGATAATCCTTTTTTTAAATACACATAGAAATCCCTTAATTATTCTTAGTAAATATAATATTAAAAAAATAAACTTGTATCACACACAAAATATTTTTTTATTTATACATATAAGTAATATAAAAACTTCAGGAGAAGAATAACTCACTAATCGATGTAACCGAAATGAAAAAGACCAAAGAACAATTAATATACTTCTCTGTTCAACGTCTGGAAGCAGAGTCGAAGAAGGTTTACAACAGGGGTGTCAAACTCGAGACCCGTAACGAATATTTTTGAGACTCGGGTAATATATCGGTACACAAAAATATGTAATAAAATTTTTAAAAAAATCTCCCGATATAAAAACGATAATAGCAGAGAGGAGATGTCAAATGTCAAGACGTGAACATTAAATTGTTCTTGTACTTTTATATATGTTTATTATAATGTATTATACAAAATAAACTAACGTTTCTATGGATATTTGATTTTGCGGCTCATCTAAAGTTAAACCTTGTTTGTCTGGCTCAAGTTGGCCTTTGAGTTGGTCACTCTTGGTCTGAAGGGAAGAAGTGACAAATTAAACCTTGTTTGTTTGGCTCAAGTCGGCCTTTGAGCCAAACAAACAAGGTTTAATTTGTCATCCTCGCTTTGCAGGGAAGAAGTGACTGTGAGTGTATATTAACGCTATGCCACACAAGGCATCGTGAAGGCGGCAAACCTCGATTAAAATTAAGTGGATTTATTTATATTTTAATACATCAGAGCAAATAAATTTTAATAAAAAACATGGGTAACTCTATTTGGATTCATAGTAACTCTGAAAATAACGTGAATGTTTCAAAAATGCTAGTTCAGGTTCTGTAGAAAAGTCCTATCTAGATATATAGAGGAAAAATGTTGTTGTTGTTGCTGCTAATGCCACCTATCTTATGGTGTCAGATCAAGACCCCACGCAATTCATCGTAGCAATGCGCTAGATGTACGCCTGTCGTTAGCTGTAGTTTTGAGCTACATACAGATAACAGTACAATTTGGCTTAGTTCCACTAAAATTTGGAGAGAGAACATCTTGGAGGCAGACAGTTGCATCCCACTCTCTCTCCCATCTCTTCTTCTTCTACCAACCTTATGAAAGGATTCGACGGCTATTTAGAGTGCCCCCATACCGCAAAGGCACTACTATACATTTACAAACATCCCTACCTTCTTCGGGATTTGAACCCATGACCAATGACACAGCAGTCAGCGTCACTAACCACTATATTGGATGGGAGGTAATATATTATTATAGAAGAATTTTTCATAAAAGGAGAAGGATTTGAAAATATGTCATTCTTCTTCATTTTTTGCCAAAAAAAGCATTTAAATAATCTTTTTTTTTGTAATAATATCAGAACAACTTTATAAGCATACATAATCCAACTTACACTAAATATTAAAAAAAATTCATTTAAGCTGTAACGTTTCCCGCCTCCCATCTGTGAATCGGCCTCTTTGTGGAAATAATCATCACACTTGTATCCTGCATCTGCATCTTTAAAGTTATTGGGTGGTCTGCCTTTGACCTCCCCCGCAACCCCTTGAGACCTAGGAGGGACCCTTTCCCACCACTAGCAAGATGTAACGAGATGCTAAAAAGAGGCGTCGATTCCTGATCTCCGAAGCAGAGAGGGAGAGATGCTGTGAACCTTCGAAATGAGCGGACGCACGAAAGATAACTCTCCTCTCACAAACCATTGTTTTGAACTCTAATAATATTTTAATAAGTTTAATAACTTCAATGTATAATCTGTAAATAATGGCTGTGACGTAAATAAACTAAATGTTTACATTAATCAATATCGCGCTACCCTTATTTATCTCAAACGTCACAATACGCTTTTTCAAAATCACGGTTCCAAACGTAGTCAGTCCCCTTAAGAATTTATATTTGTAAAATACACATATAACTTATTCTTTTCATCCATATTAATCACCAAACACGCGAAACCAATTATAATAAAGGAGGAAAGGAAAAAATTACTCTAAGTTTGCTTCAAACACAAATTCCATTTCTCTTCTCACCCTTTAATAAAACTGCTCTTTCTCTTCCAAAGGAAAATTGTGTGTCCATGAATGCACGGCAAGGCATTCATGCGAAAATATCAGCTTTCCTCGTTTGTTGCTCGGGGTTTATGACCCTCAGGAGAAGTTGATAAATGCCGCGACTCCTGGAAAGGGGCAGATCTCAAACATCCGTAGTGCACAAAAGCCCCAGACTAAAAATCACTATGCTAAACCCTTTATAGCGTCGCTTTACGGACATTTAAATCTAGGAATAAAGCAGAACCGTAAATAAAACTTTTATGTGTTTCGACCTACTTAACCCTCTACAGTTTGCCCGGACCACCCCCATCGCTTTATAACCCGCCCCCACCCTCCAAAATGTTCAAATTCTCATCGTAAAAGATGATTTGGTTGCTGGCGGCGATAGAAATTCGGCTCGGAGACTTTAATGCTAAAGCACCCCGGCTTGGAGCTAATCTTTAAAATGGCGCTTAAAAGGATGATCTTAAAAGCGTTTCGAGATGATGTATTACATTATTTGGGCAACGAATTTGGCGCCGCATTTGGCGGAAAATGAAAGAATTGATTTCATTACGTAGTGTCCAGGTTGATTTTTATATACTTTTTAAAATCTAATGGATAGAGATATAAGAGAGAGATAAAAGTTCAATATACTTATCTTCTTTGTGATATATTTAATATCAAAAGATGGAAATTAACCGGTGTCTTTAACTTTTAAAGATATTTTTCAATTCCTACTATTAGCTCACACTCTCTATATATTTATTTCAATCTTGGTGGAATTTTCAATCGTTAATAAAATGCATTTTAAAGCACTCAAATGAGCTGAAATTTTATATACATGATTATTTTGGACGACAATACAGTAAATTTAATTATAATTAAAACAAATTAATTGATTAAAACTAATTATTCAAAGAATTACAAATACAGTCATGTTGGCATCATTTTTAGAGACCATTTTGGCGACTTGTGTCAAAACTTGAAAAGGTTTTTTTTCTGCCATTTTAAAGCGCTCATTTGAGCTGAAATTTTCCATACACTATTGTTTTGGGTAAAAATGCAATAATTCAATTATAATTAATTAAAATTAATTGAGTGAAACTAATTATTTAAAGAATTACAGATACATCCACGTCGGTTTCATTTTTAGCGACTTGGGTCAAAACTTTAAAAGTTTTTTTTTCTCACGTTTTAAAGCATTCAGTTGAATTGAAATTTTATATACATGATTGTTTTGGATGACAATACGATACTTTAATGATAATTAATAAACATTAGTTAACACTTAATGTTGTAATTCTGGCATATGTATATAATATTTATATTATTTGTAACTATTTAATAAAAAGTCACTAAAATAAAAAATTTCTTTGTTGATCTAAGTAGGAATTGAATTAATTTTTTTATATTACTTTTTGATTGTAATAATAATTTGATTAAAACTAAATCCTCCTGTAATGAATCTAAATTCCTCCTCTGTACCCATTTTAGATTTAAATCTCTCCGAATAACTTTTCACTAAATCATGTTTTAACAATTCCCACTTTAAAATTGTAGAGTATAATTTTGAAGTTGTTGACAGTTTCACTTATTTAGGTGCGGAAATTAACAATAGAAACGATTTTAATACTGAAATCCTAAAGAGAATCACTATGGCTAATAGATGTCTTAATGGATTACGAATATATATATGAAATCGAATTTAATCAAAATAAAAAACAAAGGTTCTGTTGTAGAAAAATCATTGACGATCAGTATTAACTTATGCAAGTGAAACTTGGTCATGTCTCGAACAGATGAGAACATAATAAGTGTCTACGAAAGGAAGATTTTAAGATTTATTTTTGAAGGAATTCAGGAAAATGGGACGTGGTGAAGAAGAGATCAAATTTCGAGATTTATCAATTATATAAAGAATCTGACATTGTTAACTTCGTCAAAATACAACGAATTAAATGGGCAAGTCACGCTGTCAGACTGGACGAAGAGCGCACCACTAAAAAGAAATCTTCAATGCCCAACCAATTGGCACACGGAGAAAAGGTAGGCGAAATCTAAAATGGAATGATATGCATAAAAAAGATATTTTAGTTTTGAGAACTAAGAATTGGAGAACACTAACAAGAAGAAGGCTGGCCTTGAAAAGGCTTCTTGAGAAGGCCAAGGCGCACCCTGGGCTGTCGAGCCACCGAGGAAGGAAGGAAGAACCTCTTATCCATATTTGGTACCAATTTATTATGATCATGAGCATATTTTGAAAACGGGCAAGTGACGAGGAAGACATTCCTTTTTTTAACCCGAGATCTTTTATGAGAAACGGGATGGTCACAGATACATTTTCAGATGGATTCTCTATCTAGCCCTTTAACATATTACATATGATATACATAAAATGAAATTAAAGCACTAATGGGCAATCGCACTTCGATTTTATTTCTAAATAAATGTTCAGGGAAAGCACCAAGAACTTACAAAGAAATCAGACTAAGAATTCAATAATTCTTTTTATTTCGTCAAGGTACGAGTATTTGCAATTTTTTACCCTTGAGACGAGAAACAGAAACAAAATCCTATTTAAAGGACATTAAGTTTTAATTTTTTCTCTTCATCTATGAACCAGAGACAGGGCCGTTTTTAACCTCCCTGGCATCCTAGGCACTTCAAAATGCTACGCCCCTCCCATTATTTTCAGAGCACCCCTTCCCCTTCCTTCAGGTCTTACCTTGTCAGTTTTGGTTCGGGAAGGATTTTCCTTCAACTCTCTGACTTCAACTCTTTCCTTTTATTTGTCCTTTTAATGGAAAGTCCTTCCATTATCCACCACCTATGGACCCGACAGCCGTAAGGAAGGAGAATGATATGGTTTGGTCACTCTTGTTTATTTCTTACCTTTTGGCATCACGGATCCTCCCCGCCATCCTTTTGTAAATAAGTACAGTTGATTAATACAATCGTATGAAATATACATTATTGAATGAACTTATTATATACTTTTTAACTTTTTCGCGATGTGTGTGCTCTTTCTCCCCCCTCCAAGTAGAGTTATCACGCTCTTCTAGGGGGGGGGGCGCCCCACAGTTTGGGAAGCGCTGCTATAGAGATTTTATTTCGAGTTTTGAGAACAATTTAATAACCGTATAATAGAAACAAAATATGATTTGGGAAGAAAAGACAAGTGATTAACATAATAATTTGGCCGATAGCGAAACGAAGATTTGATAATTTAGATATAAAAATGAAAGAGAATAATTCACTTTTTAATAAACACTAGGCGGCTGTATGTTCTCTGTAATTTTAATTTTTTTCTCCCTCCAACTTTTTGCGCCCTAGGCATGTGTCTAGTGTGCCTAAGTGGAAAAGCGGGCCTGACCAGAGAACATCTTTTCCGCATAGGTAGGGTTTTAAAATTATGAAAAAAAAAAATCGATCCACCATTTTAAAAGCCCCATAATTTTCCAATATAGGTCTATTTATTTGGCCTATGCTGACCTATCTATTCGAAACAATATACAGCGAATAAAAAAAATTTCCAAGAACTTTGCCATTTTTTTCTACTTGATTTTTTTAAAGTTTCAAAAGACTGATTCGAAAGCTAAATAACTACATCAAAAATAATAATTATTACATAATTTTCCATGATACATAATAAGTGCATCTGAAAAGCAATCAGAAAGAATAATTAGCCAATTACATGGGAGAAACCATCTCACGCTCGAAACATTAGTTACTGTTATTACCATAATCAACAATAGTTTATAGATGTAATTATTGATAATTAAACGTTAGATTAGGTGAGGTTTACGAAACCAATGGTTTATTACTGTGGGATAATACTACAATGTATGTGTATTATTACAATGTGATAGAAATAAACCCGCCGATTATAACTCTCTATGTCACGTTAATATTATTCCCACATAGCTAGGATAACAACTTTATACAATACGATCTTATTCATATATATAATTACTTAATCGTGGAGATAAGTTTATCATACTTACAGCTTAACTTGCATAGAATAAACTCATTATCTTAGAGGTTTGAGAAGTATATCTAAAAGATGCGAAAGTAATTTTTGTAGTATTTAAATATACGGATTCTATCTATAATTACATAGTATCTTGTAATTAAAAAAAAAATTTTTTTTGTAGTTTTTTGAAAAAAAATGGTAAAAAATATTTTTATTTATTCTATTTTGGATAGTAAATATATAACCCCTTAAAGTCACGGAAAGGCCATTTAAAGTCACAAATTGCTTTCGTTAGTCTGTACTAATATATAAAAAATGTATATGAGAGACTATTATGTAAAGTAGGGGCCTTCAACCAGTGGCCCACGGGCCACGAATTGACCCGCTGAAGGCATTTTAGGGACCCCTCATTTGAATTTGAAGCAATTTAAAAAAATCACCTTGTCTGCTTTTTGTCTTAAGAAACGAAATTTTTCTTGTTCTAGATATTTAAAACATTTCACTGATGTGTTTGATATCCATTTGAAATAAAATTTTCTGAAGTATTTCAAGAATTTCACCGCATTTTAAATACATATATATATATAAAATCTGACTATGCAATCTCAAAAACTTTTTGAAAAAAGGTGGATTTTAACAGGATTGTACAGCATATATACAGTGGTGCCCACAAGGGGAGGGTCCTTGGGGTCCGGATTCCTCCCAAAGCCTTTGGTTTTTTTCCCGATAGATTATAATCCTGTGTATATAATACTCACAAAATTTAATTAAGTACTTGTTATTAAAAATAAATTTTATTAATTAATGCTAATTATTCATTCAACAGTTAATTTTTACTGTTTTTTCCCCGAAAATCGACAAAACCAAAAGAATATGTTGGGCTGCGTATTGGAGCATGATACGAGAATAGTGGAGTTACGACCCTGGACACCCCCTTGAAAAATTCCTGTTTTCGCTACTGTATATATATATATATATATATATATATATATATATATATATATATCCAATTCTATTCTATTGATGTTATATTCACCCACGTGGGTTTTGGGGCCTTTTGCTTGGTTTATCTCCTGTACTATTATGTCGAAAGTTTCCGCTGAAGGGGAAGGTTGAGATCTCGCAAAACACTGCTTAACCCTGTTTCACTGTCCTAAGCCAGTGACAGCTCGGGAAACCATAATAGTTTTTTACACTATAGCTATATTTCTCTTTTTTGGTTTGTAATGGTTCAGTGTTTTTGGTTCTTTCGGTTTGTTCTTAAGATGTTTTAGGATTTATTAGTCTTCTTTTTAATTTATTTACTGTTATATATATATATATATATATATATATATATATATACTTACAAATCTGTAAATACCATCTCCTCCTATACAATCAGTGTAGTCTTGTAATACAAAAACTTCCCTTTTTTATATATAAATTTCTCTGACTACAATATTTTTTGACAGTCATGTGGGCCACGGATCACTGGGATTGTATTGATACGGCCCTTGGATAATTGTAAGTTTATTAATTTGACGCTGGAGAGTGAAAGGTTGAAGGTTCCTAAAGTAAATGATTCTTTCATCTTAATTTAGATATTTGCATATTAAGATCTAAGTCATGAGTGAAAAATCTAAATACTTTCATAAAATGTCTTATTTAAGGTTCTTATTATCTTATTAAGTAATTTTATCATGTACATAGGTTTTATTTTATCTAGATCAAAGTTGTTATCATACATATTCTCACAAAATATGTCTGCATAAGCCCACTTTAAATAATAATAAAAGTAATATATAGTTTAAATACTAATTGAGAAAATTTTAACTGAATAGTATAAAAATAATAAGAAAACTTTTCAGAGAAGAAATTAGAAAATAAACTAGGAAGGAACTCAGCAGTTTCAACTATCATGTTCAAGCTTAGGAATAAACTGTTGAGTTAAATATGTCTTAAGGCGCCTCGCCTCTTTTTACTTTATATTACGTGGTAGTAAAATCTGAAATTTTTTTATAAAATCGGAGGAAATAGATAAGTAAACACTTACGGATGAAAATTAATCCGGCAATTAAGAAATCACGTAAAGAGAAGAAACTAACAAATCAAAGGAATTCTGAAGTACATACATGTAGAATAATGAGAAAAGAATCAGGATAGCTGAAGAATAGGTATAAAATTGGTGGAAATCTCTGTGGGCTGAACTTTATTCAAGGCCGTTTTATAAAAGGGAAAATATTTATCAATTAAAAAATTTCATACGTAGAACGTTTATATGCGTAAAAATTTACTATCAATATGTTTGTTTTACCGAAAAATATTAATGAATATGACTGCCATGGTGTAGCGCCATCTATATTCAAGAAAAATTGTATATGTTTTGGTAAGATATACTTATTGTATTTTATGTGTATTTTTAAAAACAACAACAAAAATGAGTAATAATGTTTTAAGCAGCGTCTAAAAAATTTCTCAAAATGTTTTGGTAATACCTGATTTATTAGTTAAATTATAACGTAGCTCATTTAATCTGGCATTAACTTGCTTATTGCTTTTTTATTCGTGCATGATCTGTGCATTTTTTAATGCATCTTTAGGTATTCTACTTTTTTAATAATAATGGATTTAAAATTTCTATTCATTTTATATTTCGTAAGATTTCGCTTAGTATAGTAAAGAGAAAAGGGGAAGACTGGTTAAATATAAAAATTGACTAAATTCCACTTTTTTTTTTTACAAAGCTGTCTTGAGTCAGAAACGTTTATAATATTGCAGCATCCATCCCTTTATTTCAAAAACCTCAATTACATTTTTTTATTTTTAGAATTTCAGTCATTTTTTCCCCTCAAGTAGAGATTATTAAAAATTTTTATATACATAAACATAAATATATAAATATGTACGAGTAAATGTTGTATAAACACACAATAACACGGAAAACCGTATGAAAATAAACCAGTTAAAGCAACAAATTGCTTTGGTGCTGTTTCAGTCACCTACTCTCGAAATGAATCCCGAACCGAAATCAACAATAAAGTGAAAAACAGAATACCAATAACAGGGAAATATTACAGTTTTCCAAAATACTTAACGCCACCCATCCAGAACGGAAAATGATAATATCGAATTTCGTGTTTTCGACCCCCTCCCTGTCCCCGTTCTCAACAAAAACAACCATAAAGAAATAATAATCGGTTTATTATTTCTTCGTCGACTGCGAACCTCTAAACGGCAATCGGCGTGAGTTCGAATTGAAAAATGGCGCCAAAACTGCAGCGTTCGAAAATTATTTTTTTCCCCTTTCCTCCTATTCTCTTTTTATTGAGGAGCGACCGTAAAAATTGGAATGAAATCTATGTAGAATGTTGTATTTGGGAAGGAAATATTGGATCCCATAAATAAATGGAGAAATATGTGAGTGTCATTATCATGAAATATGCAAGACCAAGAAGATTTTCAATCACTAAAAGTGCTTGCTTCGAAAGTGAAAAAAAATAATAATGGTATAGCTGTGGAACGAAATATAAAATAATGCTTCGTATCTTCGATACGGCTACGCAAACTTTAAATCACGTTCTGAGATTTGAATGAATTAAAGTGAAACGTGTAATACACTTTTTCAAACTTATATCAATACAGTTTCTTGGGAACTTAATATAAATATATTTATTTTGACAGTAATGTAGAACATTTTGCATAAATAGGTTTTCTGGAATTGAAAGATCTAAATATGAATGTGTTTGTTATATTAGGCGGCTGGTAAACAAGTGTTAGCAGTATAGTCGACGGAAGTATAAGAGTTTT
This sequence comes from Trichonephila clavipes, assembly GCA_019973935.1. Taxonomy (NCBI): domain Eukaryota; kingdom Metazoa; phylum Arthropoda; class Arachnida; order Araneae; family Nephilidae; genus Trichonephila; species Trichonephila clavipes. The sequence continues at coordinate 96,972 of BMAU01005857.1, forward strand.
TGTAATACACAGGAAAATTTCTAAAAGAGTACTTATAAAATCTGCTTTTTGATGTTAAAGAATTTTATTCTTCTTTGGAGTGTTAAAATTTATTTATTGTAGAGTTTTGGAAGAATTTATACATAAATTGATCAGTACTGCTGTGTTTCCCCCCCTCTGGAAACTGTGGATTAACAAAATGTATAAATTTTGGATTTCTTTTGTGTGTGTGTGCATTAAATAAAACATTTCTTGTAGCACAAAAAATATAATGGTACGATCAAATATAGTACACATAATTTTATCCAACTTATTTGAATAAGGTATAAAAAATCAATTTAAAACGCTGCTTCATTATTTATTTCAAAGAAAATAAAACTCAACAATAAGAATCAAATATACATCTATAATATTGAATTATTATGCACAAAAAACTTTAAAAAAGCAGGGGTTTGACATATCAATTTGTATTTGCTTAGAGAGAGATATACTTTAACTACATAAACCTACAATAATTTTTGTAATGTAGTATATATTGATATTATGTAAAATAACACATTTTCTAATTCGATATGTCGGATACTTTCCCCTCTATTTTAAATGATAGAAAAGAAAAATTTTTTCAAAAAAATCTTGTTTTTCAGGTGCAAAATTTGATAAAACTTATTCCAGTTTTAAAATTTGGCATGCATGTTCATTTTTTGCGTAGAGATCTACTAAATATGGGTTTTGCGGAAGCCCACTGTAGAGATGGGGGTTACGGAAGCGAATTGCCGCTGGAATTCTACTGCGATTTTAGAAAATTAAGTCCTGTACTTTTTAAATCGAGAGGTGCGGTTATAAGAATGTTTTCAATGCTAGGACTTAGATATCAGTAATTTATATACGAGGCATAACCAGAAACTAAGTTCCGTTTCTATTTATATCCGCTCCAGCGCAGCGATCGCAGTTCCGCGCATGCCCTACAGACGCTCAGTATCAAGGAGAAGCACATGCGTCATTTTTAGATCACTGTCAGCCACGTACGCTTTGTTGTGCTTGTTTACAATGTCGGTGTTGATTGAAAATCCCGCTGCGTGTGAAATCAGATGTGTAATTCGTTTTCTGAATGCTAAGAAAGTGAAACCAGTGTAATTCGTTTTCTGAATGCGCTAAGAAAAATGAAACCAATCGAAATTTATCGGCAAATTTGTGAATTTACGGACAAACCCTCCTACGAGGATTTGGCTGGGACGTGTTTGGTCATCCTTCGTACAGCCCTGACCTCACTCCTAGCGATTTTCATCTTTTCTTACATCTCAAGTCTTTCCTTGCCGGTAAACACTTCAACAATGACAAAGAGCTGAAAGAAAATGTTTCCTACTGGTTGAAGACACAGGCGGCAACCTTCTATGAAGAAGGCATAGAAAAACTTGTGCCACGATATGACACATGCCTGCAAAATTTCGGCAGTTATGTGGAAAGGTAGTTTAAGAGTTTTACATTTTTGTCCAATAAATGTTTTTTCTGTATCTGTATACAATTTATTTTTATTACCAAACGGAACTTAGTTTCTGGATATACCTCGTATATAAACAGTAAATCACACAACACCATGAAATATCCAGTGATGAGAGCGGATAACAGCTAGTACGACTATAAAAGAGGTAATGCCGAAAACAAAAGCATAAAAAAAGCAGAGGGACGATGCTCAAATATAAATAAAACCTGACATTTCACGTGCACCAACCTAGTATTTCCATTATCATCTGCAGGATGCATATACCACTTGTGACGGCTCTATCCGCGATCTTCTTACTATCAATCCTCTTGGGGAATTTTCGGTCTTTAAAAATTATTTTATTATAAAGCTTCCTCCCGAAGAAGAAAACGTGAGCATGCAAATTAAGTCTAGTATAAAAAGTAAGCTTTCAGGTTAGAAGGAGAGAGATAGGGTAGACTGCTAGCGGAGCAGTGATTAATCAATTTAAAGAGAGGCGCAGATATTTAGTAATTGATCATTATTATATGTAAGATGACGATTTGTCACTTAAAATTTAATCTAGATTAGGTAGCCAAGAAATCAGAGCGATTGAATTGACGTAAGTGTTCCAAGTAATTAAAGTCTCATATCTCGTGTACCTCATTAACTGTGTTCATATTTAATAATTGGGTGCATCTCTTAACTTTGGTTGATTGAATTTGTGTTGTGGTTAGTTCTGCGAATAAATTGAGTGATTTTGGATACGGGTAGTCTTCCTTCCGTTTCTCCCACACCCTTAGGCGCAGCAGAAGCAAGACCTTTACACCAGCGTTTTTCAAACTGTGGGGTGCGCCCCCCCCTTGGGGGCGTGGTAATTCAACGAGGGGCGCGAGCATATTAAAAAGTCAAAAACAAAAGATTATTTAAAAAAATATTAATTTACTGAAAGTTAAAAACAAAATACATTTTGACGTAATAAAAAATAAAATACACATTTACACTGATACATTACACTTATAAACGTATCAGTGCTACACAATGTATTTTATAATGAATTTAACAATTCTAATTTTAAGAAAAAGTTTATTAATTACCAGTGACCCCATGTGCTTATCATATATATAATTGAAAACAAAAATTAACACTTATCTTGATAATTTATCCGGTTTGTAATTTTTCCCTTAACTGCCGATTAAAAGTTAAGCGCTTCGCTTCTCAATGCCAACCGTTTTGCACGTAGGCACGTGTATGTGATGTATTGGAAGGGGGAGGAATAAAGAAGAGCAAATAATCTGAAATAAGTAAATCCTTCGCAAACACTGTCAAGGTCCTTTTATTGCATTCCAAAGCCTTCCGAATAAATTTATGGATAGCACTGCAAAGAAAAGATGCAAAGAAAGAAAAGTTTGACGTATATATACGGAAAGACGTATATATACGTCCGAGGAAAAATCGCTTTGGCTTAGCGAGATGCTTATATACGCCGGGGGTGCTTATGAGGTAAAGTCACTTCGCAGTTTTTGGGTCAAAGAATAGTATTATTGAATTGAATATAGTTATTGTATGAGAAGGCGCGATAAAAACTATGATTGAATATTGGGTCGCAAATATTGCAACTTTGAGAAGCACAGCCTTTACACAACTGGATTTCGAAGTCACTTAAAATTAAATAAATTTTCAATGAGGTATTATTTCCTACATCACTTGTGCAGAGAAAAATATCAGTTATCCCACACAGAAGGTTTTGAATGTACATGGACATTAGTATTTTAAAATAAAATTGACAAATAAGCACGTTCTAAGGTAAGAAATCATGACTCCATTAACCGAGGAAAGAAAAAAAAAACCTCTTATGACCCCTCAGGTTATTAAAGAAAACGTAGAAAATTACTTCAAAACGATGCCTGGAATATTTAACGTCCAACCTCAAAAAGTGCGAGGGAATATTTTCCCCAACAAACTTGGCTATTTCAATGACCCATAGATAAGGAGCGTTCAAAAATGAAACACCCCAGGGAAGTGGAGAGGGATAACAAATTTCCTTCTCTACCTTCTTGTCAGAGCTTAAAAAATATTCCAAAATGACGTTATTTTACATAGAGAAACGTACGAAGGGAATATGCGACTGCCTCTATTTCGAGGTGGCAAATTCTTTTTAGAGAATTTTTAAAGGGGGGTATAACGTAGATGCCAAAAGATAGGAGAGAAAAACTTATCGCTTGGAGACTTTGCGGTCTTTATTCATTATATATTTTGAGCTTACGAGTCATTTGTACTCAGTCGCGAATTTTATCTGTTCGTTCTCCCCCCTTCTCAAACTTTCTTGCACTAGGAATAGATTTAGGAAGTGTGTGGAGTTGTGGGGGGGGAAGGAGAAAAAATGATTATGATCGTCGTCCGTATGAGTTGTTTGGGAATATTTTTTGAAATTCGTATATTTTTATTTTATTTTTGGGAGGGAAAAGAAAAAATACTAAAAAAAAGGGGTGGAAGCGTTTTGCGTCATGTCTTTAAATAGTATGGAAGCTCTTACAAAAGAAAGAAAAAGAGATGAAAAATTATATCGATTTGTTGGATAGTTCAAACAGTTCCCTTTAAACCGCAAAAAATGTTTATTTGGACAGAAATTGTTATTCTATTTTTAAGTGAACTTTTGTTTAGCTTAGCGTCCCATTCCAATTTTCTATTCAGCTGATAGTGTCCATTTTAAGACAAGCTCCCCCTCCCCAAATAAGTTGCCCACTTGTAAGAATTTTTTGGGGGTTGGCCAGTGACTGTAACTACCGCCTTATCAATGATACAGGGCCCCAACATGTGTAACTACAGTACCACTAACAGGCCCCAACATGTGTAACTACAGTACCACTAACAGGGCTTTCTTTTCTAAAAAAGGGTACAAGGAGTTTTGATACGGGGCCACTCAGAACTAGCTACGCTAGGGGGTTTGGCCCCTGCTCTAGTAAACAAGAGGAGAACAGTGGGAAATACAAACGCCTTCAGACAAAAAAAATGAAAACATATGAATGAAAGAATATGTCAATTTACAATAGATAATAGTTATTAAAAGTAGTTATCTTAAAATAAAGATATGCCACGCATTATATGCCAGGGGTACTCAACCTTTTTTCTGCTGGGCCGCATACATATGCCAGATATTTCACGCGGGCCACTTATATATGTTAGTTGTTTCAAGCGGGCCGCAACATGAAGATAAATAGGGGAGGAGGGTGGAGAAATGCTTTAAGACCAAGATAGCATAGGAAATTTAAAATGTGGAAAATTGATTAAAATATTATAACTTCCGTGTTGCTTTTTTTAATTATTATTTTTTATACTTTTTTTTTATTTTTGTCTCTAACACTGAATCAGAAGCATTTAAAAAAAACCCTTTAAAATTACTGCATCAGTAAACGGTTTCATATGATTACTAATAATCTAACAAGCTTCATAGAATGTCTTTGTTACGCTGTGATATTACCACTGACAAAACACTTCGTTGCTGTTGCAAAGATTATTCAAGCAAGTCTATTTATCACCTCTTGAAAGAGATCTTGGAGGAAAGTGTCAATGAATAATTCCTTTTTATTGGTATTTTTTAAATACAGCACTTTCTTGACAAATCAAACAAGTACTGATCCATGCTTGTTTTTCAGTACAAAATAGTCAACCTCCCAGTCGTCTTGAAACGATATATTTTCTTCGAATACTTTTCGCTTGCAAGATACGAAAGATAGTTAAAAATTAGTTCCACCCATAAACTGTAACTACACCACTGTTGTCTGTTATCACTAACCGTAACTGTTAAAAAAAATTCAACATCGACAACAAAAAGCGCAATTGATATATTTGATTCCTTGACACCAAATTTTTAATATATTGTTCTTAAATAAGTGAATTTTTCAGAGCAATAGGCACTGACCGAACCACTTAAGTCTTAATCAAGGCAGTGGGTAGCCTAGTGGTTAGAGCATCAGTCTCCAGACCGGAAGGCCTGGGTTCGATGCCCGAAGTCACCAAATACTCTCCGAGTACAAACGGAGTACGTGCTCGTTAAATCAGAAGGTCCAAAAGTCTTGTGGGCTGAATCACGAGTGCAGGGGACTGGAGAATATTTCTCTCCCCTTCAGTTTCATGCCCAAATTGGGGAGGTGGAGATAGGTGGTGTCGCCATTTATTGTTCCTTCGAGGAATTTCGCCGAGCTAATTCGTACTGTCACCTGTACGGTGCTCAAGGCCTAGGCCAACGACAGGCGTACTTCTAGCCCCTTGCCACGATGAATTTCGTGGGTCTCGTTCTGATTACGTTAGACAAGTAGCATTAGCCACAACAACAGCAACAACAACCCTTTATCTACCGACGGTACTTATAAGTACCACTCTTTTTAAAATTACATGGAATAACCATTTTTACGAATACTCTGACGAAAGTTAGCAGGAATATTCTTTTAAATCCACTATGGCAGCACGGGTTCTATGATGAGTATTTAAGAGGGGAAGGCGAATAGTTTATACAGCAGAAATTGCGTTTTCAGCGGATTACGAAGATTGTCATTTTTGTTCCGAAAAAATAGTTAATGTCGAAAGGTAAGTGCCTTATTTTTTTGTATGTTAATGAAGATCTTAGAAAACAATTTGACTATTTATTTTAAGTGAACAGGCTGTATAATTAATTTTACAGTTAAATATCTTTAACTAATTAATTAACTCTAACTAATTAAATTTCCCAAAGATGAGTATTTTGTTTATGTATATCCCTTAATTTTCAATGTAGTGATTAAAAAAAATTACATGAAAAAAATGCAGTAAATCATAATGTGGTAAATAAAGGGTTAAAAAGGCTCAATGAGCCACATGCGGCCCGCGGGCCACAGGTTGAATATCACTGCTCTACAGTATTAACATTTTCCCCCTCCCCCGAAAAAAATATAATAATCGTTTTACACCGAAAGAATACAAAACATAGAGATTACAAAATATATAAACAAAAACTACTGACCATGAACGATGTTGAATTAAAAGATCTCTTCGTGACAAGCGTTCCATCTGAGAAGGCCCATCTGTACACATAGATTGATGCATAGTAAAGAACGGATCCCTCTAAGGTAATCTCATCATCCACGAAGACCTTCGTCACGGCTTCGTGATCTTTGTAACTGGATGGCAAGCACTGGGGAGTTCTACTGCTTTTGAGATTTATTGTAACATCCAAGGCACCATCTAGAAGAGTACTGATATTTTGCTCTGCTGACTTGGATGCCAATCCTGTGGAAAATGTGACTCCTGGAAAGCAGAAAAAGCATAGCTTAGAATTCAATATGTCTAGGATTTAAATATAGACGTAATTGTTTTTGATTTGAAGTCAGTTTAATGTTAACATTCACACATAAAAAAAGAGAGATTTAAGAAATGTTTAGGATTAAGACTAATTTAAAAATAAGGTGACAAAAAATATTAAGGATATCTTTCTCAGAAAAGAGTTTTCCTATAAACCCTATTGCATCCATAGAGAATTATTTCCCTAAAAAAAATTGCATGACAGAACATCAATGCGGGTGAAAAGAAAAATCAATAATAATTAATTAAGAGGGGCGGGTAATTGTTTTGACTCCAGTACCACATTGTAGAAGCAGAAGACTCGAACCTTTGACTCGACAACAATGGCCACGAAACCACGATCATCATTATTAAGCCACCGAGGTCATTTTAAATGATTTTGTGAGATTAAAATCATCTGATTAATCTTATTAATTTCTTTATTGAAAATACAAACGCAAAGTTTTATAAAAGCAGTCTTCATTTTGTTTTTTTTTAAAAAAAAGTTAGTAAAAATTACCAATGTTACATAACTATAACATTAAATTAAAAAAAGCAACCAACACTAATAAACTGCGCTACGACTTTAATTGCTTCACAAAAAAGCACAATGAACCTAATTTGGCTTAATGGAATAATTAATTTCATACCAAAGAATTTGAAAAGAAACAGAACCATTCTTTTATCACTGAAATTTTAAGTAGAAATGAATATAATTACATTATACGTTCCACTTAACTAATGAAATTCATTGAGAACATCACTTCTGCATTAAATGCAATTATGTAATAAATTTCACCAATTACTTCGAACGTAGAGAAAACGTCTCCGTATAAAACTCTAGATTAACTGAAAAATGTTCTAATATTAAAATACATCACATTAAAGTTACTTTATCTCTAAACGTATTCTTTCGAAAAAGTATCATACATTAAATATCATACAGTTAAAACCTGAAGATTATTACTTACTTTGGTCTCACGAATTACATCATAAAAAACGTTATAATCAAAAAGAACATCTTAATCGCATCCAAACGTCTCGTTTGACATAGTTTAACTTTTTTTATCCCTCTTACATTTTGTATAGACAGTCATAATCTATATATAACTTCTTTCTCACTAATGTAACCTATCACGCAATGAATACGTTTTCGACCATTTCACTTACGGCCATTTTAAGGCAAATGTATTGAACCATTTATCAAATCTTAAGTTTCAATTATAGTTAATAGCTTTGAATATCATATGAGGAGCTATTAAAATAGACTGTTGCTAGATATTTAAATCTTATTACCAGTTATGTGGTGAATAAATTTTAAAGAGGAAATGGAAGAGATGGAATAATGAAACTGGATTCATTTTCAGTTGGTTTGATTTAATGTTGCTTTAGAGAAAGATTTCTTTAAAGATCTTGCAATTTGGAGCCATGGTCAACATGGAAAAGGACCTGAGAGAAGACAATAACTGAATTGGTAACCCCCTTTCTAAATTTCCACACCATGCAGCATTATGGTTTTGATATAAAACTTCAATTAAAATGCGGTAGTTTTCAAAATTTTACTTTCTGATAGAGCCAGGATTCAAGCTGAATATTTCTAGTATAAAGCTCGAGATCATGGTTGGAGAATCAAAGCCCCTGAATGGATTTAACCCCAAGGGGTCAAAGGGGTGTCAATTTGTCTCGAGGGGTGAAAAAATAAACAATTTTCAAAGAGGTATAATCCTTTTAAATTTAAATTAAATTAATCGAATCTTTTACACATTATTTGAAAAGGATTATAGTTTCAAAAAGAACAAAATGTTTAAAATATAATCATAGTTTCAAAAAATTATAAGCATATGAAATTACGAAACATTTCTGTAATAAATATCAAGTAAATTTTGCTTTGCGCACGATGTTTTCTAAAATAGTAACTTTTGATGAATAAAACTTTATAGAAATATAAAAAAAAATGTATCATATTCTTTAAACCCTACATAATTTTAGTATTATATATCTCTTGCATTTCAAAATATTTGAATAATATTGAAATTTAAAAAAAAAGTTTTAATGTAATTTTTTTATTTTTTAAAAAATATAATTTATTATTCCATTTGTATAAAAATAGCTATAGTGTTATAAGAATACATTTAACTTTGAAAATCAACTTATTGTTTGTAATTAGAGCTATTATTTTAGAAAATAAGATGCGCAACGTAAAACTTAATTAATATTTCTTACAGAAATGTTTCCTATTTTCATATGCTTATAATTTCTTAAGTTATGATTATATTTTAAACGTTTCACATTTTTTTGAAACCTCATTCTTTTATAAATAATGCGTAAAAGATTCGAATTATTTAACTTTAATTTCAAAGAATTATATCTACTTGAAAATTGCTTGTATTTTCAGCCCCCGAGACGAAGTTAACACTCCTGAGACCTCTTAACCATTTGAAAAAGAGGTACGATCACGAATTTTTTTGCAAATATGAGAGAAATTATATTTTAAGATGTATAAAACATTCTTCATAGCACGCAGAGTGTACTTATAAAAAGCAAACGCTTAGGGGATTTTGTGTTCCACAGTTAAAAAATAGTAAAATACAAAAAAATAGTGTGGTAACTTTAAAGTTCAAAATTAAAATAAAATTACTCCATTTTCGCCTTTTGTTAAGTATTATGCTTAGTTACATGTAACAAAAATGTGCTTTTTTAAAGAACATTTTGGGAAAAACTAATAACCACTTAAGGAGTTAAGTCCCTGATTTTGAAATTGTTTTGTACAAAAAAGGAGAAAAATTTCGAAATTTTATTAAATGAACAATTTAAACAGTAATATTTATTTTAAAAAAAACTGGAATGATTTATTGTAATATTGCGTTTAAAAAAAACTTTATTCATCTTAATGAGGAAAACATATTTGCAAGTTTAGAGTATTACCCTTCATTTAAAATAATGACCTTCTTTAAAATTCCTTTTTGAATAATTAAGAAACGAAAAAAGAATCTCATTAAATAAGAATGCTGAAAATCGAGAAAATTAAGAAAAAAAGAAAAATGCTTCGTTAAAAATTTTGAAAGGATTTCATAACTTCAAATTAACAAAATTGTTGTTGATTATGTATTAAGATGGAGAGCAGGTACATGGTAGAAAAGTAAATTTCCAAACTAGTATACGTATGGAGGGAAGTAATAATAAGTATTTATTTTATATTTTTATTTCTTGCATGGATTCATTGCACGAAAATTACATTATGTTAGTTGGTATAAATTAATTTCTATGAAAAGAGATAATATTTTGGTTTAAACTATAGAATATTTTAGTACATTTTCTTCGTATTAATATTATTTGTACGCAAATTATTCACATTTTCTTGAATTGTTTTTCAAGATAAATTACAGTTAAAAGTAATTTGTCTTTTATAAATTATACTTTAGAAACTTCAAAGATAATTGAGCACAATAGAAACGTACTAGGAATTTGAAAACTTTAGAATAACAGAAGGTGACTGACTAGATTTGGAACCGTGATTTTCCAAAAGCGTTTAAATGAAAATGGTTTTCCGGTATTTAGCGTCACTTGAAATGGAAAATACACATGAAATTGTTTTAAGGTATACGACTACTTGTGATAACTTTTTTTTCTTTTAAATGGCGATATGATGATTTTTTTGAGAATTTTAGATTTATTTAGTACATTTTAAGAAAAATATGCGAAAATTAAAAAAAAAGAAACTCTTATTACTAAAATGGAAAAAAATGGGTAAAAATTTACAAAAAATTACATGAACGGGGCCCATTTGGTACAAAAAATTTATGAACAAATTTTCAATTTTTTAATTTTCATGTGCTGCTTTGCTATTCATTTTTTAAATGACCTTCATGTTAAGAGGTATTGAAATTTTTACAAAAACTAGAGCCCTTTGTCTTAGTTATTATACGAAACTGCTTAAAAATAACAGTGATTATATTCCCATAAAGGACTGTAAAATTTGTAATAAAACAGTGATTGATAAATCTGAAGGTTAAAATACTTCTACTATTATTCAGAACATAAGCAAAAGATATCATTTCAGTTAATTATTTTCAAAACTTTTTGAGCAATCGCTGTTACCGTTTGAACACATTTTCAAACATTTCGTGTAAAACGCATTTTAAAGTATGGCATCTTGTTTAAAATAGTGGCAACTGCTTTTACTCAAACACTTATAGTTTCTGTTCTAGTGAATGGAAAATAACAAACTTGGTAATTTTTAGTGTTGTCGGATACCCTAAAAATACTATTACAAAAGAAAAAAAAGGAAAAAATGCAATTTTTCCCGGCAAAAAATAAAGAAATAATTATATATATTCAAAAAATTTTCCTGTTGTTGAAAAAATGCTTTTATAATAATAATGAATTTCCTATACTTCTATTAAAATAATTCTACTATTATACAGAACATAAACAAAAAGTATCATTTCTGTTAATTTTTTTCAAAAGTTTTTGAGCAATCGCTGTTACCGTTTGAGCATTTTCAAACATTTCGTGTAAAACGCATTTTGAGGTATGGCATCTTGTTTAAAATAGTGGCAACTGCTTTTACTAAAACACTTATAGTTTTTGTTCTAGTGAATGGAAAATAATAAACTTTGTTTTCTTTAGTGTAGTCGGATACCTCAAGAATACTATTATAAAAAGAAAAAAAATGGAATTTTTTTCGGTAAAAAATAAAGACAAAAATTACATATATTCAAAACATTTTCCTGTTGTAGAAAAAATGCTTCTATAACAATAATGAATGTCCTATACATAGCTAAGACTTTTCTACATAGACTGAACTAAAATTTCGAAAAATTTACATTATTTTCAGAGTTACTATTAATTGAAGTAATAACCAGTGGTTTTTCTCTTCTTCCATGAATTAAAATATGAATAAACCCCCTTCTAAGTAACATATTTCAAAAATCCTAGTTCAGGCTCTGTAACTATAGCTATATACTGGAAAGATAATTATTATAGAAAAATTCTAAATACAAGTAATATAAACAAAATTTTTTATGTCAATTCCTACTTAGATGAAAAAAGAAAAATTTTATTTTAGCTACTTTTTTATTAAATAGTTACAATTAATATAAATATGTATATACATATGACAGAATCATAACATTAAGTGGTAATTAATTCTTATTCATTGTCATTTAAGTATCGTATTGTCATCTAAAATAATCGTGTACATAAAATTTCAGTTCAACTGAATGCTTTAAAACGTGAAAAAAAAAAACATTTTCAAGTTTTAACACAAGTCGCCAAAAGGTCGCTTAACTGCCAAAAACGATGCCACCGTGGTTGTATTTGTAATTCTTTAAATAATTAGTTTTAATCAATTAATTTTTATTAATTATAGTTAAATTATTGTATTGTCATCCAAAATAATCATTTACACAAAATTTCAGTTGAGTGCTTTAAAACGTATTTTATTAACGATCGAAAATTCCACCGCAATAAGCAAATAAATATATAGAGAGTGTGAGCTAATTGTAGGAATTGAAAAAGGAGAATGTTTTTAATGAACGTATTTCTTGCCAAGAAATTGTATTTAAATAATTTTTTAGTGTAATAATAATCTTAAGAAAATTTTATATTTATATTCCAATTCAAATGGTATTAAACATAAAAAATTTATTTATACACTTTTGTAAAATCAAGGTTCTGATCGTTAGTTATTTTAAATATATGCAGTGAAATACGTTTAACGTGAAACGTTTAACACGAAATAATGCAACGGTCCCGACAAACTGCTAAGCATTTTCCTGCATTTTTTACTCTTAACACGAAACGAAAGTAGTTCAACACGAAAAGATTTTCCTTCTGGGAATGAATAAAATACAGGAAGCACCAGACTGTCTTAAAGTATCATCGGAAGAATTCGTAGCAGTAGATAATGATAATGAGTGTACAGTCCCAAATATAGCAGATAAAGACATTTTGGACTTTTTCGAAGCTAAAAAAATATTGATGCAAATTCTGACGACGAAAATGAGATGACTAATGCAGTTCCTGATCCCACGTCATCCGAAATGAGGATCATGAAAAGCATGCGCAGTTATTTAGAAGCCCATTCTAATGAAGTGAATAAGAAAATGAATGACATCGAACAATTAGTTGACAATTTGATGCAAAAATAAGACAATACAAAGAAAAGTATCAGATTATTTTTCAAAAACTTTACAGATGTTTTGTTTTTCAAAACACTTGAAAATATTGTATAAAATTTCTTTAAACTCTATTGAATGTTTTGTTTTATTGGCTTTTATTAAATATACGCATATATACATATCTATGTAAATTAAGTGTATTCTAAGAAGCTTAATTTCGTTGTATATAGGATTTTATTATATTTTTTTTGCAATATCCTTTAACATGAAATTCTTTTAACCCGAAAAAATATTTCAGTCCCTTCAGTTTCATGTTAAACAATTTTCACTGTATCTAACAAAATAAAGATAGGATTTTTTTTTCAAAAATGGATTTAAATTATTTAACATTTTATTGGTAATTTTCTAAAGTAATCAAAGTAAAATTTCCAAACTCAACAACAATTTTATGTTGTATTTACACAAAACAAAACAAAACACAAGATCTATCAGATTTTGTTTCCTTAAAAATGATACTTTATCAATTTTTACTTCATACGTATTCAATTAACTGTTAGTTAAATATTCGAAAATTAATTTTTTTTTATATTTGTACAAACACAACATGTAATTAATACAAAATATTTTTTTAAAAAGTAGGTAAATGTCTTTAATGTTTAACAGAGCTCATTTTATTAAAGGAAAACGAAGAAAAAACATGAAATGATTCAAAAAGTTTCCTTTTCCCCGATACAACTTTACAAACATTAATAAACTAATTAACAATTCATTAAAAAAAGCTACAAAAATCCAACTTTTTTACAATCCATTTTCTTTCCCTTTGTTTCTTAACTTTGCGAGAATGCTTTTAAAAGCCTACCTTGCTCTCCCCCTCCCCCTTGACTAAAATGCAAAGATAGCGAACACATAATGCTGGGTAATTAAGTCTCGCGCGCATATGCATCAACTAATCAAGAAGAAAGAACTTAACGAAATAAGCCAAAAAGAATCACCCAAAAGTAAAAGCAAACCGTTATCTGAAATTCCATTTACTTGTAAAGGATATGGCTCCGAAAAGCAATTAAAATGCAAGATGAAACCATTCACTTCTATTCATTTATCGAAAACCACATTTAATTACAGGACTTTCATGTTGCCATCTCGTTAAATTTAATTTCACCGCATCCCCTGGGAGGTTCCGTGGAAATCTTGTTAGCGGCGAAAACCCGCCTTCTAATAAGGGAAATAAGAGAGTGGTATTTATAGAAAGGAAAGTGGCAACACTCCGCGAAAACCTAATATTCCAAGACAACAAAGAGAGGATTCGGAATATTTCTTGTGTCTCGTTCGGAATGAATTTTTGAAGTGTTATTTGTGTTGACGTGTGAAAGTGGCGATGGGACAAAAATAATTTTAACAATGAATATTTCATTATTTTGTTTTAAAATTATGAGTTAGAGTTATCTGAGTTAATACTAACGTTTGTGATTTATTTTAGAATTTTTGGAATGCTGTTAGCGATTAATTTTCTATGTTCTTGTACGAAATTTGATGGATCAAACTTTTAATTTTGGATGTGAAACGCACTTGAAATTGTAGGAAATGCTATTTTGTTTAATTTGATATTAGATTTACAATTGAAATTTATAAAACTCCATTTGCTAACAATCATATCAACCATGCATAATAATACCTTCAAAAACAAATTATATATTTAACAAACTATATATTTAAGTTTTTCTATAAATTCAAATAAAGATTGATTTATTTTAGAATTTTTGTCTTTAAATTAATATTTTTAAATATTGTGTGTAAGCTAAGATTTTTAAAATAAATACTAGCCATTACTCGTCGGCTTCACTGGGTATTTCATGATACTCTGATTATACAGTGATTATAAATTATTGAGAGAGATATCTAAGCCCTAGCATTAAGCGTTCGGTTATTTTAAAAAGCTTTCTTATAGCTTTTCTCCTTTGATTTTAAAAGGACAACATTTGAATTAACTAATGCAAGAATAATTATCTTTTACTCCCATAAACCCCTCTCCCAAAAATGATTTAAAAAAAATGATGTCTTAGGGGAACTCTTCCAAACAAAAGAAACATGCTTATTCAGTTTCAAGTTTGTAGATCTAATAGTTCCTGAGATAACGTGATGAGAGAGTGAGTTCTTTTCTCCTTTATATCCCTTTATCTACCGACGGTACTTATAAGAACCACTCACTTTAAAATTACATAGAATAACCATTTTTACGAATATTCTGACGATACTTAGCAAGAATATTCTTTGAAATCCACTCTTCCAAGATATATGGCAGCACGGGCTCTATGATGAGCATTTTAGCGGGGAAGACGAATAATTTTATAGCAGAAAGTGCGTTTTCAGCGGATTGTGAAGATTATCATTTTTGTCCCGAAAAATAGTTAATGTCAAAATTTAAGTGTCTTATTTTATTTTTGTATGTCAATGAAGACATTAGAAAACGATTTGACTATTTGTTTTAAGTGAAAATTGTATATAATTATATATAATTTTACAGTTGATATCTCTAATTAATTAATTAGCTCTAATGGATTAACTTTCCCAAAGTTGAGTATTTTGTTTATGTATATCCCTTAATTTTCAATGTAGTAATCTTCCAAAAAATATTGCATGAAAAAACTACATAAATCATAATGCGGTAGATAAAGGTTTAAATATGTATATATATATATATATATATATATATATATATTCGAAAACTGGTTTTTCAAAAAGTTGGCTTCTGTATAAACCCTAGTCGGGATATGTTCTATTTAGACACTCTTTTTAAAAAATGTCGATAAGAGTGTTGTTAAGCCCAGTGGCTGAGTGGTTAGTGCATCCCTCTTCCACTCCACAAGTCCGAGGTTCAAACCCTGGGCTGGGCAAGGTTGACTCATCCTTTCATCCCTTCAGTGGGTCAATAAAATGAGTACTAAGCTTGCTGGGGAACTTAACTCTGGGGGGTTCGCTTCAGACTGATCACCTGATCGGAACATCTGCTCATGCACCTCAGGGCCCATGGTCGCGTATGCTGAGTTGGGCACAGTAGGCCTTGGCCATCATGAGCTGTCGCAACACTGAGTTAAGTTAAGAGTGTAGTTAAATATGATAACTACTATTTTTAAAATGGGGGGGGGAGAGGGAGTCTCTTAGCCGCGGAAGATCATTCAACTGAAAGATTCTTTCACGGTATCGTATATTTTTTTTTTTTAGTTATATTTTTTGTCACTTATTTACGTAGTGCAAAAAATTAGTTACTTATTAAAATCAGTTAATATTTCTAATTTAAATATGGCGCGTACACAGTCTGATCTCCATTTTATGAGCCTCTGTTTTGCAAACTTTTGCCTGGAATTGATTTATAATGTATATTGAAAGTTGAATCTCTAACGAATTTTCCATACGGGATTCAGTGACTTCATTAAATAGAGGTACGACTGTAATAATAATAATATTACTAAAATTACAATGTGAACTGTATGCTCTCCTGTAATATTAAAATTTAATTAACATTGAATTAAAATAATATTCATTCAAAATTTGGAACGTATTCCTACATTGTTAGCTTAAAAAAGAATAACGATAATGCATTTCAGAAGAACTCATCAAATTAAATTCTGTAAACCTTCACTCGAAAACCCATCAAACCAAAACCAAAAGCGAAATTCCATAAACAATCCCTAGAAAGATTAATGAAGCAAACAAAGCCATTGACGGCAATTAATGCATATGTGTCATTTCGAAACGAAAATCAGTTCTCTCCTTGAATAAAAACAATACTCTGCTGACGAAGTGCCAGTTAGAATTACCCCCCAATTACTAGATTGACACAACAGATACTCATGTCCTCAATGGGAACGGATTCAATTACCTGCAGTAGAATACGGCAGGGCTTAAAATACATTAGTATTCATACGAATTTCGTTTCCAAAAGACAAGATTTCGATTTCCCGAAACCAAACGGGTGCTGCGAACAACTCAACTCCCCTCCATCCCGGATACTGGCTGAATGGGGCAGCGCTGGGTTTCCAATGGATCGAAATTTAAAGGGCGTACACTTTAATTAGTCGAAATTTCTCGCTTTAAATGTCCAATTTAAACAAGCAGGGGCTTGCTTTTGTGCGACTTCATTTGGCGTCATTCAAAATGCTGGGGCGGCCGACAACAGTTCACTGCTCATTCCATGGAACTAATAATGCGGATATTCCGGTAGAGGGGCTTTCAATGGGGCGTCGGGTACTGAGAAGGATGAGGGGGTGGGTATAAGATGGGGATGTTCGGAAGGATAGTACTAAAGCACTTTGAGATGCAATACCATTTGCTCACAGGGAATCGATGGCTCTAGCTCTGATGATTTGAAACAGAAACTGAGAAATGTTCCTAGAAGGCGTGTTTTTCAAAATATATATTTTATCAGACATTACATCATTTTGAAATGATACTCAAAGCTTTTTATATGTCATGAAGAAATTAAACAATCCTTCTCTCTCTCATTGTACGTAAATTCTCATTTTGGCATGCCAGAAGACCCGATTTGTTATGTATTATTTGATTCAATCTGATAAATGTAAATTAGATGCCTTTCATCAATTACAGCAAATCACTGACCACCGAACAGTCAATCTCGAGCTACTAGTACCTCGCGGGGACATTTTTGGTAGATCACATTAACGTTACTGTAGGCTTTTTAAAGAGATTCATTCTAAAACAATCTCAACTTATGTCATGGAGCATTTTGATTTTCAAGGCAACGCTACAGTGGGGTAGGTACGGATGGATTTTCAAAATGATTTATCTGAAAAATTAGATTGTTCAAGCTATGAAAACATTTGACTTCTTGTTTTTAAAGAAAAAATACCCAAATTTGGTTCAGGTTTGTCTCAAAGTGAAAGCAGTGTTCGGATTTACATATCTGTGTGAGATTTCTTTTTCGATTATGACGCGGAAACGAACTTACAATTGTTTTCCAATGGCACAGCGACTGGTTACTCTCCCAACATTAAAAAACGTGCTGATGACAAAAAAAGTTTAATCTTTCTCATTAAATTTAATATCTGATAAAAAATCTGTTATTACATTTGTTATTTATTTCTAACAACACTTCAATTTCTTAAAACAACTTCATATGTGTATTCTAATTCAACTGTGTGTGACACTAAATATAAAAAAAAAATTATTGATTTATACGCTTTTTCAAAATCCTGGTTTCGAATCTAACCAGTCACCATAATATAAAATGCATATTAAGATATTTGTATATGCATTGTTTTTTATATTTCAACAATATTTTCAGAAGGACTTTGAAACGTACCATCATGTAGCTCTTTTTATAAGACTTTTTTTTGCTTCTCCAGACAAAATAGAAAATCTTCCATCCTTTATCTTCAGTTGTCAAAAAACATCCCTCTAAAATCGTTTCAATAACTATTTCATGCTTGAACTCATGCGCAGTTCCGTTTATATGAATCTTTATATCTCACCAATAACAGTGTATATGCATCTGAAACGCATAAGGCATAACTCAATTTTTAAAAACTATATTTCTTTCAACCTTCCATTCAAAAATAAGCCCTTTCCTTATTCTAGCTTATCATCAAATAATAAAAGAGAAAGCTTTTCTCGAATAAAATACATATTTCTTCACCTTATAGCATAATAAGAAAGGAAAATGTTCGAATATATCAGGTGATATCTACAGTATATGTATTTTACAAAGTATTTTCTCATTTCCTTTATCTCATTTAGATTTATTTTTTGACCCTGAATAGTTTCAGGTATATTTCCATAACAATAGGTATCAAGAACTGATATCTTTTAATTATTAAGACTACACATTACCCTACAATCTCCAAAAATACCGAAAAAATTATTTTGGCATTTTCTTGTAGACAATATCTTTGGGAAGCTTACTGTCAAATTTCAGATCTGATACCAAATTAGTTTTTGAGATATTTGAAGTTTTGTAAGCTATGGTTTTGGTTTCGGTTTTTGAGCACAATCAACTCTTTCAGTGTGAAATAGTTATTATTTTCAATTTTCCTTTCTAAAATCATGTTTTCATGATTATGTTTTGAATTGTTTGTGTTCTCATAGTTACTTAATTAAGATTAATTTGTTTATGTAGATTCATGTTTTAAAAATAGTTTATATTAGGTGCTTTATCATTAATTTTTTTCTTTTGAGAAAACGCCAAATACCAAAACATTCTCAAGCTGCTATGAGAAACAATATTTCGAAGAGATGAAATACTACTGAAAATGATGTATCTAAAAGTAAGCCTAAGCCTCAGCTGATTCTGCAAATAGGCTTCCTAATACAAGTATTTTTAATTTAAGTATTGAAGATAAAACTAAATATTTCCATGGTGTATCAAACTACATTGTAGTAAGCATATTGTAGTATTATATTTTAGTATTTTATAGCTGCGCAACAAAATCTCAAACTTGTGTTAAGCTGCTCCAATTTAAAACGGAAAAAAAAATATGTACAAACCCGGCGATTTTTAGCCTAAGTTACTAGCATTACTATTTTGCACATAAATGCTTCATGTTTCAAAACTTTTTTGAATATATTAGGTTACGATTAAGATGAATAACCGGTCGTTGTAACAAATGCTATCAATATTATGCAAAAATATATTTTGAATTAAAACTATAATATATTTTCAGTCATATTTAATTAAAATAGTGTTTTACTGCAGAACATACATTGGAAAATAACATATTAAAAATTAGAGTTTCGCGGGTTTTATTAGTTTTTGTTTCATGCCTTTACAAACTTGAAATGCGTTTTTCTCAGACTTAATTTTGAAGATATAAGTATTTTCTAATTTCTCTATATATAAGGCTCTTTTTTTGTTCAGGATCGAGTATATGTTTTTGTATATACTCCCAAACGTATGCCCTATAAAAGTTAGTAGGGATTTAGGTCTGAGAGATCACCAATTATTTTTTAAAAAAGTCCTAAACTTAATATTTCAAAAAATTTCATGTTTTTTCCAGATTTAGTTAGAAAAATAATTATTAAAAATCAACGAGGGAATAGATTTTCACAAATCCATGCTAACTTTTATTTTCAATAATCTAAGAAATATAAGTCACTTAAAATGACTATACAATTTTAAAAACTAAACATTTATAAAAATTTGAAAAAAACTTCAAAACTTCTAAATTTTTTAAAATTGTAAAATAATGGCTGGTCAAGCTGACTTTTTACTTTCAGAATCAACTTTATAACATCGCACCTCTAGAAAAAAACCCAAGTAAGTCAAAATATCTCATTTTGGAGAAATTACGAAAAACTGATTTTAGAAAACCTATGAGAGATATCCCGATTCTAATACTACACGCATGAAGCTAACATTTTATATAAAGCTGATTTAACTAACTCATTTCTAGATTGTCTATTTAAAACCGGAAAATTTTTTTATGAGTTACTCTAGTTTTACACCAGCGTTAAGCAACTTTTTTTGTGTGTGCACCCGACTAAAGTAACTTTTCGCGCCATTTCTCGCCGATGGTTGGAGGTATCGTTACGCAGGTTTTATCTTTGTGTCGGTATTTCGCTTAAGATTTTGAAAACTTCCTTAAGGTATCCGACTACGTTCGAAACCGTGATTCTCAAAAGCGCATAAGTGGATAATTTTCATGATATTTACTGTCACTTAGATTAGTATATATGCATAAAATTGTTTTAAGGACATTTTGACAAAAAAAAATTTGATTTAAATACAATATTTTGGCAAAAAATTAAACTTAGAATAATCTTTTTTCCAAATGTTCTTCTTTTGTGAAAAATACTTCTATTAGAATAATATTTTGCCTGTATATAACTCAGACCTCTGTAAAGAGGCTCAACTAGAATTTTTGAAATATATAACTTAAAAGTGCGTTTATTCATATTTTAAGACAACAGAGGGGAGCAATTTTAAGAAAAAAACGCCAATAATTATTTCAATTGGTGGTAATTCTGAAAATAATGCGAATTTTTCAAAACTTCTAGTTGAGCCTCTGTAGAGAGGTCTGAGCTATATACAGGCAAAATATTATTATAATAGAAGCATTTTTCACAAAAGGAGAACATTTGGAAAAAAAGATTATTCCAAGTTAATTTTTTGCCAAAATATTATATTTAAATACTTTTTTTTGTCAAAATCTCCTTAAAACAATTTATGCATGTATTCTAATCTGAGTGACACTAAATATCATGAAAATAATCCATTTATGCGCTTTTTTTAAAATCACGGTTCCAAACGTAGCCGGATACCTTAACTCAAATTGCGTACTTTTTGATTTACCGGTGTTTTCACCAAAAGGTGTGATGTAATCTAAATATAGAACATAAATTATTTTTACTCTTTGGGTCACCAAAAAATTTTTTTTTGAATAAAGGGTACCGTGTAGGTTCCGAGAATAAATCCCGGTTGATTATTGCATCTGAAACGGTAAAATACAAGTTACTATGCATGATGATTGATTTTGACGTGGTAAGGTTTTATGTAAAAATTGAAGTTCTCTAAAAACGACATTTTTAGATTACACTTTTAGTCTTTTATCTCAGGGAAGAGCAAACAGAGGTCCACCAAGAGAGACAGAAAACCATATAAACGAAAATGTTCTCTATGTGTTAGTTAAGGGGTCTTAGGGGTGTTAAATTTCTTTAGAGGTCTGAAAATATAAATGATTTCCAAACAGGTATAATTCTTTTAAATTTAAATTAAATGATTCGAATCTTTTACACATTATTTATAAAAGAATGGGGCTTCAGAAAAGTATAAAATGTTTAAGGTATCCGACTACTCTAAAATCATGATTTTTTTTCAAATATTGACAATTTTTTTATGATTTTATTTTATAGACCATCTTATTAGCTTGATAAAAATACCAAGCTTTTTAATGTCCATTCACTAGAACAAAAACTACAAGCGTTTTAATAAAAGAAGGTACCATAACTTTAAGCAAGATGTCAAACTTTAAAATGCGTTTTACTCGAAATGTGTTTTTTTCGAAAAACTCAAACGGGGACAGCGATTGCTCAAAAAGTTTTGAATATAATTTGCTGAAATTTTTTGTGAATGTTTCGTGTAACAGTAGAAGTGTTTTGATCTTCAGATTTATCAATAACTGTTTTATTTCAAAATTTACAGTCCTTTATGTGAATATAATCACTGTTTTTTAAGCAATTTCATATAGTCACTAAGATAGAGTGCTCTAGTTTTTGTAAAAATTAAACTATCTATAATCCTGCAGGTCATTTCAAACATGAATAACGAAGTAACACATTAAAACGGAAAAATTGAAAATTTGTTCAAAACATTTTTGTACAGAGCGGGCCCCATTTATGTAATTTTTTGTACATTTTCATCAGTTTTTTCCCATTTTAATAATAATAAATTTTTTTTCTAATTTCAATTTTACGATTTTTCCTTAAAATATTCTAATAAAACCTAAAAATCAAAAAAATCCCCATGTCTTCATTTTTTTCAAAAAAAAGTTGTCGCAAGTAGTCGGATACCTTAATATAATAATTATTTTAAAAATCACAAGCATATGAAAATTTTATAATAAATATTAAGTATTTTTTTGCGTTGCGCTCGCTATTTTCTAAAATAGTAGCCTCTGATGTATAAAACTTTATAGAATTATAAAATGTGTCATACTCTTTAAATCCTACCTATTTTTAGTATTATATATCTTTTGTATTTCAAAATATTTGTAAAATATTGCAATTTTTTAAATATTTTTTAAAAATGTATTTTTTTTATTTATTAAAATATGTAAGTTACAATTCTATTTATATAAAATTAGTTATAGTGTAATAAGAATACATTTATATTGTTGCGTTTTCGGGGGTTCGAAATGATTGAAGCCGAAGAGCGGAATCCAAAACAATTTTATTCTTGGCCAAAACAGTCCTCCACAAATTGTAGAACAGTTCGAGAAAGTCACGTACAATCGATGAAAATACTGATAACACAGATGTGATACACTAACAAAAGCAATAGTAAACACTCAGCACAAAAATAATAACTCAATAAAAGCAATAACACACGCACTATGCAATCGTCTCTCTCTCTCTCTAGCAGAGAGGTATCACTTGCATGAAAGCTGAGATCTGACTAACTGACTAGCCGGCCCGGGCCTTTTTATACCTTTCGGTCAGAAACCTCTTGCACTTGCCAGAATAATCGAGAAATAGAAAGGTCTAGCAAAATCCGGAACGTACGAGAAAAGCTCAATACAGTAATACATTCAATACAATAGTGTTACAATACCACGATAGGGTTGCCAGACAGGGTTATTAGAGCAGGGTTGCCATGGTCGCCAAGCTTATCGCCCACATTTGGCGATATATCGCCAAATTTGGCGCCAAAAATTAAGTCGCCAAATCCGTCGCCAACTTGGCGCTAGCTGCAATATTTGGCGAGTTTACCATTTAAACCAATGTTAAAGCATGGGGGCCGTGCAATGCAGTGGAAATGATATTACAGGTAAACAGGGTTGAAATCACATTAGATACGACAAATTAAACTGTAAAAATAAACACAAATGAGTAGAAACAATTAGAATAAGACTAAATTCGTAACATTGCCCCCTCTCAAGAACTGCACGTCCCGGGCAGTACAACCCTTCATCAGACGTTAACATAATAATAAAGCAATTGATTAAAAACAATTAAATGAATATGCAATAATAAACATGTAATACATAGTACAAAATAAACACCTAATGCATAGTACAAAATAAACACGTAATGCATAGTAGAAAATAAACACTTACAAAACAATAAACAAAATTATTTACAAGATTATTTACACACTAACTTATTTATACAAGACCATGGTCAAAATAAATTACACGATAATTGACACTTTAAGAATTATGGCCATAATATGGAGCAAGCCTGTCGTAATGAACGACTCTAGGCTTCGAATTCGTTGACTTACGGATCCGGATTACGACGTCGTTTATTATCTTTAAAATTGTATAAGGACCGTCCCAATGCGATTGTAGCTTAGGAGAAAGTCCTTTGCGTCGAGTCGGGTTGTAGAACCACACCTTGTCACCTTCCTTGAATTGATGTCCTGTGGCTTTTGTGTCGTACCGAGTCTTCATCTTCTCCGTCCTCAGGTTGATCCGTTCTCGAGCCAAATTGTGTACATCTTCAAAACGTGCCTGGAGATTCTGCACGTACTCCTCAGGCGATGAAGGTGTATCCGGAGGGCGACCAAACAGCAGGTCACAAGGGAGACGAAGATCCCGGCCAAAAAGCATCTGGGATGGTGAATATCCGGTAGTCTCGTGAACGGCGCTGCGGTACGCTAGCAGAAAGAGAGGAACTTTCTGGTCCCAGTCTTGTTGGTTCTTGGAGACCATCAGTGAGAGGTTATTCAGGATGGTACGATTAAACCTCTCCACCATGCCATCTGACTGTGGGTGCAAAGGTGTGGTCTTGGTCTTGTCAATTCCGAGTAGTTCACAGACCCCCTTCAATACCGCAGAGACGAAATTTCTTCCCTGATCGGAATGAAGTTGAAGAGGTACCCCATATCTCGATATCCAGTGCTGCACTACAGCCTCCGCTACGGTGGGGGCTTCCTGATCCGGAATGGGGTACACTTCGGGCCATTTCGTGAAGTAGTCCATGACAACAAGTAGGTACTTATTACCAGACGCAGTCCTTGGCAGAGGTCCCAGAATATCGAAAGCGATACGTTCGAAGGGTGCTCCAACATTGTAGCGATGCAGCTTCCCTAGGCTACGTATCTTTGGCCCCTTCCGAGCTGAACAGGCATCACAGGACTTGCACCACTGTTCCACGTCAGCTCTCACTTTACCCCAGAAGAATCGCTCTCGAACTCGGTGCAAAGTTTTCATGACGCCGAAATGACCTCCTGTTGGGCTGCCATGCAATTCTTTGAGTACCTCTGGGATACGAGATCGAGGAAGTACTAATTGCCACCTGAATGTCTTTCCATCCTCTGATTCGAATTTTCGGTATAGAACACCATTCCTGAGATGTAGAGAATTCCAGAGGGCCCAATACTGCTTAGTTGTAGGACTATAAGCCGAGATGTCCTGCCAACTTGGTTTATTGCTGGAAGACTCCATAAACTCTATAAGGGGTTTAATATCAGGATCCGCCATCTGGTCTTCTCGAACTTTCTCGTCACTCCAGGGATCGGGTGGCGTCGCTGTTGAAGTTGTTATCTGGCGTATAGCATAGTCATATTTGGTCTCTACTCTGGAACAATGACGACAATTTTCTGGGCATGGTCTTCTTGAAAGGGCATCAGCATTTCCATGCGAGTAGCCTTTACGATGTGTGATGTCAAAGTAATACTCGTTGAGCCGTTGTATCCATCTGGCTACCTGGCCTTCAGTATTTCTAAAATTCATTAGCCAGGTTAAAGAGGCATGATCGGTACGTAGAAGAAATTTTTGGCCATAGAGATAGTGATGGAAATGCTCGATGGCTTTCACAATAGCCAGTAGCTCTTTTCGAGTGACACAATAATTTCTTTCCGGTTTCGATAAACACTTACTCCAATAAGCTACGACTCGTTCCTGGCCATCTATTTCCTGAGATAATACTGCTCCGATACTCTCATTACTGGCATCAGTGTCCAAGATAAATGGCTTGTCCGGTTGTGGATATATTAAGATCGGTGAAGACGTCAAAGCTTCTTTAAGCTGGAGGAAGGAATCTTCACATTCTTTTGTCCACTGAAACTTTTGTTTACTTTCTGTTAGCTTGTGCAAGGGTCTTGCGATGTTAGAGAACCCTTTCACAAACTTTCGGTAATAAGTACATAGTCCCAGGAAGCTTCGCAGCTCACGGAGGTTTTCAGGGCGTTTCCAATTCTTTACGGCGGACACTTTTTCGGGGTCCGTACGAACACCTTCTGCAGAGATGATGTGTCCCAGATAATTGACTTCTTTCTGGAAGAACTTGCATTTCGAAGGGTTTAGCTTCAAGTTAGCGTCGCTTAATTTTGATAACACCTTCCGGATATTTTGAAGATGTTCTTCAAACGTACGCCCTCCTATTATGACGTCATCCAGGTAAATAAGGCAAGCTTCAAAAAGTCAGACCCTTTAGCACGGTCTCCATCAGGCGCTCGAAAGTAGCTGGCGCATTGCAGAGCCCGAACGGCATGACTTTGAACTGCCATAGTCCTTGGCCGGAAGTGAATGCTGTTTTTCTCTATCTTCGGGATGGATCTCCACTTGCCAGTATCCGCTCTTTAAATCTAAAGTCGAGAACCATTTATGACCGGAAAGGGTATCCAGGGTGTCATCTATCCTTGGAAGAGGGTAGCTGTCCTTCTTGGTGACGTCGTTAAGTTTTCGATAGTCCACGCAAAATCTTGTGGAGCCATCTTTCTTACGAACCAAGACGATTGAGATGCCCACGGACTCGAAGATGGTTCTATGATGTCATTTTCCTGCATCTCTCGTAGTAGTGTTCCGACCTCTTCCTGTTTAGCAAACGGCAAGCGTCTTGGGTGCTGTTTAATCGGCGGATGGTCTGCTGTATCAATTCTGTGTTGTGTCACTGTCGTATGGCCAATATCGCTACTGTTTCTAGAAAACACGTCTTCAAATTCTTGGAACAGTCTTTCTGCGGAGCTTTTTCTGTTCGGGGGACAATTCAGCATTTTCTAGAAGGTCGGGAGTCAACTGTTGAGGCGAGTTGGATAGGAGCAAGCTCGAACTTTTGCAGACACACGTTACTGGACTGCAGGTTGCCAACACTTCACCTTTCTGGAACACTCTAGGTTTTTCAGTTACGTTGCAAATTCTTACCGGGATAGTTTTTCTGGAAAGGTCCACTAGCGTCGAAGCTATTAGCGATCCATTCGCTTTATTTTCCGCAGTTCCAATTAGTCCAGAGTTGAAACTCACATCGTTACCGATGTATCCAGGTACTATGATTTCAGTCCTTGGGGGAATGGTAATATTCTCGTTAGCGGTTACCTGTCGAATAGATTCTGTCCTGTGTTCAATTTTGAATATAGTGACTTCTTCGTGTATGGAACGTAATTCGTTCTTGTTGAAGTCTAGAGTGAAACCATGCTCCTTTAGAAAGTCCAGTCCAAGAATGAAAGGGTCTGCAATATCTGCGACATACACAGCATGTTGGTAGGTAGTGTCTCCAAACTGGATCTTGACTTTTAATTTTCCGTGAATATCAATCTTTTCCCCCGTCACGGTCTGTAGCACCACGCGGGGCGGGGTCCAGATAAGTTTCTCTTTTAATTTTTGAGCCAGATCGTTCCGAATGATAGACACATTGGCTCCTGTATCGATGATCATGTTGCAGGGAAGCTCGTTAACATGTCCCATTATAAAAATTCCATTCTCACCGGTACTCTTTGTCGAAATTTGACACACTGGAATGTGGGGCTTTCCAAAATCTGGCAACCTCCGCCCCACGAGATGGTCATTAATTAGTTTTCCGACACCTCCTTTTGGAAGGCGCTTATTAGTTTCAGCGCCTTGGCGTGCCCGGCAGCTTCTCTGCAGATGCCCTTCTCGACCGCAGGTCCAGCATTTAAGGGTCTTCTTCCCGTCTGCTTTCTGGGACATCAAAGACTCAACTCTATTCATGAAGCTTCTCATCTGTCGCTCTAACCGCTCCACACTTGAGTTCGACGTGTCCGATTCGTTGACGGCTCGTATGGGGTGTCTGTCCTTTCGTGTTGCTTGCTGGGCTGCCTCGAATTTCATAGCAAACACTAGGGCCCCCTTTAAGTCCTTGAGATCCGCCATTCGGAGAGCTTTCTGGATTTCCGCATCACGCACCCCGTCGATGAAGTGTTGCAGCGCCAGGACTTCTCTTACTTCAGTCGGACAGTCAGAAAACGCCAAGTGAGAAAGCCTCTCGACGTCCGTCGCCAGTTCTTGGAGCGTTTCGGACACTTTCTGCTGCCGTGACTTCAGCTGGAGTCTGCTGTAATCCTTCACACATTTCTCTCCGAAGCGTAACTCCAGAGCATTAACGAGAGCGTCGAAATCCAGCCGCTGTGTTTCCGGCAAAGTTTGCAAAATGTCAGCAGCGTCGGCTCGAAGAGAAGCAGCTAACTGGCAGGCCTTGGTCTGGGAGTCCCACTGGTTTGCATCCGCCACTATGGAGAATTGGGTCTTATACACCTGCCAAGAGAACTTTCCGTCATATGTAGAAAGCTTGATGGAAGGCTTGGAATAAGGAGCTTGAAACTTAAATTCATCCCCTTGACCAGTCATGACTTTCTGCTTCAATTTCTCTAGGTCACTCCTGAACGAGATGGAAACATCTTCTACCTTTTCGAAAATTTTCGCCTCTAGTTTGCTCTCCATATCTTCGAATTTTATTTTCAAATTTGTTCTCTATATCCACAAATTTGTTTTCGAATTTATTTTCCACCGACTCGATTCTTCCTTCCATTTCTTCAAATTTCTTGTCCATAGTCGTCAATTTGTCGCCAATGCCCTTCAGATCACTTTTCAACTCTTCCTTGTTGGCGCTGATCTGCTCGTTTACGTTAGTAAGCTTGGTATTCACTTCTGCGATATTGGTGGTCAACTCCGATTTCATTTCAGTCAACTCCGATTTCATTTCGCCCATGTTGGCATTCATGCTGGCGGTCAAGTCCGATTTCATTTCGCCCATATTGGCATTCATGCTGGCGGTCAATTTTTCTAGAAGAGTCTGGAACTGGGCCTCCATCGCTCTTGTTGTTGGCATTCAATCCCACTTCTGACACCAATTGTTGCGTTTTTGGGGGTTCGAAATGATTGAAGCCGAAGAGCGGAATCCAAAACAATTTTATTCTTGGCCAAAACAGTCCTCCACAAATTGTAGAACAGTTCGAGAAAGTCACGTACAATCGATGAAAATACTGATAACACAGATGTAATACACTAACAAAAGCAATAGTAAACACTCAGCACAAAAATAATAACTCAATAAAAGCAATAACACACGCACTATGCAATCGTCTCTCTCTCTCTCTAGCAGAGAGGTATCACTTGCATGAAAGCTGAGATCTGACTAACTGACTAGCCGGCCCGGGCCTTTTTATACCTTTCGGTCAGAAACCTCTTGCACTTGCCAGAATAATCGAGAAATAGAAAGGTCTAGCAAAATCCGGAACGTACGAGAAAAGCTCAATACAGTAATACATTCAATACAATAGTGTTACAATACCACGATAGGGTTGCCAGACAGGGTTATTAGGAGCAGGGTTGCCATGGTCGCCAAGCTTATCGCCCACATTTGGCGATATATCGCCAAATTTGGCGCCAAAAATTAAGTCGCCAACTTGGCGCTAGCTGCAATATTTGGCGAGTTTACCATTTAAACCAATGTTAAAGCATGGGGGCCGTGCAATGCAGTGGAAATGATATTACAGGTAAACAGGGTTGAAATCACATTAGATACGACAAATTAAACTGTAAAAATGAACACAAATGAGTAGAAACAATTAGAATAAGACTAAATTCGTAACAATATTTATAAATCAACTTACAGCTAGTAATTAAAGCTACTATTTTAGAAAATAGCATGCGCGACGTATAAATATTTCTTATAGAAAAGTTCCTTATTTTCATATGCTAAAAATATTAAAATTATGGTTATATTTTAAACATTTTATACTTTTCTGAAGCCCCATTCCTTTATAAATAATGTGTAAAAGATTCGAATTATTTAATTGGAATTTAAAAGAATTATACTTGTTTGAAAATTGTTTATATTTTCAGACCTCTAGAGAAATTTAACACCCCTGAGACGCCTTGACATATATTTGTGAGCAAATTTTTTCTTACAAGAAGATCAAAAAGTGTAAGTACAGGTGAAAATTGGTTGACATTAACTTGCAGGATGGGATGAGAATGTCAGCAAGCAATCTCATTCTTGATTTCCAATAAAAATTATAGAAAAGTGTGATAAAGTATTTTTGTCACACACAAAAAACTGATTTTAAAATTAAATGGGCTTACAATTATAAATATGAAATTATCACAATGAATAAACTGAGAGAGAGAGAGAATACAAGTAATATAAATTTTTTTAAAGTCAATTCCTACGTCATCAACAAAGAAAAATTTTATTTTACCTACTTTTTATTAAATAGTTACAATTCATATAAATATGTATATACATATGACAGAATCACAACATTCAGTGGTAATTCATTTTAATTACTTATCTTTTAAGTATCATATTGTCATCCAAAACAATCGCGTATATAAAATTTCAGTTCAACTGAATGCCTTAAAACGTGAGAAAAAATCTTTTCAAATTTTGACATCAGTCGCCAAAAGGGTCGCTAAGTCGCCCACGGGGCTGTATTTGTAATTCCTTAAATAATTAGTTTTAATTAATTAGTTTTTATTAATTATAATTAAATTACTGTACTGTCATCCAAAATAATCATGTATATAAAATTTCAGCTCAATTGAGCGCTTTAAAATGTATTTTATTAACGATTGAAAATCTACCAAGATAAATAAATAAATATATGGAGAGTGTGAGCTCTATATAATAGTAGGAATTGAAAAACTACCACTATTTTATGTAACTTATATTGATTGATTTTTATAGTTAATTTATACTTTTTCTGAAATGTTAAGTCAACAAATGAATGCAATTATTTTAAAAATATGCAATCCTCTGGTATCCTCTGCTTCTGGAGCCGAAACAACTGATTAGAGAGAAAAATGCACATAAAGATTCTCAACATTTTAGGCTTAAAAAAGGATACAGACTCCCAATGCAATCTTCGCAATACGTAAAAAAGCTTGATTTAAATGCAGAACACATTTTCAATAAAAAAAAATGCTTAATTTACTCGACTTTCAAATAAATTCGAAACACTGCAATTTTTAAATTTGCTTATAAAGTTGTTTGTATTTAATTTGTTTATACATTCTTAAAATTTAAAAACTACATGTATATAAGTAATTTTTCTTGTAGCGTATAAAGTGAAATCTCATTTAGCATTGCAATATTTGGAGCGAAATATAGAATATATTTTAAAAGAAAACAATAAATCAACTCAGATGAAAACTAGTAGTATTATAAAATAAGTGTTCTCCTCCACATAACGAAGTCAAGCATAGAATATTAATTAACATTAAGCGCTTTTTTATGGGAATAAAAACAGTTCGATTTTGGGTCCTATACCTTAACAATTACGCAAAAAGACACCCTTAAAATCTATTATCATTTCTTACAACACAGCGAGATAAGAGATAAAACACACCATCCCAAAAATCATATCGATTATCGACAAACCTCTCACACCGCATAACAAAACAGCCCCATTTGAGTCCAAACACTTTTCTATTAATACACTCCTCCAAAAATTCAAAACTCCTCAAGCGAGCCATTTCAATCTTAATTCCTCCCCCTAAGAGTTATCGAGTTGGTAGGTGAAACATCCCAGATTGCGTCGCAATTCTTCTTTCATAATTAAAAGTGTCTGGTAATTCATTTCCTCCACGTCCACGTAGAGGGCTAGATCATTTGTTTTCCTTGGTGGTAAGCTCTGGTTTCGATCGCAGCTACCTCCACCAATTTCTTGGGACATAAATTTCGTTTAGGGACCCTGGTTTTTGACCAATAGTTGCTGTCCGCTGTGGTAATTTTATAACGAGGTATTCCTGGGCCAAGTGACTCGGATTAGCACAGAACGGTCCTTTAGGTAATGGATGGGGTGTAGCACTCGCTGGACGGATCGATGGAAAGGTTTAAGCAGGGGAGTTTTGTTACTGTTAGCCGATATCTCTCCAGCAATTGCGTTTTTCCTTGAATGACAAGATGTGGAAAATGGGTATTTAAGCGAGTTTGAAAATTATTTGTTTTTGTTTGATGGAGAGGATAAATGTAGGGTGCGTTTCGGTTCAATAAGGGGGTTTTGAAGAGAAGAGATTAAAAAATGCAATTATAAGGTACTTAGTAAAGTATCCTGGCAACATTTTGTAATATATTTGAAAATAAGAAGCGACTAACATTGTACCAGGTTCTCTCGCACAATTCCCTTAACTCCTCCGGGGATTTAATCGATTGAAATAGGATACTTAGGTAACCGATACGCAACAATACGTTTTGCTCAAATCTATCGCAAATCGTCAGACAAACGTCTGTTGAAGATATCTCATTTTTCAATTTGAAGAATCAAATGATCTTAGCTTCATATATGTCAGCGGTTCTTAATCTGTGGTCCCCAGATTAAGAACCAGTCAGTGATGTATCTCATATAATTTTAAGATTTTCCTCTTTTACAAAATCTGAAACACTTTGCAAGAAATTGAAAGATGAGCCATCCTAGACTATATCACTAAATTGACCTCAACGAAAAAATTTCTCTCGAAAATGCACTTCAATCAAGAATATTATCAAGGAGAGGTGTTCAAAATCTTGGGGGTCCGCTATGTCAGTCTGATACATAAAAGGGATCCGTGGTGATCGAAAGTTTAAGAGCCTCTGATATATGTCAGGGTCTGCTCTAGCAGTTTTGCCACCCCGGACAAAAAAAAAGGAAATGCCACCCCTCTCTCTAAAGCCACAAAATATAATTATAAAAGATAAATTGTTCACCTAGATACACGCCAATAAAACTTGAATAATTCCTACCAAGCAAAACGGCAGCATAACAATAACGAGTAATATGCAAGAGACGGAATCGTCCATTTCAACACAGGCGAATTTCTTCGAAAAAGAACCTACTGATGGTGGGGGTCACAAGCGTTTATTTTATCTTATAGTAAGTACACTGAAGAATAAAAGAAAAAAATTCATGTGGCTTTCTATCTACCAAAATTTTATTACCCCTGTCCCCATTTGGATAGCTGACACCGGTCATCGAATGGGTGAAAGGAATGTCCGTGTTGACTCCCAATCCGAGATGGAGAGAAAGTTACTAGTGAAAGATATGTAAACAAATCACATTTCATCATTTAACATATACTCTCGCCTCAAACCCTTCAGGTTTCAACATAGAAGAAAACGGCCGTTACACATACAGAGTACGAAATAAGGAAATAACTCCAAATTCACATCCAAGAATATTTCAGAAAACATACCAATTTTTTTGTTACAAAAAATATTTTTTTTCAAACTCAATACAAATGGGATCCGATTTGTCCAGCCTTGGGGCCGCCCCTGTATATGTAAATAACAAACTCATGAAAAAACACAGAACTAGATAAAATCACTTTTCTGTATTTATTCATAAGATAAGTAGTTACATGACTTTGCGGTTGCAGGGACCATGAAGCCAAAGAGAGAGAGAGAGAGAGAGTAATATGTAGAAAACATGCCAAACTCTGGCGTATATCGGTTGTAAACATTAATGAAAACCCATTTTAATTCATCGTTTTAACATTGCATTTGTAGTGAATTTATCTTGCAGGATAATATCACCAATGCTCATGTTGGCGAGTAAATAATTCCAGAATTCAATGAATTAAAGTAAAACAAATAAGTTATAGATCTTAGACAGATTTTTATTACGTAAGTTATAAAATTATTAATAGAAAAAAGTGACAATTATCAATATATAGAACAATTTATTTGTTAATAAGAGGACTCAATACCCCCAAATGTCCGAATTATCGTTTTTTCATTTTTATTTAATCTTATTCTTTTTATTATTATATTTCGATTGACATAACACTTTTGCATTTCGGAAAATTAGAAGTTGGGTAAAACTTCCTTAAAAAATGTAAATGAACAAATTTGGTAATTCGACCACACCCCCTTCTTAAAAAAAGCTTTTTGATAAAATAACCTATTTTTAAAGAGAAATAATAACTATAAAAAATAAGGTGTAGCATATAAAGCAGGATATTACCCAGGCATTACGAAAATGTAATTTTTTCTTTATGAAATGTGTGCATGTAAAGATTTTGAATAAAGGCATTTTATATTAATAATTTCATAATTTCAGTTTTTATTCCTTATATGTACTTTAATATTATGTGAAGAAAAAAACTAAAATTTCTGTCATGACAGAAAAAAATTTTTTTTAAACATTTTTCTTGAATTTTCTTGTGCAATAATAGTCTCTAAAAATTCATCGTTTATAAAAATGTTTGGGTTGAAAAAATATGAAAATGCAATTATTTTAAAGAAAAATATAAAACTAATGTCTCTAAAGTGGTATTTTAAGTTAATTTAAACTAATTATAATTATTTTTTCAGAATTATAAACTTTAAAATGGTTTTTCTCAGTTTGTGTTTTTTCGATACTTTAGTGCATTCAAAACGCTACTCCTTCCACAGTTATTTACCAATCACTTCCCTTTTTATCTGTGCACTTAAGCCTATGACAAAATTAGGGATCCATTTTGCTGTAAACTGAATACTTTTTTTTAAAAAAAAAATTAAGATGTAGATGATATTGATTTTTTTGGTGAATTTTCACATGCATATCAATATTTTATTTTTTCTTCAAAGCAAATTAAGTTATTATAAACTCGAAACCTAAAGTTGTTAAGAACATCCTTAAAAATATTGCAAAAAAAATTTCAGGTCAAAAAATTATTAATTAAAAAAAGTATGATTTGAAAATTTTAAAAATTTTCTTCAAAAAATTAAAATTTTAAAAATTGTGTCAATAATATATGAAAAATTTCACTTCGGATCATTTTCTTGAATAGATACATTACATGAAATGATAAAATGTAGTTTTTAAATACATGAATGAAACAAAAATTGTTCAAAGGGTTACCTAGTTCTCTTAAAAGAGAAAAACAAAGTGACAGAGAAAAAGGGAGCAAAATAGAGGGAGAGAGAGGTAAAAAAATGAATGAGAAAGAGAGTGTGAGAGTAAGATAGAGCATGTAAGAAGTGTATGAACTGCATTCTATACTTTCTAAGAATTTATATACATATATTTATCAAATTAATTTTCTGAATCCTTACTAAAAATAGAGAGAGAGGTTACATACTCTCTTTAAAGTATAATTGATTTATTTAGAATAAAATCTACGTGAATCTTTACCGTGTTTCTTTTATTTTTGAAACTGGTATGATTAAATATTCATTTTCTGAAAAGAATACAACTTTTTTATAAGGGAAAAAAGCTTTTTAAGGTATCCGACTACGTTCGGAACCGTGATTTTGCAAAAGCGTATAAATGGATAATATTTATGATACTTAGTGTCACTTAGATTAAAAAACGTATATAAAACTGTTTTTACATTATTAAATTGTTTCAAAAATAGTATTACAGTAAAAAATTATTTAAGTACAATATTTTGGCAAAAAATGAACATAGAATGACCCATTTTCAAAATATTCTTCTTTTGTGAAAAATACTTCTAATATAATAATATTTTGCCTGTATATAGCTCTGACCTCTGTATAGAGGCTCAACTAGAATTTTGAAATGTATAACTTAGAACTGGGTTTATCCATGTTTCACGACAACAGGGGGGGAGAAATTTTAAGAAAAAAAACAGCGATAATTATTTCAATTGGTTGTAACTCTGAAAATAATGTGAATTTTTCAAAAATCGTAGTTGAGTCTCTGTATAGAGGTCTGAGCAATATACAGACAAAATATTATTATAATCGAAGCATATTTCACAAAAGGAAAACACTTTGAATAAAGCTTATTCTAAGTTAATTTTTTGCCGAAATATTGTATTTAAATATTTTTTTTGTGAAAATGGCCTTAAAACCATTTTATACATGTATTCTAATCTAAGTGACTCTAAATATCATGAAAAGTATCCATTTATGCCGTTTTGCAAAATCACGGTTCCGAAAGTGGTTGGATACCTTAACGTGTTTCTTTTATTTTGGAAACTGGTATGATTAAACACTCATTTTCTGAAAAGAATAAAACTTTTTTATACGGCAAAAAAGCTTTTTTTAAAAAAATTCTTTTTTTTTTTCAGTATTTAGGTACATTTAAAGAACGGGGAAAATGTTATTTTGAAGGAAATAACTGTGGGAGATAGATAAATGCTTTTTTATCTGAGGCGAAGTAGCGAAAAATTAATAACATGAATAAATTTGGTGCCGTAATTTTTATGTGTCATAAGGATATTTACAGGTTAAATGTTTTGCTACTAATAATTTTAGAAAGAAATAAACAACTGAACAACGGTTGAAAAATTCAAGTAAATATCATTTGCATTAGATTTCTATTTTCTAATATTTCGTTTTACTTTTTCCCTTTGTTCATATGAAGGAAGTAAGTAAGAAAGAAATAGTTACGTATTATACCGTCCACCAAGTTCGTCAAATAATTGTATACGAGAAAAATATTGTTGTGTTTGAACCTGCGTGGTAACAGTTTTCCACTATTGGCTGCAAATCGCTGCTTTTGGCAACTTCTTTTCATTTGACGAATTAGTCGATGGTATATAATATGTAATTAGTACGAAGAAAATCAATCTTTTCTTAATGATTAAAGCGAGAAAATACACAGCAGAGAGCTTGATTTAATGTATCCGAACTCCCTAAAATTGTGATTTTGCAAAAATTGGCAATTTTTTGTATGATTTTATTTTATGGGCCTTCTTATTAGCTTTATAAAAATACCAAGCTTATTATTTTACATTCATCGAACCCATTAGAACAAAAGCTACAAGTGTTTTAAGAAAAGCAGATGCCACTACTTTAACCATGATGTCATACTTTAAAATGTGTTTTACTCGGAATGAGTTTTTTTTTTTGAAAATGATCAAACGGAGAGAGTGATTGCTCAAAACGTTTTGAAAATAATTAACTGAAATTCTTTGTGTGTGTTCTGTATAACAGAAGAAGTTCTTTAACCTTCATATTTGTCAATCAGTTTTATTACAAAATTTAAGTCTCGTATGTGAAATATAATCACTATTTTTTAAGCTATTTCATATAATAACTAAGATAAGGAGCTCTAATTTTTGTAAAAGTTAAAATATCTTTTATCCTGAAGGTCATTTCAAAAATGAATAGCAAAGCAACACAGAAAAATTTAAAAGTTGTACAGAATGGGTTCCGTTTATGTAATTTTTTGTAAATTTTTACCCATTTTTTCCGTCTTTAGTACTAATAATTTTTTTTCTTTTCTTAATTTTCACATATCTTTCTTAAAATGTACTAAAAAAATCTAAAAACCATAAAAAAATCTCCATATCTCTAATTTTTCAGAAAAAAGTTGTCGCAAGTATAATCGGATGGATACCTTAAATTCCTAAAAATATTAACAAAAGCATGCAGATAGCAGATATTATATAAAAATTTGAAATTTATTTAGTTATTTTAACGAGGAGTATAATGACGGGAGCGAAAGATAAAAATTTTCGTATAAATTGGATAAACAATTCTATGAAAAGATAAGGGAATAACTATTCCATTTATTATTATCCCAGTGATTACAAAACGGTAATGGAAAAATAATGCATTTCTTCAAAACGTAATCATGTATATATTATCAAAAAAATAACAAAATAATAGATCTTATATAAAAAAACTTGCCTTTTAATTTAGAGAAGATGATTTACAATTTAAATTAATCCTAAATTAAGCAATTGAAATGTTCGAAATCAGCTAAAAAGTAAACACTTTTCATCGGTATTAAACTGAATATATTTGTTTAAACTTTCAAAGAAGAAATTAATTTCTCAAACAATTTGCATTCATAGGAAACGAGTAAAACGCTGAAATGAATTAAAATATATAATACATCATATGTATTATAAATTTTTCGTGGGAAAAAAGTCCTTAATCATTTTTATTTTTTTATATATTTTTTTAGTTAATTGAAAACAAGTAACATAAAAAAAATTAAGTTAATTCCTAATTAGATCAACGAAGAAAATTTTTTATTTTAGTTACTTTATATTAAATAAATACAATTAATACAAATATGTATATACATGTGACAGAATCACATTAAGTGACAAAATAGAGAAAGCGATTTTCCTTACATTTTTCCATTTTCATTTCTATATAGGGTGTTGGACTATTTTTTGTTTGTTACTATTTATTAATTAATTATATTTAATTATTCTATTAAAATAGTATAGTAAAAAAGGAATTCCATTCTCAGAAATTAGGCCATACTAGTTGGGATTCGAACCCACGACCTTCGCATTAGAAGTCCAACGCGCGCTATCCATTGCGCTGCAGGAACCCAACGAACAATCTTCATTTCTATATATGCCGTTGGGCTATTATTTTTGTTTCTTACTATTTATTAATTTATTTAATGAATTTATATTTGAAAAAAAACTGTATTAACATCAAGTGTTACTACTAACTACAAGTTTAAAAAAAACATATTTGAAATTGAGTTGATGAATAAAAAGTATTTTACTAACGATAATTTTATATAATTTCAGCAATATATATATATAAATAAACATATATATAGGGAGACTGTGAATTAATTGTAAAAATTTAAACACACACGCGCGCGTACGCACGCA
Organism: Trichonephila clavipes; assembly: GCA_019973935.1. NCBI lineage: Eukaryota > Metazoa > Arthropoda > Arachnida > Araneae > Nephilidae > Trichonephila > Trichonephila clavipes. The sequence goes on from BMAU01005857.1 coordinate 135,269, forward strand.
CACACGGACGCACACACTCACGCACGCACACAAAACACACATAACACACACAAACGGACGCACACACTCACGCAAACACACGCACGCACAAAAACACACATAACACACAAAAACACACACACACAAAAACACACACACAAAAAACACACACACAAACACACACAAAACACACACACACACACAAAAAAACACACACACACAACACACACAAAATGGTCTTAAAAATGAAATAAATTTTAAATAAGTCAAATGAATTTCTTTTTATTGATTTCTATCAATCCCAAGTACTTCAACACATCATTACTAGAAAAAAATGGCCATAAAAAGAGTTAATGTAAAATGAGATTTTGATTACAAATGGTAAGCTATATAAGGAAGGAAGTAAAAAAACATTCTACACAGCAGAAAAGCATTCAAACTAAAAATAAATAGTTAAAACTCATTATTTTCACATATAAATATACCACTCATGAAAAAAAGAGATAAAAATCTTTTTTTTACATAGATTCCAATATTAATTCACAAACGAGAATGTTATTTTCATACATTATTTCTCATCATTCCCCTCTCCGAACTTTATTCCGAATATAATTTTTCTTCAGGCACCGACAAACCTCTAAGACCCTAAATCCCCTTTCACGACAAAACATCCCCATCTTTTGCTGCAAGGATCCCACGACAGTGTCTCTTCCATCTGTTGCCAACGAGCATCAACACAAAACAGGCGGAACACGCAGGCAAAACCTTTTACGTACTTTCCAAATCTCTTCCGACTTTCTAAGCTGGCCTTCCCCCTACCATCCCCCAAAACCTTCTCAGTTGCCACTTAATCCGGAGCTTGCAGGAGCCCTCCCCTTGCTTCAATTACGACGACGATGCGGCACCAATTAGGTCTCCATAGTAATCTCATTACGATACGTTGCCATTCCCTTTCGGCTAAATGACGGAGCGAGTGTGTGAGAGAGTAAACAAAGTCCTGGATGGAAAAGGGGGCTTGGGATTGATGTCTACGAGGGGATGGGACTGTTGCACTGAGGGCTGAATCAACATTTGGATTAGAATGCCGGGCCGGGATGGTCTGACTGAGATCACGGATATCGTGAGAGCGGCTCAAACTTAGGCTGGAGCGCGAGTGTACAAATCATGGTGCATCTGACAAACACTGAACTGGCCCTTTGCAACCTTATTAATACGATACGTGATACCCTGTCACGGTGCGTAGAGTAACCCCGAAGTTTAATTTCGTGTTGAGCAATGGATGACTTAAAGTACCTTTTGGATTTATTAGAATAATTAGTTAGCTCTTATATGCATGAATTTGATGATTAATAATCAAAGAAGCAATACTTAACTATACTACATCGATGAAGATATTATCAAAAAAAAAAAAAAGATTATAAAATGCATCCCTAAATATGAGATGCTCACCTTCTTAACTTTAGATAACTAAAGGTGATTGGCTACGTTTTAAATCATGATTTTGAAAAAGTATATATATATATATATTCCAATTCCTACTATTAGTTCACTCTCTCCCTATACATATTTATTTATATATATCTTGTTCAAATTTTCAATCGTTAATAAAATATTCTCTATTTATCCACTGAAGTTCAAATACATTTTTTAAACTAGTAGTTGATGATATTTGATGTTAATACAGTTTATTCAAATATTAATTCATTAATTAAATTAAATTAAAAAATGAATAAACAATAACAAACAAAAATAATAGTCCAACAGCAGAAAAAAAAAAGGAAAATCAGTCGTTGTGTCCCTGTAGCACAATGAAAAGCGCGTTGGAATCCTAATTCAATGGTTGTGAGTTCGAATCCCACCTGGGATGGCGCACTTTCTGAGAATGTGATTTTTCACTATACTATTTTATTGGAATAATAGTTAAATTTAATTAATGAATAAATATTAACACAAAAATAATAGGAAAATGAATAAATAATAGAAAGGAAAATGGAATATTTCAAGGAAAAAATTGCTTTCTATTTTGATGCCTAATATTGTAGTTCTGTCATATGTATATATTTATATTAATTGTAATTATTTAATAAAAAGCAACTAAAAGAAAATTTTTCTTTGTTGACCCAAGTAGGAGTTGACTTAATTTTTTTTATATTACTTGTTTTATATTTACTGTCAGTTGAATCATCATATACATATAAAGATGTTTTAAGAATATTACTATAGGAAAATATTATTTAGGTGCAATTTTTCGGCGAAAAGTGAAGGAAGAATGAAATATTTTCCTATAGGAAAACAGCTTATATAATAATGATATTTTTCTCGTATATAGATAGGCTTTCTGTACAGGAGCTGAACTAGGATTTTCGAAATCTATAATTTAGAAGTAGTTTTACTCACATTTCGTCATATCAGAGTAGAGAAATTTTAACAAAAAACATACGTTATTATTTCAATTGATCGCAACTCTGAACATAATGGTGTGAATTTTTCAAAAATCTTGGTTCAGACCCGGTAAAGAAGTCCTAAATATGTATAGACAAAATATAATCATTAAAGATGGATAAAAGAAAAATATCTTGAAAAAATGTCCTTTCTTCTTCTTTTCCTTTTTTTTTCTTCAAAAATTCACAGTTAAAGTTTTTTTAATAATATTCTGGAAAGCAGTTTTATATGTATTCTAATTCAAGTGACACTAAATATCGGAAAAATTATTCATTTATACGCTTTTTCAAAATCACAATTCCGAGCTCAGAGAGTTATTTTAAAATATAAATCTCTTTTTTCCCATTTAAAATCATTCCATATATGCCCTGAATGAAGAGTGCAAAATTCCCGTGTATTCACTTGATTAATTTCTTCCAAATATAATTAGTAGATTAGAAGAATTAAGACGTAAACAACAATTACATCATGCCAAAGGGAGGACATTTGAATCTCGACATATTGAATAGTGTCTGCTTCCTCTTCACGGTGGATCTTCAGTGGTACTAGGTTTGAACTCATGACAAGCCACCACAAGTCCATTAACTTGACCACTAGGATACCGTGGCCCCTTTATCTACGTCGAAAATTAATAAAAGGGCTGAAATATATCTTATAGACGGCAACAACTCATTCTCCCCTCTATAGTTTACCGTTTACAAATAAAAAAATGAAATAAAATATAAAGTGATAAACATATTAATTTTAATAAAATATTTTGAACCACTGTAAATCAAAGTTTAAAATTCTTAACTATTTTAGTTTTTTAAAAAAGGTACATCTCCCATTATCGTAAATGCACTCTATTGTAGGGTTACAACATGAAAAACAAATTTGTAAATTTTAAAAAAAGAACTTGAGAAAATTCCTGAACTTGAGGGGAATCCAGGAATTTCTCTACACACATACATAAAATATTTCTTACATACGTATATATTCCGATTCTATTACCCCAAACTACAACACATGTTTGAAGAAATAGGATATTTTTGTCCGGGTAATGCATTCTAAAAATATATTTGTCCATGTATGCCTAACGTTGCATATCTTTCTATGAAAGCAAGCACTACATTTTCAAAAAGGTAACAAAATTCGCAAGATATTATCAAGGATAATCCATGACATTCAGAAGCGTCTTATTCGTAAAAAGACATGGTGCAAATGTATACGACTGTAAATGTTACAAGGTATAGAATCAAGCGTAAATTCAAATCATACGTGAAACGAGAATTTTTCTGGCAAGGATTCAGTGGCGTTCGAATTTTGAGAATTTTATACACCCAAATAAATCGCCAAGGAACTTGTTTTGGAGAATGGAATTACACAATGTTTTGCGCTTAAAGTTTTGCTGATGAAACAAAAGAATTATTTTTAAAGTTAATAATGATATTTGTAAAAAGATTAACTATCCTGGAATTTATTGATGGATACATTAACTAAATCATTGATAACTTAACTTGCAATCTACAATATCATTAAATCACAACTGATTACGTTATATTGATTTACTGAGATATATGACTTAAAAAGTAATGCAATTGTAATGATTTGCAAGGCCACCATGAATTGCCATTTTTGTCTCCGATACAAAAATGGCTTCTTTTTATTTGGGCTTTATTCTTCATAGTAGAGAAAATATTTCAAAATTCGACAATGTCGTATTGGATTTAAGAGTATATCGAACTAATAACAGTAAATAATTGAAACAAATATCCTGTAATTGCTAAATAACATAAATAATTAAAAATATACATGCATAAAATACGACAAAGGAATAATCATGTTTCAGATATTCTTCGCACGTATAGGATATTTAGAAATGTTATAAAAATTCTAAACTTTTTCAGACCTCATATTTATACTATATATTTATTATTCAGAGGTATAAGGAAGATTTAAAATCTATGGGATAAATACAAATAGTACTAAATATCTAAAATGATGGGATATAAGTTACTTTTTACGCCTATTTTGCCTTTTCGTGAAATAATGAATCAGATTTAAATGGATATTTACAAATCGTTATTTTTTCAAGGCAAGAAAAAAATGTTTAATATTTTTTAAAAAAAGAAACATATTTTTTACTTTAAATTTAGCGAGATGAGGAAATCGTAACAAATCTAAAACCAAAATTTTGAGTTTTGAAAATGAGTAAACAGATAAGCATAATAAAAGAGCATTTTGATTAGATGGATAGGAAATATTTGTTGAAACCTTAGAAATTTAGTGCAATATTTTAACAAATATTTCACAATGCGTTATTTAATCATAA